>JACCIB010001188.1:0-49676 GCA_018906965.1 Philotrypesis tridentata
ATTTAGTATTAATTTTAAAAAGAATCGTTCACTATCTTTTGGTGACACTATACGTAATCTTCCTATTGCATAATTTTCTTTTTCTTGTAATCGTTTTTACCCATGATTTAGTTTGTAAGTCAATCGATAGTATCTGGGTATATTAACATATCTAATATTTCTAGCAAAATTGTCAATTTATTTAAACTGAACCATGCTGTGAGAGTGGTACCTCTATGCTTAGAAATTGCTTCAGTTTCTTGTTTTCCTTCAAAAACGATGTTTTGTTGATTTTCTGTATGAACAGCTAAAGGTATAACTGTACGATTTCTACCGCATAAAGGATCTTCTTGTAGTCGCCATGCTGCTTCCATAGGACTCAAGTATCTACCATTAACAAATTGTGTAATTTCGTCATATATCAAATGCTCTTTTCTTCATCTACTTTCTTTAATTTACAATAAGCCATATCTCCCCCTTTATGAATATAGTCGAAAATATATTTTACACTTTGAATGGAATAGCAGTACTCTACATTTATATGACATTTATACTTTTTCAGTAAAAATTTATTGTACGGTACAACCATTGAATTGTCAACAGGAATTTTTATATTACTATTTTTGTTACGATACACGTGATTTGCTGAAATGTTATTATCTCTTTTATATAATGGATAACCGCTTTTCTGAAAGATAGTTGTTGTCTGAAAGTTTTTAGGAAATTTGCTTTTACATTTTTTATTTTTGTCCATGCAAGTAGATTTTTCTGTGTGAGGACCGTGCAACATGTGCTTAATTACCAATTTACGTAATGTATCGTCTTCACTCGGAATTTCTGCTGATATGTGTTTATCAATAGCTGCAGGTGTTAGCAATTTATCTTTAGGATGCAATGTTATGACTACATGCGCATGAGGTAAACCTCTTTTTTGAAATTCAATTGTATAAATCCAAGCAATAACTTCACCAAATAATTTATTTTTCGTAACATCATTTAAAATAGAATTAAATTTAGCAAAAAATAAACGGACTGTAATATTTGGAATGTCGTTGGGTGTAGTATTAGGTGGAAAATTTTTAAGAACTTGTTTAAGTTCTTTCCATTTTGGATTACACGTTATTGTCATAAATATGTCAATTTTCGAATCAACACTTCTGCATATAGCCATTGCATCCTGATAATGCTGTTGCATATATCTTGGACTACCAATGTATGTCGATGGTAAAATAAAAATATTTCCTATTCTCTCTTTATCAAAATTACTTGATATGTTTGATGCACTACGCATAACGTGATCAACTAAACCTTGATAACATTCAATCCTTAACTGTTTCTGATTGTTTCTAAAAAAATTCATTCTATTACTTTCAACCATTACATATGCATGTATAAAAAACTGTTGAGTTAATCTTCCACTATATAAGAGGGGACTAAAATCTGAATTTGGTCTGTATGCTAATCTGTATGAATAATATTGTAACATTGTAAGCTTTTCTGAAGAATTTGGATTTTTTGTATAACCTATACTCCATCCTAAATCACCATTTGGAAATAACAATGGAAAAACCATAGGGTCAACATGATGTGATAATTTATTCAAATACGTCATTTCAATTTCATGATCTTTCGATTTACATTTCGGATAAATACATAAATCATAATCGTGAGGTATTCCAGATTTAGAGACGATAATTGCGCCACATTCAGCTGTTAATGGTTTATTATACCTATGTCTATGTTTATCGTTTTTTTGAATAAAGTAAAGCCTATAATTTGGTAGCTGTTTAATATTTGCTAACTGATTCAAATACTTGTACTTTTCAGCATATGGATTTTTATTTAATACTTCAGTTAATGTCTGTAAATGTTCTTTACAGATGTTTTTGTTTTTTTGTAATCGTTTTTCAATTGCAATATCATTATCGTAGATATACAACTGGCCACAGGATTCGTTTTTACTTTTTGAATTTATGAGAAAGGTTGGTGTTGAGTGACTGACTTGACCTTGAATTTTAAGGTTGTATATAGCTTTTTGATTTTTTTTGAACTGAACATTAGCATTGAAAGTTACAAAACAAAATGCATTATTATAGTATCTAATAAACAATCTATATAATTTATCAGTCATAAGCAAATCCTGTAACTTATGATTGTATATCATTGGAGATAAACAAATTTTGCCTTTGTGACAACATGTTGATTTTTTCTTTTCCTCTTTCCAGTAAACAGCTGAACAGTTGTCACAAACGAAATTCATTTCACCAAAAAACGATACATCACTTATGTTGTAAACTTCTGGTTTTTTCCTCAAAATTTTGTTTTCGCTATCTTCTAATATACGTTTCTTGTTTCCAATGTATTTATTTATTATTTTCATATTCGTGTTATAGTAAGATATAATGTCGTAATGGTTGAAAACATTTCTAATGCTGCTTACTAAATTTAACTTGAAAACATTCAAATTATTTCCAAATTTAGAAATTTTACTTGAATTTAAATCATTAACTGATACAAATACATTATACATATTTGCAAAACTGTGAATTTCTGCTTCTCCGCCATAAACTTTATTTTGTGACATATATCTAAAATATTCTTTAGCATTTGTCACGCATTTGTAATAACTTTTCTTAATAATAAAACATTTGTAGTCTTCCCAATTAGTTACAATGTTATTTACTAAGTTTTGCTTTACGGCATAATAAAATCTTTCCTTATTGTTCAAAAACAAGGAAAAACAGCGAAATAAACTATTTTCATCGTCTAGAATTTTAATTTTTGTAATTTCTTTTTCTTTATCACATTCATTTGAATTAATTGATAATTGACTGTTGATTGATCGATTTGACTTATCTTTAGAATTCATGCAGCTAATTATATCATAGTGACCTGAATTTAGTTTACCAGACAGCAATAAATTTAATTTAGAATTATTGGATTTATTTCCAAATTTGATAACTGATTTTGTATTAACGTCATTAATAGATACGTCAACGTTATAAAGATCTGTAAAACTACGAATTTCTATTCCAGTTCCATAAATGCCAACGCAAGACATGTATTGAAAATATTGATCACTATTGTCAATGTCTTTGTAGTAACTGTTACCGATTACAAACCATTTATATACATCCCATTGGTTAATAACGTTTTTTATTACCTGTTGTCTTAGTTGAACATGAAAATCTGGATTATTATATAAATAATAAGAAAAACATCGAAATAAACAATTTCCATCGCCTTTAATTTTAACTTGTAGATTAAATTCATTTGAAGAATTAAGTGATGATTGTTTGTTATTTATTTGATTTGACTGTTTATTAGAATTAACACAGCTAATTACATCATAATGACCTGAATCTTGATTACCAGATAACAATAAATTTAATTTAGATTTACTGAATTTGTTTGCAAATTTGATAACTGATTTTGTATTAACATCATTAATAGATACGTCAACGTTATAAAGGTCTGTAAAACTACGAATTTCTATTCCAGTTCCATAAATGCCAACGCAAGACATGTATTGAAAATATTGATCACTATTGTCAATGTCTTTGTAGTAACTGTTACCTATTACGAACCATTTATATACATCCCATTGGTTAATAACGTTTTTTACTACCTGTTGTCTTAGTTGAACATGAAAATCTGGATTATTATATAAATAATAAGAAAAACATCGAAATAAACAATTTCCATCGCCTTTAATTTTAACTTGAGAACTACTTTTCATTTTAATAAATGTAATATTGTTACCAAATTATGTATATTTTATATACTAAAAAATTAAAAAAGTGATAATTATTGATATCAGACCTGTTGCTGCTGTTCCTCTTTTTATATGATACTGAAGTAAAATATTGGAGTTACTACGGTAATACTTGAGTCAGTGTGAATAGTTACTGCGTTATCAGTTGTAGCACCATGATAACCATGCATCAACGAGAATATAAGCGTATCTGCAAATATATTTATGTAAGCAAATGGTTGGAGGTGGGGTAGATAGGAACACTTATGTATAGTTACAGTGTAACAGTAAAAGAATAGTGAAATTACTATTTTACTGAAACAAAGAAAGCTTAAGTAAATATTTCCGCCAGTTTTGGAGCAATAATTGCCCTAAAACTGTAGCATTTTTACCTAAATTGGAGTAACTGTTGCAGTATACCTCTACTCTACATTCGGTTGGATTTTTTTATTTTCTTCGTCATTCTGTAAATTGTTATTTACAATGAAAACTTCGAAAATATACATGATGATACATCTAAGTATTAATTTCTACAAACCGAATTTAGAAATATTTCACAGGCACTTATTAATGTATTTAAATCCATTAACGGTTCTTCTAAAATTGTGATATTGTTTAACTGTTTTACTCTCAGAAGAAAAGTTTTTCCTGTACATTATTGTTAGTTAATATATTTTAGTATGATATTATTATAAACAAATATAAATTTACTGAAAAAATGTTTTAACCATTTTCTTGTAAATCTCCAATAATTTTTAATTTTTTTCCACGTTCAATGTGTACTTTTTCTGAATGAATTAATAAAACGTCTAATTTATAAGTTCCATCAGTAATGCATCCGAAATATTCTGATTTTGTTCTACTGTTTTTGATCACAAACATATTTCGCAAATATCCAGAAATTTCTATACAATATTAAGACATTAAATAATGTATATATTACATTTTATTATACCCCAAAACTAAAATTTTTACTTATCAATCCTTTGTGCTGTGGTATATTTTGAAATTGACATTCTTTGATAGTAGTATTATTATTTGAAACTGTAAAAGGTCCAAGCATTGTTATAGAACTATAATTTTGAAGAGTTAATTCAAACGAAACATTTCCTTTTGTATATTTCTTAGCTTTTCCGACTAACAAATTTTCCAATAAAAATTTCTAGAAATGTATTCAAAAACTTTTTATCGTGTAAATATTACTAAAATGTAATTAAATGTAGATCCAACTTTATAAGATTACACTTACATGATTTAATTTTATTTCAGAAGCAAAAGACTCAATATTTTCACCGTAAATATTACATTGGATAGATAAACCATCATTATTGTTAGCTACAAACTTAAACAATTTAAATTCTTTCTGAGTCATACTATTAACAAATGTTTCTTCTGCTGTAATCTCATCTACATATGCTACAATACATCTAAAAAACAAATTTAAAGAGATGTAAAATCTATATTACAAAAAGTCTGTATAAACTTATCTCCTACGATAAATTTTTTCATATTTTCAGAACTTGTAAATGGAATAATTTTTCTTTTTTTAGTGAGTGTTTCTGATTCAAAAGTATTCTGTCTTTTTTCACTCATTTTGCTGTAAACAAATTTTAAGATGATTCTGTAGTTTATAAATTTACATATATTGATATAAACATATTTACTTTTTGATGTAGTTGTTCATGTCGTTTCAAATTGTCTAATCTATTTATTTCTTTGCCACAAAAACTACAGATATGATGTTCTATATGTGAATGACACAGAGCGTGTCTTTTTAAATGATATATTCTTTTAAACGCGCTATCACAAATATTGCATTTGAACAATTTTTCTAATGCATGTTCTCTAAGATGTCGTTGAAAGTGCCTTTTATTTTTTATAGTACAGCCACAAATGTGGCATAATATATTATTAATGTGAGCCGTTGATAGATGATGCTCAAACATTATGTAACAGTTGAATAATCGTTTACATTTTGTACATTTCATTCTTTTAAAATGGAATTTTCAATTTCGAACTAAACCAGCCACGGAGTATGTAAATATAGGTCTCTATGCCACACTACATAAGAAAAAAAATGTCTTCCTCGCTGAATTTTCACTTGATCTCATATGTGCGAGTATAATTATAGACATGCAAGCGTTAGCCGACGCGACAGTTACACATGAGAGACAGAGGCTGCAGAAAAAGAGGAAGAGTACTCCCCGAGGTTTACCTTGTATGATGCTATGTATCCTTGCATTCCTTAAATGCATTGGCGAGTATACTATTACTATACATGAATTAAAAAACGCTTACTTACCTGTAGGTTGTACTTGTAGATTGTAAGATGAAAAGTTATATAGTGACGGTCGACGATTGAGTATTATTGCAGGTTGATAGGGACAGAGGGATACGGCGAATGGAAAGCGATGGAGTGCGGAAGAAATTGCACGCAGGCAGTTGCTGTAAAGAATGTTAATTAATTAAGGTAGTAGTGTTAATATGTTAAGTAATTAGAAATGTTAATTAATTAAGTTCTGCGTCACGTTCGTACATAAAATCAAAGCGAAAAAATAAAATCAAAACAAACCATGATTCGCTGGCTGGTAAGACGATGACTCACAGATCATATAATATAATGTTTAGGTGCATTTTTTTTCCCTGAAATTCGACATATATTCACGAACTAAGAGAATCAGAGTGAAATACGTTCCGATACACGTACACTTACGTACGTATCGCGCGCGCGTCGATGCGTCCGATATAATAAATCGCTCGCGGTCCATTCGATCTTTTCCGCCGCGATTCACACCGCGTCGAGGGGAAAAAGCGCGCGAAGGCGCGAGTTTCGGGCTTATAGCAGCGAGTGAAATCCAAATTTATACGCGTCCGCGCATGTCTATACGTAGCCGCGTACACCTATAGACATATACATGTGTAGACAGACACACGTATACACATGCACACATGCACGTGAATGCAGGCACGCGTTTATACGCGCGAAAGGTGAAATCTGCATCAGGGGGAAGTGTCCGCGGTCGTATCTTCCGCTGAATAAATTCCACGGCTCGAAAAAAAAAAGCTTCAGTAGGAGCTTTTATTCAAAGCGCCTCTGCCCACCCACTAAAATACTTTGACAGAGTATTAGTGAGAGTGAGAGTGACAGAGAGAGAGAGAGAGAGAGAGAGAGAGAGAGAGAGAGAGAGAGAAGGGGGAGGGGCGTCTAGAACATTAAAGAGACGCGGAAATATCCGCGTCTTATTCGAGCGCAGTAGTGATCGACTCACCGACACAGGTGAGGAGAATAGTATAGGAAGCGATGCTGGCAGCGGCAACGTCCCCCGAAAAGTCTCTTTCCAATGCACTTAGGGAGTCGTCCGCGTCCTCTTCGAGCACTTGTTGACAATTTTTACCGTAAATATTAATTTTAATGTTAATACGCGATACGTCCGCACATCTGAGCTGCGAGCAAAAAACTAAAATCAAAATAAACAACCATAACCATGAAGTTGCGGTTGGTCCATATGCTCAATTCACGATGTTCGAATTGTGGCGGAACAGAACACATATATACGCATATATCTAAAGGTTGTAAAGCTTCTAACAGTATATAAGATTTTTTCACTATGAATTTTCATTACGAATATAATTTGAAAGAAACTTGTAATAAATCTCTACATCTACGCTCGAAATAACATTATTAACCCAAAAATTTTATGCAAAAATCTTACAAGAAGCGCTTCTTGATTTAGTAAAATGATACAATGCAATTATGTACTGTATTACCATAATAAACGCCAGTCCTGGACTAAGTTATAACATGAAATCCATACTTTATTCTTATCCAACTTCTTATACAATTCTTCAATTACAAATCATATTAAAAATACAGTTGGAGATGAAAGAGCGTAGCAAGCGGTGGGGTAATACTTCCCTTGAGAGGAGGCAGAGGGGGGGCAGAGGGGGGGCGCTTTTCAAGATTGTGAGGGGGGCCAAGTGAGGGGGGGCCGATTAAAAAATAACAAAAAAATGACACGTTTTTAGGTTATTTTGAGGGGGGGCTAGTGAGGGGGGACTGAGGGGGTTCAGGCCAGCCCTTTCACTTTCAACTATATAATATATAGAAGATATATATATAATAAAATTCGATAAAACTTCTTATTAATTTATAAGTTAGTTAAATTTTTTATATTTTCAAATTTTTCAACCATTTTTTTAATAAATAAATGTTAAGCTAATTACTTTTTTTAATTCTATTGATTTTTATTAATTTTAACTTATAAAAAATGTTGAATTCTTTGTTTTAGATAAGATATGTATGCTGTTTTATAAAAATTTATCATTCATTATTTCGTATAAAGCGTACTGAATATCGCGAGCGAAGCGAGCGATCTTTGCTAGTATATATTTAAGACTTTCGGGAACAGATATAATTATTAGGATATCGATGCTGCTGGTTCCAAGTATCAGGCGGTACGTGAGTTAAATAACTTATATCAAGAAACTCCAAAATAAAGCCATAAGGATTAATTTATAAAGTAAGTTAAACTGGTAGAGCCTGAGCAATTGTCTTTACTTTTCAAGATTAGATATTAAGTATAAATCGTGATTTTAAAATTCGAATTACAAATACGAGGGCACATTGCACCGACGCGGCTGTGGTCCATGCTGAAAAGGGGCAAAATGTGCGGAGGGCACACTCAGTAGATCAAAATAGATATATAACTCGTCTGAGGGTGTTTCTCATCATAACATGTATGCACTCGCTACACCGTGTCTCAAATACAGAGTTACTACGCATCGAGAATGATTTCTAATGACACAGACTCGCAGGCATTTGCACTCGTGACGATGAATAGTTCATAGAAGTAATTATTGATTAATGTTTGATTTTGGAATTAATTTTCAAGAATAGATATAAATGAGTATACACTGAGCACACGACAGCGAGAGCTACGACGTAACAAAATTCTGTGTACGAGGGCAACTGCCAAGTACACCTCTTAATAATCACTATTACCGAAAGCAAACGTGTGTATTCGTTGAATCGCGTGCCACGTGTATTTCAAAATATTATTAATAAGTTATCAGACATGGATAATTACCGTTTCTCGAGTGAATTTATAGATATTATTTATATCGAGTGAATTTATATTTATTTATATTTGTATATTGTGACGTTGTGCTTTTTCCGTCCCGGGGGAGGCGTAGCACCACGTGATGACACCTATACAGGTTTACCGCGAGCTCGTATTTTATAATTAATGTTGGACGCCCGAACTCGCGATCTTGTTCACTTATGCTGCCGGCTTGAGAACTCTTTATACTCTTGGTCACGGGGGGAGAGGTGCAGGGAGAGTAATACACAAAAATAAATACACGCGACTTGTAAAATAAACACTTCGTAATTTATTTCGAAATTAGATAATTATTATTTGTACTCGCGGACGCGTGTTCGTCCTCGGGCGAGCTCACTGTCACTACGCGGGCTGACTCTAAGATTAGAACTCGCGGCGGGGAGGTATCGCATAGAAACACTCCTACTTGTCTCTAACTCGGGTACTCCACGTCCTCGCGTTCTGATGAGGCCTCGTTCCCTGTGGAAGCGCACGCGAAAGAACACTAATAATGGCTCGGAAAAATGCACACGGGGGGAAATACTCGGGTCGCTCTGGAAGTCGCCTTGGAAAAAAGATTCGCTATCTCGCTTGATATCTCGGTCTGAGCCGTACTGGGTCCTACTGGATACTGACTATACTCACGCTCTCTCACTCGCACTCACGCATTTCCGATGGATCGCTCTCTCGCGCCTATCACACATTTCCACGCTTTCGCACCATATAACACAGTCGTACTCTCGCGCCCTCTTTTACAATTCTTTTAAATGCGCGCGACATTCAAAACACGTTTACACGCTTGTCTGGCTCTATTAATCGTATTTACACTTTTTCCTTATTTCGGCACGCTTACACTCGTGTTTGCCGCTCGCACGCACGCTGTGGATCGAGCCGTAGCCCTCCACCTTTTCCCAATATCATTCAGCGCATACGCGTTGCCTCCACTCTCTCTTGTCTGTCTATAACACGCATTCATTCGCTCGCTATTTTTGTCACTCTCGCACTCATGCTACAGTCCGTTGCTCGCCAACATGGCGGCCGCCGCTCGCGCGCGTACGCCTCGTGGCTCGCATGCTTCGTATCTTCTTGTCTTTCTCGCTCTCGCTGCTTCAGCGCCGCGCCGTTCGTCCCTCTCTCTTGCTCTCGCCTTGGCTGCCGCGCGCTGCTACGCGCTGTGTTCCCGCACTCTCTCGCTCTCACCTCGTGCTGCTGCTGCTCGGCGGCAGGCTGCTCTCAGCGCCGCGCTGTCCTGGCTCTAACAGCTGACTGCTCGCTTGTTGCTCTGAAAACACCACCGAGTATAAGATTTACGTATCTTGACTGGGTGGTGTCCAGGCGAGCAGCCGTCGACGGGATCCCCGTCGCAATATATATTTTTTTATTTCTTTTTTCTTGGTGCTCATGCGAGCGCAGAGTACTTCGTATGAAGTTTCCTGCAACCTGTACTGCGACTGTCCTGCTAATCAGGATCGTCTTGTGTTAGTGTTCGCCCGAGATTAAATCGTTTCATTCTTAACGATTTACTGCAGAAGCCAAGAAGCGTGAGCTTCCCGTCAGTTTAACGACTTAATCCTGACGGTCTCTTTCCCTACGGCGTATGTAATTGATTTAAAGTTACGTTTTAAAATTGTCGCGCACGTATTTTGCACTACACGCTGTCACGAGGATTAAGCCATACCTTCTTATGGTCTTTATTGCCGGAGTCGCGTTCTCCTTAGTAATCGGCACGTGGATTACATATTTATCTTTATTCCCGAATTTTCGTGGAGATACGCTGAATCTGCTGCGTGGATGAAAAGGTACTCCTGATTTGCGCCGAGGCCGACTGCCGGGGGCACTCGAGAGCCCCCGAAAATTTGCGGTGAGACGCGACGATCGATATTAGATATTTACCGGCTGTGCAATCGATGTAAGTATTCGGGTATAGGGATACGCGGTCGTGTGTTTGTGCGTGCTCTCGAACAGCTGCGGCGCCGGAGCGTGTTCTTCCATACTTTAAGCATGTGTAGCTGACATCGCGCACCTTCTCACGCTTAACTACTCTCTCTCTCTGTGGTGCGCCAGCGCTTTCTCTCCTTGGCACATGAGTGTGAAAGGATGCGAGCTCATCGGCGCTCGACTTAGAGAAATTGTGCATTGGCTCGTCTGTACTGCGTAATATACGCGCGTGACCGAGATCTTGCGCGCTATTGATACATACCTTTGTGTACATATCGATACACAAGGCTCCATGCGACAAAATTTCACCGTCGCCGGGCTGTCGAATATTTGAATAGTCACACAAAAAATAATCCAACAAAGAAAAAGCTCATTACAGACACACTTATTACTAATTAGTTTCTAATACTTATCTGAATAAGTTCTGTACTTTGTAAAGGCTCTTGTACTTTAACAACACCATTGAAGTTATAAGCACTGTTAGACTTACTATTATCTATATGGTTGTTACAGCACCTAGCAGACAAACTGCAAAAACTGAACTGATATTGTGTCTTGAGCATTGGATGAAAAACAGCTATTTGGTGTTTTACAGAAAATTCTACTATACCGATCATATACTAATCTTCATTTCCGACCCGACGCTGTGAGACGCATCATATTCGGGTGGCAAATTTAAATTTATTGAATGCCTTCACTTTAACACATTGAGTTTAATAATAACATATAATCACAAGCAGAAAAATAGATATTTAACGAAAATAGATTAATAACTCTTGTTTTTATTTCGTATTTTCATTAAAATTTCTCATAAAATTGCTCTATAGCATGGTATAACAATTCTTTCCACAAGTTTTGTCTAACTAAAATACATAAAATTGAAGATTTTTCAAAAACCTGCTAAAAACATATTTATCAGTTTCTTATTTGTATTTTCAAGGTAAATTTTTTGAACAAAAAATGGCTTTTAGAACCATATTCTATGAACTATTAACTGTGTGAAAAGTGAATAAAATAATCGATATTTTTCTAATTTTAACCCTGTCATAAATCCTTAAAAGAATAAATCATTACTTGAAATTATTTTATAGAAAAACTCCCCCTACTGTCAAAGTAATCTATAGAAATCAAATTTGAAATGGTCAGTCGATGGGCCTAAACCCAGCGTTTCCTTCTGCTACATAAAAAGTTGATCCTTCCAATTGAATTTTTTTAAATTATTGAAAAACTATTTGTACGTACAATCTGCTCTATTTCTGAAAAATCTGTGCATGATACCTATGGAAATGCATACACCAATCGATTCTGTGTCACACAATGATGAATTGAGTACAATAAAAAGTTGACTGATCCAGTGGATTGTTTAATACATCGACAAAAAACTAATTAATAAACTAGTTTCAATTAAATCTCTCTATCCTTCTCCTTCAATCAAATCTATCTATCTATCTCTGCGCTTTATTACTATAGTCTTCGACAAAGATAGGCATTAACAGTTATTTAGCTTGCAATGGTTCCGTCAATAAAAATTTTTTAGACGATTCAATTTTTCTCCTGATCACAGTCTTTCCTATTATTTTTTGTTGGTTGTATCCTTTTACCTTTTCTTGGGTAGAAAGGATATTTTATTCTGTTCATATAACTCTCATTTATAAAAATAAAAAATTCAAATAATTCACCAATATATTATAAGTTTCAATTTTTAAATATAATAGAGAAATAACGTTATCTTTACGTTTCAAATCATTTTGCAACATGTATTATGCAAACAAAAGATCCGGATGCAAAGTATCAACAATAGCGTTGTCTTGTAATGATGTTATTAGCGATGGTTACAGAACTATCGATTTTAGTTACAGAAGATATAAAAGTGAATCTTAGTAAATTGTATAGCATTACATCTTAGACGATAAGTATCCAATATTTCTAAATAATACAAATTTTTTTACCTTTTCGTTATAAATTTCTAAGAATGATGCTGTTATAACTAGACTTGATTGATCAAATTCTTGTAGTTGTTTAAATAAATACACAAACGATCGAAAAATTAGTCCATGTTCTGTAGAATAATAATTCATTTGTGTCATCTGGAATAATTAATAAATATCTTTAAAATTGATTATTTTAATAAACTTCCTAAAATTCTTTATAAATACTTCTATTAATATGTGAATTATACTTCGTGCTGTTTTGTGGCGCTGTTATTTATTGATTTCTGTTCTGAGCTTATTAGTAAAACTAGTACTAGTACTTATTTCTAGGGGATTCTTGGGTTATTTAAGATTGTTTGTTTGAAGACATAAAAATTTATAACAATATCCTTCCATATTAATAAAATGATGCCGCCCCCGTCGTATCAAGAATTATCTCAATCTCAATTGGCGCCCACCAAATAGGAGAATAGTCTCCCTTTTTACTAATTTTTATGTAATTTTAACCTAAAAGAGAGACAATTCTCCCATTGAGGGGGCACCACTGAGGGGACGCCCGCTAGGAAGCGCCACCGAGGAGACGCTTGGTAGGGAATGCCAGGAAACCGCGATTTTTATCATAATAATTTTGATCAGACCTTTTTTTATAAATATCCCAGAAATCAAGTGGTGCGGTAGCAATATAGTATAATATAATATAATATAATATAATGGTCGGTAACGTGGTATAGTGGTAATCTGGTCGTTTATCCGACCTGTAGAAGGCCGCTCACCTCGTAATGACTCCTATAGGGTAGATCGCGAAATCACATTTAATTACAATTGTTGGACGCCCGAGATCATGATTGTTGATTCACTGCCTTACCTCGGCTGTTGATTCTTTTGTGCTCTAGGTTGCAGGCTAAAATAAAGGAATCGAAAGTACCCGAAATAAAGATATGCACAATTTAGAAACACAATTTAGTCGTTTATTTAATAAGATAAATGAGTTAGTCCTCGGGCGAGCTCACTGTCTCTAAACGCGTGGCTGGCTCTATCGCTGTCGACACTTCGCGGTAACAGCGGAAAGCAGATCACTCTACCTGTCTCTAAAAACCGCTTCAGCTCGTCCTCTTATTCGGATGATGTCTCGTGCTCTGTGAAAGCGGTCGCGAAAGAATGTTTGTTTACCTCGAAACACACACGGGAGGAATTACTCAGTTTACTATCTCTGCTTCCTTCGAAGGCTCCATTTTACATTTTCCGTCAAATCGCTCGGATTATCTAATCCACAAGTCGCACCCAATCGTGCAATATAGTACGTGCGAAATACAAAAACTTTACATTCTATCAATCCGCAGTTTTACAATAGATTATAGTACGGCACGCTTACACTATTTTCTGTCGCTCGCACGCAGGCTGTGGATCGAGCTGTAGTGCTCCTCTTCTTTCCAATATCATGCACACTATAGCACGGTCCCTCCACTTTCTCCTGTCTGTTTATAAGCACACACTCTCACACATACTATTTCTGTCTTTCTCTCACTCATTCGTCTGCAGCTGGCTCGCCCGCATGGCGTCGGTCGCTCGTGTGCGTTCGCCTCGTTACCATGCGTTGCTTCAGTACATTTGTCTCGCTCTCTCTCTCTTGCTCACGCTGGCTCGTCCCTGCGCACTGTAGTTCCCTCTCTCTCTCTCTCTCTCGTGTTGGCAACCGTACGCAACCGTATAGCAACCGTACGCTGCCATAGCACGGGCATTAAAATGTGCGTGTTTTCCACGCACAACCCCCGCGGTCACCCGAGACGACAACAAACACGGTACAACAAACGCGGCAAGCGCGAGCTCGACGAGTCGCCTGTGACGTCACAGGCGGCGGTAGGGGTTTTCCTACGGGAGACTCACTTCACGCACACGTATATAGCACTTATCCATGAGCTATACTTACGTGTGTGTGTACGCTCTGCGCAGCCAAAATACGCGTAAATACGGGTACTGCGTATTTGTTTCTTTTTTATTTCACCACTCTGTCGGCGCTTGAGCGAGCAGAGCTCAGTCCGCGCGAGTGGAGAATTGAGAGATCATTATTTCCATGACCACCCATCTGGATACAGCTCCCCTGGAACTCCGAGGTAATCTACCATTCAACGATGGCCTAATTACTCCATCATTGCGCCTCTCGCTCGCTACGCGAACTCGTGGGCTATATATTTTATTCTACGCTAACAAACTTCGAGACATATCTACGCCATTGGTCGAGCGGGCTATAATCCCTGACTCCCGGTGTACACTTGTGAGTGTTAGTGGAAATGCGCGATCGTTTAAAGGCATGAGAGCCGCCGCGACGTAAATAATTAAACATTGTGCCGTAGGGTGATGCCTGTATTAAAAGGTCACAATACCGTACGTGCAGATGATCCTCACGGATCATTTTGCATTGAAGTAAATCACGGATAAAATTCTGAAATAAATAATCAGTGCTTGGCATTGCATTAAGCATAGTATCAATATCTCCGCGTTCTCGCGTATTGAGTTTCTGTCTCCGCGTATCGTTATTCAGACGCCGTGCCTCGTGTAACCGGGATACACGCGCACGTGCATTCTTACTTTTTGGTTTCCATGACGGTGTTTAACACTTAAAAATAATTCATGAACTTAAGCTTAAATTTATTTTAAATACATTAAATCAATACTATCCAATGAGCTCGCTTCGCTCACTTCCACAAATTTTAGTTCTGATAAGGTGTTGCATAATAAATTAAGTAACAATAAATTTTATTCTAAAGAATAAAAAGTTTATTATTTGTTCAAATTTTAAAAGTCAATATTATAAAATTAATATCAGAAGATATAAAAATATTTAACATTCGATTCGCTTATACTAATTTAGTTATACTCAAAGTTTAAATAAAGTATATTTAATCAACTAATGAACTATATGAACAACATGATCAAACTATATAATCAAAATGATCCAAGTAATATAAATGCTGGAAATAATGATGAGCAAGTAAATACATATAGTTTTGATGAAATAACACAATATTTATCAACAAGATATGTTTGTGCACTCGAAGCTACATACCTGCAGTTTTCTAAGCCGTTATCGGCCATTGTTTATCACACTTTTTTATGTAAACTCACAAAAACAATACACTTCAATCGCGGTAATTAAATATTGTTTTATTAACGCGTTCTTTTTTTCGCATATCACAGATGTTTAAAACACACCAGTCACTCTCTCTCAAATATAGCACGACGTAACGTCTTTCTTGATCCACGTTATAATTTTTAATGGGTGTTTATAAATCGGCAGGGCCTCCACAAATGTTGCCTGTATAATATTATATATGCGGTAATAATCTGGCCACATTAACAGTTCGACCACCCAACCGATTTTTCGTCACAGGTACGGAAGTGGCACCAAATACACTCTTTTTTTCTGGGCTTTCAGCTGATGCTGTAATAATCGTGGTCTTTCCACAATGCGCGCACTATCACTCGGTATTTCGGCGACCACGTTGTCGGGTGTCCCGGCACTCCATTCACCTCCCACAAACACCTGCTCATCCGGGAGCCATAATCCGGGGAGACGTGCAAAAAAAAAAAACTATGAAGCGCGCGCGACGAGTGATGAGCGATTACTAAAGGGCTCATCATGTCATGCAAAAATCAAAGCTGTAAACTTCCCACTCTGCAGACATGCAGGTGGGCCTGAATCAGCATCTTCAGTACATCCGTATGAATGTAGAGTAAGACTATCAACACGATTAGTCATACTCTAGCTGCATCCACGTGCGAAAAGATGCAGCGAAAACAAAATTCGGCGTGCACTTGTTACGTGATTCATTATTCTAGGGAATAATAAATCACTGCACCTGTATATTTAAATTATTAATAAAATTGGGTTTTGACCCCGGATATGGGGTAAGCACCCCTATAACTGGTTCTCTTACGAGAAGCGGTTATAGGGGTGCTTACCCCATCCCCCGCCAGGACCGAGCCAGAATCGGGCTTTTTCTCTATGGAAGAGGAGGAGGAGGCCTAATTTTAGGTAATTTTATATTAATTTTTTATCTCCCTCCCCCAATTTCCCCGATTGGTCCCCCCTTCCCACTTGGCGGCCCCCCTTCTCACCTGGCGGCCCCCCTTCTCACCCCGGGCTATGACGCGTCAAAACAAATCTCCTCACCGCTCTGGGTGCGGTGGTGGGGATTTGTTTTGACGCGCCATAGTCCGATGGTAATGCACTGAAAAGTCAAGCAGGTTCAGTACCCTCTATTAAACTTTGATCTTGATAAAAAAAACAATCGGTTTCTGTCCCTCGACAGCGCTTTCTAAACCGAGAATTTTTTGTATTTTCTCTGGCAGAGAAACCTCATGAGTAAATTTAGAGCAAATAGTCATTGCACAGGTTTTTTTTATTGTTATATAACCGCCACGTTCAACCGCCAATTCCAAATGATCCTTCATACATTCTAAGTTATTTATTTCATCGACGAGTGTAAAAATGTCTTTGTAATAACGAGGTCTAATCAGAGATTTTTTCCCCTCTAGCGATCTTTCCGACCAATCGCTCCATATAACGATGATCTCATCATGGCATGCTTCTAATGGTGGTGGTGGGTAACGGGTGATTGGTGGGGCACACCCTTTATAATTAACCGAGAACATTCGTTTGAGACATCACTCTACCTTGAGATTCTAAACAGGAACGTTGCTGCTGTTCAAGAAATTTCGTTCAACTACATAAAAGGTATATATGATTTATTATTTAAATGTTTTTAACTAATTCAAAAAATAAAAATACCATATTCTCTTTATAATTAGATGGATCTAGCGGCTCTCAATAAAATTGCGAATAGTGGATTTCTCCCGTCGAAGAAGCTGTCCGAATTGGAGTTTGACCGAGACTACATGATAACAGTATTAAGAGTGGTAAAGACCCGTTTTGGATAGAAGATCGTGGCTGAACTTGGCAACGAATTTCAAATTTTCCTCCCTTCTCGGGTATGCGCTGCTATCGTCAAAGATGAAAAATTATTTGATAATATGTGCTATGAAGCTAATAAATTAAAGTTATTTTTACATTATAAAGGAAATAGTGCGCTTGAGTTTACTACGGCTTAAAATTAATGTATAAAAATATGGAAAAACGTGTACTTTTTCAAGAAAAATTAACAATTCATTTGTTATGCACATGGTTGTATGCTCATAAAGCCGCTCGTCGGGGGGAGTGGGAGCAAATAGCACGTGATCGTGAGCGCTTTAAATTAAGGATTGCGATAACAAGTAAAATAATTACACCACTACTTGTAAAAAAATTTTAAAATGTCTTAAATTAATATTTTGAATAAACGTGTTTTTAGATACATCATGAATTAAGATTTTTTCATTATTTTACCAGACCTATTCACACACTATTACTTTTTAATATTTTCTGCCTATCAATATTTTATACATACAATGGTTCATTTTCATGTAATTTCGTTTTTAAAATCATAGATGGCAGTAGAATAAGATTAATATAATTATTGATGCTTCTCAAAGCTATGGGGTGTACTGCGCATGACAGTAACAGTTATGGATACACGATGGAAACATCCATTCACATCTATGCTGTACGGTCCTACCGGATGCGGTAAAACAGTGTTTGTAAAAAAATTCTTGAGAGATATTGAACGCATGTGTGATACCCCAATCGAACGTATCATTATCTACTACGCAGAGTGGCAACCCAGCTACAAGGATCTTCGGGGTAAAAAAGTAGAATTTCGAGAAGGCCTGCCTCAAACTAGTGATTGGGCTAGCGATTCTAGACCAAAGCTAGTCATTATTGATGACTTAATGCACGAATCGTCATCGAGTGGTAGTATAGTTGATATTTTCTCAAAGGCTCTCAGTGATATTCATTACACAAAACGTATTTCATCAGGGTAGAGGTCAACGTGACATTTCCTTAAACGCGCAGTACATTGTTGTGTTTCGAAATTTACGCGATAGATCGCAAATACAGCATTTATCACGGCAATTGTGTCCAGAGGATCCGAAATTTTTGCAAGACGCATATTGGGATGCTCCTTCGAGACCTTATGGCTACCTTCTATTGGATTTAAAACAAAATACGCCGGACAACTGTAGATTTCGGACTTGTATCTTTCCGGACGACGAGTTACATTACGTCTATGTGCCCCGAAATAAGAAGATAAAAGGTGGTGATACATCGAGTCTTCTTCCAGTCGCATCCCTGTGATGGCTAAGCAATCAAAGAGATGTGTTTTTGCCTACAAGGAAATTATAATTTTAAAGAATCTATATCATTTAAATAATAAACAGCGAAAAGCACTTATTCAATCTGCTAACTCAAAATTGGTACGTTATATTTGTGAGTGTGCGTTGAATATTTTGATTGGTAATGTACCCCTTGAAAACATTTGAAAGTCACGACTACGACGACATGCAAAGATTTTACGAAAACTAGCTGAACCATCTGTTAATTTATCCAAAAAAAAACAAATCATTATACAACGTGGTGGATTTTTGCCAGCATTATTAGCACCTATCATCGGTACATTGCTAGCTAGCATTATAAGGAAGTAAATATGGAATACGCCAGGAAAATGGTGCTTGTACCCCACGAGAATGTTGAACGTCTTCAGAATGTGCCCGCAAAAGACGGCACTGATTATGGTGCATCTATATTAAAGACTGTTCAAACACCCGGAACTGTCATGAGTAGACTAGATGCTAAAATGAGTAATATATTGAATTCAAATACTTGTACAAACGATCAAGAAAAATGGTCCAGATATCTTAATGTACTCCAACGATATCTCCATTTTAAGGCGGCTGCTAATAACCACGAAACGGTAAAAAGGGAGAAAGATGATGATGGTGAAGGTATGAAAAATGAAAGCAAGTCTAATACTGATTACGAATATGACAATGAAATACACCGTGTCGAGGAGGAAGATCGGATTGATGCGAGTATAGTTGAAAGTGTACCTGTAAAGTTTTGAGCTAAAGCTGGACAGGTGCTACGAAAATTACGTGTAAGCGGTAAGATTGGTTGGGATGCAAATGGTGTAGTTACAATAGGAGGAGTTCGCTTAGGTGAAGCTAACATGATTGATTTGATAAATGATGCTATGAGGAAAAGATAAGGAACCCCGCCTCATGGTCACGAACAATTTGCTTTGGCCCTTTATGAATCATTTATACCTCGTGAATACATCGGGAATGAGCGTGTCTGGAAAAATATGGCTGTTAACACAAATAAACATGTCTGGGCCAGTATAGTTGGAAGCACTCCAAAAGGTAGTATAGTTAGCACTGCTGTACCTCTTCAAAATTCTACACTAGATGGCTCTGGTAAAGGATTTCAAACTCCACGTCATGAGATTCCGGGTATCAGCGGTATAAACAACTCTCGAAATGACATCAGTAGTATTTCAGACACTGGTGGTGAGAGTGATGCAAGTATAAGACCAGGTGATCAAATTACTAATAAAAAAAAGAAGAGAAAAGTAGTTGTAAGCAATTCTGAAATCACAGCATCAAAACACCCGAGTTCTCGGGCCAGAAGAGAAAGAAAAACAAGAAGAAGAAGAAGTAAAAAATAGCGCATTAGATGAGTTAATAAACCTACTACCTTTTGAGCTACATATTCCTGGGTACCAATTTTGCGGACCCGGTACAAAACTCGCTGAACGTATCGAGCGTGGTGAAGTTGGTATTAACCCCTTGGATATAGCATGCCGTCAGCACGACATAGCCTATAGTAATAAAAATTGTGATCGACGCAAAGCTGATCATGTATTAGACGAATATGCATTTAAACGAATGCTCGCCGATAAAACACCTGCAGATGAACGAACAGTGGCAATTATGACAGCTCACTGTATGGTAAGCAAGATAACTTTTGAAAAATTATTTTCACGGATCAAGAAAGCGTTGCAAAAAAAGAAGGAAAGGGGAGGCGACAAAACGATAAAGACTCATAATAAGAAACAGAACAAAGAGGTAAAGGAAGAGAATAAATTATTGAAGATGTTGAAACAGAAAAGTAAGAAAAATATGTAAAAAGATGAAACGTACAAGTACAAGATTTGAAAACATTTATTATTCACCATCACACCCGGCATCATACACTGCTATCGATAAACTTTTTCAGGCTATACGTAAAAAGAAACAGAATAAAAGTAAAAAATGTAGTCGAGAAAGTGTTGTAAAATGGCTCGAGAGTCAAGACGCATATAACCAGCACCGTCTCGTTAGACACTGATTCCCAAGACGTGGTTATAATGTACGAAATTTAGATAATTTATGGGAGGCTGATCTGATGGATTCTAGATCCTTAAAAACTTACAATGACGGATACAGTTACGTTCTCATTATTATTGATGTGATCAGTAAATATAGCTGGGCAGAACCGATTAAGGAAAAAACTTCAAAAAGTGTGGCTGAAGCAATTTTACGTGTGTAATCACGAAGCAATGACCGTCGACCTATATGCCTTCAAACGGATAAGAGTAAAGAATTTGTAGGCCGTGAAACTCAGATAGATTTACACGATAATGGTATCACACACAGAGTAGCCCGTAGTCCTGATACAAAAGCAGCTATAGGAGAAAGACTAATACGCACCATTAAAGAGCGGGTTTGGCGATATTTTACCCACAAAAATACACGAAGATACATCGATGTATTGCAGAATATAATTAAATCATACAATTATAGTAAGCATTCTGCAACCAAGATGACTCCGGCATATGTGACTATATACAATGTTCTTAAAGCATGGGAAAATATAGATCGACGGTATCGAACAAACAATAAAACAGATGTCAAACCTAAGTTCAAAGTTGGAGATATGGTACGAGTCAGTCGTGCACGAAACATTTTTGAGAAGGGATATGAAGTGGTTGGACGTTAGAAATATTTAAAATTATACAAGTTTCCTTAACGCGTTACCGACCTGTCTATCAATTGCAAAATTTATCTGGTGAAGTTATAGATGGTCATTTTTATGCTGAGGAGTTGAGTAGAGTACAAAAGGATCTAACTACAACATCTTTTGAAATAGAAAAAGTCTTGCATACCAGAGGTAAGGGACGCTCGAAGGAATATTTTGTTAGGTGAAAAGGTTATCCAGAAAAGTTCAATTCTTGGATCAAGGCGAGTCAGCTTTCGCAGAAATGAAGGATCAATTTTACATTATTTTACCTAGTAATAGCAGCACGAAATATTTCGCAGAAAATACTACGACGCACTATGTAACACAATTGCCACAACAGATCAGATTACAGGGTTCATGGACAGTGGCGCTTACAGAGGTTCAAATTCCGCTGACGTTTCAACATGTGAAACCCGATGAAGAACAAAGAAAAATTTCTGTGAAACGAGCCCCTCCTTCGATGCTCAAGACAAACAAATTAAGAGAAGAAGAAGAAGATAGAATAACAGTAACCGAATCGCTGATTAGACCTGGTTATTACAAAGACATTTTTATACTCGTCGATGAAATAAATAACTTAGAATGTATGAAGGATCATTTGGAATTGGCGGTTGAACGTGGCGGTTATATAACAATAAAAAAAACCTGTGCAATGACTATTTGCTCTAAGTTTACTCATGAGGTTTCTCTGCCAGAGAAAATACAAAAAATTCTCGGCTTAGAAAGCGCTGTCGAGAGACAGAAACCGATTATTTTTTTTTTATCAAGATCAAAATTTAATAGAGGGTACTGAACCTGCTCGACTTTTCAGTGCATTACCAGCAATGTTAATTATCTATAGCGATCTCTGTGAACCGTATGTGACAGGTGATGTACGGTCTCGTCTTTTACGAGCAATATCTTTGAACACCGATAATTATGAATATGGAAAAACCAGAATTAAAAGTTTTTCTCCACCTATGTATATACCATTATTATTCAACTCGTTTCAGACGGTAGAAATAGATATAAGAGATGAATGTAGGCGACCAATACCATTCGATCACGGTACACTGACCGTGACATTTCATTTCAAGAAAGTGTACTAAAAATGGACCGTTACGAAGATTATTTCAGCCATGAAGTGGGTAATGGTTATCATGGAGGTGGTGGAGGGGGTAGAAAACCCTACACAGGAGGTGTTGGACATGTTTATATTGGATCACCCTACCAAAGAGGTCACGGTATTGGTTCATTCTTAGCCGGTATATTTCGTCGAGTCCTTCCGCTCATCAATCGGGGTACTAGAGCTGTGGGAAAAAAAGCTGTGCGTACAGGTATAAATATTGTATCCGACGTTGCAACGCGTAATACACCTGTCAAAGAGTCATTTCGCAGTCGTGTGAGAGAGTCTGGTGAGATTCTAAAGAGAAAAGCCGAAGAAAAGTTGGATAAACTGATGGAGGGGGCCGGGTATAAAATGTCACGTTACGCTTATCCTTCTCAGTTGCAAGCGCTCGTTGCACCCACAACAGTTCGTGGTAAAAGAATAAGACGACATGGAGTAGCTGTTCGTACAAAAAAGAAAAGTGTAAGAAAGACCATCAATAAGATGAAGAAGAGGAGGAGGAAGGAGAAGAAAACGACGAGGAAGAACCAGAAGAGTAGGAGGAAGGTGGGTACAAGAAAACGACGTAAAAGCAGGAGTACTAGAGATATTTTTGACAGTTAAATATGGCTTTTTTACACACTCATTCTTGTGAATGTTTGTAGTCAGAACTGTTACTATTTGAAATTCCGCCAACTCAAACGACAATAGAGGGTTCACATTGGATTCAATACAAACCAATATCATCTTTGACTGATGATTCATCGATAGAATTTGTGATCCCTGGTAATAGTGATGAATACATTGATTTGGCTCATACCATGCTCAGTCTTCGTGTAAGTTTAAAATCTACTGTGAGTGAAGAAAGTATGGATGTAGATAATAGAGAGGCTTTCAAAGGATTAATAGCACGAGTAGGACCGTCCAATAATTTCATGCATTCTCTATTCAATCAAGTAGACGTGCTATTCAATTCAAAACCTGTATCCCCACCTACCAATGCCTATGCGTACAGAGCTTACATTGAAACGCTACTGAATTATGGTCCTGCTGCAAAAGCCTCTCACCTTTCTACTGTTCTGTGGTGTGACGGAAAATTCCAATGAAGGCCTTGTGGAAAGACGGAAATTGTTAGCCCATGATAAACCTATTGATTTGATTGGTCATCTGCATACAGATGTCTTCAATCAAGAGAGACCTCTAATCAATGGCGTTGAAGTGAGAGTACGTTTAGTGAAAGCTCGAGATTTTGCCTGATGGATCCTGCCGGTACTTTTACCATACACATCGAAGAGGCAAATCTTCTTGTTAGACGTGCAAAAATCAGTCCTGGTATATTGTTGGCACACGCGCAATCACTCTCAAAAATAACTGCTAAATAGACTCTAACGAGGGTGGAGGTTAAAGCAATAACCATGCATAGTGGTGTACACGGTGAGACTTTAGATAATATTGTACTGGGTCAACTACCGAAAAGAATCATCATTGGTTTTGTCAATAATGAAGCTTTTAATGGTGACCTAATGCTCAATCCGTTCAATTTCGAACATTTTCATATAAACTTTTTATGCTTGTACGTTGACGGTGTGCAGGTACCTTCAAAACCATTCCAGCCTGACTTTACAACAAGAAATCTATACATAGATGCATACCATACCCTATTCTCTGGTATACATTTTCTAAACGAGGGTAATCAAATAACCCGCGATTCCTATCCACAGGGTTATTGTCTCTTTGCCTTTGATCTGACACCGGATTTATCGGCGAACGATAGCTGTCATTGGAATCTGATCAAATATGGTAGCATTCGGTTGGAAGTACGCTTCAGCAAACCATTAACGGAAACAGTCAACTGCATTCTACACCGAGTATGAAAACATTTTAGAAATTGATGCATCTCGTCAAGTCATAGTCGATTTTAGTAGTTAATATTTTAATATATAGATGTGACTATGTTCTACTACACTATATGTAATGACTTAAGTCATGGTTGTCTCAGAATAGATGTAATACTATAAGTAGTCTTTGCAATGGATAGTCTTCAAATATTGAAAAATTTAACGAAAATTCGCTCCCATACTATCGGTGTATTCCCAGCCGATCAAATACCGAGAGTTTGGACGAAACCAGCTGCGCTTATCGTCAATACAGATGATCATACGAAATCGGGTATGCATTGGATAGCTATGTATATCGATAAATCTTGTAACGCGTTTTATTTTGATAGTTTTGGCCTACCATCGCTCATACCTGACCATATCAATCGATTGCGAAAAAATTGTAAACAGCTTCGTTGGAATAACATTCGACTGCAGAATGATTCCTCGAATGTATGCGGTCAATATTGTATTATGTTTCTGCGTTATATGAGTAATGGTTTAGGTTACAATAAATTTCTCAATAATTTCTCTGACAATCTGCAAAAAAATGATGACATTGTCAGACGATATGTACGATACGCGAAGAGAGCTGATGAGTCCTTCGTAGGAAATGGCGGCTGCATTGTCAGACGTTTACGAAGCTGTTGCCCTTCTAAAATGTCATTATTGTAGCGTGTAAAGTGTCGAGTCAAGCAAAGATTTGAATCAGCATTTGGACATTTTATCGGCCCCAACCCGCCCTTACCTCGAGGCCTGTTCGGGGGCCCCCGCAACTATCATTGTATTTCAAAACTGTACATTAAGAATTCGAGATCAGTACTACTTTGTCAGTCGTCCAGAGAACAGTCAAGGCGCATCTACAAGAACGGCTTCGTGTCCACAGCAACAAATGTTATTTTGTGCTTTATACGGGCTGGATAGTACATTTTCAAAAAAAAATTATCGCAGGTATGGAATACGATACATTAGAGGACAAAGACTACAAACCAGTAGTAAAATTATTAAGTAGCGACTTCAACGGTATAACATTCTCACAAGACAGCTGGGTGGAATTCAAGGGCAATTTCTCAGACATTTCAAAATACTTTGCTGGCGAAGCTAAATTTATAAACGATAACCATGACAGGATCATCGTAATTATTCAGGATATACTAACCAATCAGCCCAAGACACCAGGAAGATTGCCAGGATCCATAACATTGGACGAATCAACATTTGAGTGTTTAAAAAATTATATTTATAAATGTATTGATTTACGATTGTGGTGTTTTGAAGTAATTGGTGGTAGTGTGAGCGAGGTTGTGAAAAATATTGCAGATTTTATTATAAATAAAAGTAAAGATTATATGACGGAATCTCGTTCACTAAGTTATACGGCGAGAATTGTGAAAATAATCGATGAGAGAGTACTTGCTACATTCAAGGTAAACGTTGATAGCTATTGTAAAAAATATCATCAATACTCTTCAGAGCTTGAAAAAATTGAAATTGAAAGTTTACTGTATGAACTTGCTACGTTACATATATACAACTTAATAAATATGCTCAATAAAAGGTTGGAAAATTAATCAAACTGTGTCTTTTATTCACCTGTGAATCCTTAATCCACCTCCCTTTCACATTCATAATCGTTATTACGTCAAAAAGTAAAGTTAAAAGCAATTAAAGATATTTATTTACAAGAAAAATTATTTCTTGTTTCTCTGGTTTCTCCCTCCCTCCCCCTCCCTCTCCCCCTCCCCACTATCACCACTTCCTCCTACGTGTCTCTCTCCCCCAATTACAGGTGTGGTCCTCCACCCCGATTGGTCCCCCCCTTCCCACCTGGCGGCCCCCTCCCTTCTTATCTGGTGGCCCCCCTTCTCACCTGGCAGCCCCATTCTTCCCACCTGGCGGCCCCCCTACCCACCCCGGGCTATGGCGCGTCAAAACAAATCTCCTCACTGCTCTGGGTGCAATGGTGGGCGTTTGTTTTGACGCGCCATAATCGGGGGTATACTACTAATTAGATATTAGTCAGGGAGTCAGGGAGTTCAATAGTGGGATATCGTGCACTTTCTTCAAAAGATTTTTTGACAGTCAAAATTTGTTTGTGGTAACCTACTGAAAGTAACCCTAAATTCTCGACTTCGGACATAATCGGGAACATTGTTATTATTGCAAAATAAACTTCAAAAAAGCACTTTTTTTAGTTTTCCGCGAATAACGTTTTTGTAACGCATTTTATGCAAAAAAAGGTAGAGAGGAAAGTTGTTTAGAATTGAATTTCCAATCAGACACATGTATTTCCGAATGCAAAATTAACTTTTTTCATCGCTAAATTGCTAAACAAAAAAAAACTTTTTCCAAATTTTCACATTGCCACAGTTTTTTCAAAAAAAAGATCTTTTCCGTCGGATAAGCTCTCAATGATGACTTTTAGTACAAACAATCTTAAAATCGTTGCCCGATCCGTATATCTCAAAATGGCGTCCTATTGCAAAATTATTTACCCGAAAATTTCAAATTCATTTCACATTTGCCCATGGAACGATAAATGGATCCAACTACGCTTAATCGATAGCTTTTGACGTACTTAATAAATGCTAAAAAGGAATTTTCTTAAAATTAATATTTAACAACATTTTTAGCAATAAATAGTTTTATTTTCGCCAATTTTTAAGTTAGAGAAACGCGGTAAAATGCATTTTAAAATACTTTCCAGAAAACCATGAATTTTCGTAAAAAATTCGTCAAGATCCGACCAATAGGAGCCGAGATACGAAATTTTTTTCAACCGACGATTACACCGAAACTATTTAATAATTTTTAATGAATTTTCACACAATGCTTGTTCAAATACAATGTGCACAATGAAACGTGTACAATAATTTTTATTAATTAAAACAAAATAATGTGCACCATTAATTACGTATTGTGTACTATACAGGGTGTCCAAAAAGTATCGAAACACGCCTAAAAAGTTTTCAGAGAACATATTTTTGACCTGGGTCAAGGTCATTTCCGTAGTAACTTTTGACGGTCGATCTAATGGTGACCTTGGATTTGACCTTGGACCTTGCCATCAAGGTCATTTCAAAGTCACTATGATTTGTTTAAATGGGAACACCCTATTTTGACATCGGCAAACGAAAGAGCGGAAAATTTTACGTTCAGATATGTATTAAGGTCCAAGGTCAAGGTCACCTGTGAAGGTCGTAGCAAGGTCAAATTGTATTTGCAGGGAATTCTTGCAGAATTAGCAGTCAGAAGAAAGGTAGATGACCTATGTTTAGCGTTACCCAGGAACAACGACGTGGACGTAATAGGATAATGTTCCCTTTGGGGTGCTTGATTAACGTGAGTCCCCTTGCCTCTCACGATGGGGTGCTTGTTTTACGTAAGTCCCCTTGCCTCTCACGATGGGGTGCTTGTTTTACGTGAGTCCCCTTGCCTCTCACTTTAAATATTTAGCGTAAATGCTCGAATTGTTCACCATTCACTTCTTGACAGTAAGCTAATCGATGGTAAAAAGCATTAACAACATTTTCTATCGCTTCAGGACTAATATTTGCTGATTCTAATTCAATCCTCTCTCGTAGCTCGACTAAATTTGTGGGCTTTGTTTTGTATACTCGATCTTTTAAATAGCCCCAGTAAAAATAATCAAGAGGTGTCAAATCAGGTGATCTGGCTGGCCATTCAATTGTGCCCCTTCATCCTATCCACCGATTAACAAACACTGCATCTAAAAGATTGCGAACATCACGTGCATAATGAGCTGGTGCGCCGTCTTATTGGAACCATGTGTTCATAAAGTTGTCTCCTGCTGTTCTTCTTATCGCAGGCACGATTTGATTGCGTAGCATTTCTTCATAGTTTTCAGCATTTAAGTTGCCATCAATAAAAAACGGACCTACGATTCTGTTATTGAATATGCCTGCCCATACGTTTAATTTTTCTGGGTATTGTGATTTATCTTCTCGTGCCCAATGTGGGTTTGTTTCTGCCCAATATCTACAATTGTGTCTATTGCAGGTTCCGTCAAGTTGAAATGTCGCCTCATCTGAAAAAACAATATTTGATGGGAAGTTAGGATTTTGCACTATACGTGTCATCATGTCATCACAAAATTCAACGCGACGATCAAAGTCATCTTCATTAAGTTTGTGAATCAGTGTGACTTTGAATGGATGAAAGTTAGCATATTTTAGTATGTTATGAACAGATGACTTACTTATATTGTGCTGTTGTGAAATTCTACGGGTGGAACTATGTGGATCCTCAATGAATGATAACAAAACATCCAGGGAAGTATCATCGTTTGTTGCTGACTTTGTTTTTCCTGATTTTGGCCTATCGTCGATTGTGCCGGTTTGTTCAAACTTTGTAACAAGGTTCCTTGCAGTTGAAATGACAATCCCAGTTCTATCAGCTCTAAAAGTCTCATTAAAAAGATTAATCACTGTGCGGTAAGGTTGCACTGCGGCACCCCAGCCTCTCATCATGAGAAGTGTAATCCTTTCTCTTTTCGTAAGATGTTGCATTTTCAATTAGGTATGAACAGATTTTATTGTTGATCAAACTATGAATACTTAAATATCAATTTAAAGAAATAGATTTTACAACCACTATACTTATTTAAGATTTCGAGGTAAACATTTGTAGTTTTAAAATAAGTGGGCAATATAATTTGCTTGGTAACTTATGTTTTTAAGGTGCTTTTTTTAGTGTGAGATCGCGATTTACCGAATGTAGCCATCTAGAGGTCTGGTTCAGTACTGCAACGTTGGCGTTAAGTTTTAAAACTTTTTAAACATTACCATAAAATATGTATGTTTCTGTTTATTCAAACGATTATGGGGTCGCTGAGAACTAATTAAGAGTTCACATTTAGATTGGGTATTATTAAAAACTTAATGAAGACTGGTTAACGCCCAAATAAACAATTTATTTAAATGTAACAAAAAATGAGTCTTAATTTGTTCAAGGGCTTTTCAGGGTCGCTAAGTACGGATTTTGAGTTGGTTTTTAGTTTAGCACTATAAAGGACTTCATGAGGCCCGGTTAAGGCTCAAATAAATAATTTTTTTCAATGCATCAAAAAAATAAGTTTTAATTTATTTAGGGGGGTTTTCGGGGTCGCGGAGTAGGAGTTTTGGATCGAATTTCAGTTTGGCACAATGAAGGACTTAATAAAGCCCGGTTAAGGTCAAAATACACAATTCATTTAAATGTAACAAAAAAAAGTTTTAGTTCATAAAGTGGGTTTTTAGGGCCTTTGACCTTGCTACGACCTTCACAGGTGACCTTGACCTTGGACCTTAATACATATCTGAACGTAAAATTTTCCGCTCTTTCGATTGCCGATGTCAAAATAGGGTGTTCCCATTTAAAAAAATCATAGTGACCTTGAAATGACATTGATGGCAAGGTCCACGGTCAAGTCCAAGGTCACCATTAGATCGAGCGTCAAAAGTTACTACGGAAATGACCTTGACCCAGGTCAAAAATATGTTCTCTGAAAACTTTATAGGCGTGTTTCGATACTTTTTGGACACCCTGTATATTGGTCCTTACTTTCTGTGCAAATATTTGACACGTTCATAATTAGCTTGTACACGATTTTTTGTGTACAATACATTGCATTCATACTTTATGAGAAATACAATGTGCACAATGAAACGCGTACAATAATTTTTATTAATTAAAAAAAAATAATGTGCACCATTAATTACGTATTGTGTACTATATATTGGTCCTTACTTTCTGTACAAATCAATTAAGTGCATAATTCTTATGTGTTTAATTATCAATATGCCTAGTATTGTGAGATATTGTTGAAATGATTAGCAATATTACTAGAATGTAGTGCATGACCAGCAGTTTCGGACCGGCCAACTTTTCAAGATGCCGGCAATGTTGCGGTAGCATTTTGCAATACTCCTGCAATACTACTGTAATATTGCCTTCGGATGAAATTTTTCTGCAAAACTCAAAAAAAAATTCCAGAATATATTAATATTCTTGGAGGGTTATGTAACCTTACCACAATATTACTAGAATGTAGCGCGTGGCCAGCAGTTTCGGACCGGCCAACTTTTCAATATTCCGGCAATGTTGCGGTAGCATTTTGCAATACTCCTGCAATATTACTGTAATATTACAAAAAACCGATATTTTTTATTAAAAAAAAAAAAATTATAATATATTAATGTTCTGGGAATGTTGAATAAGCTTACTACAATATTACTATAATATTACTTTCCACGGATGGGTACGGAATATCGATCGAATCGACGTTATGTTAAAACGGACATTTCCCTTCGCAGCAATGTTGCCTGACCGTGGCCTGCTGGTTACGTAACCTTCCCGCAACATAACTTATCCTACTTTATTTACCAAAGCAACATTCCAGCAATATTCCCAGAGTGTTGGGTGCTATATGGGAATTTAAGGGTGCTAATATTACTTTGTCTTGTAGTGTTCCATCATTATGATTAATTTTTTCTCCAAATATTTCTGATATTAAATCATTATTACAAATTAATTCCTCCGGTATTTTCCTTATATTATTATTTAACTCAAACTTTGTTGCATTTTTCTGTTCCCCTACATCAAGAAGCCAACTCTTAAATTTATTGTCTCAATTTTGTAATGGTAAGTTTTCTTTTAATGAAACCTTTAAAAATGTATTAATGTATTTAGATGAGTGTATATACACTATCTAATATGATTTTATCCCTCGGTAGTTTGTTATAATTCTTTTGTTGTTATTATCGATCCCTCCAAGGCAATGGTTTTGAAAGGGTTTTAAAAAAATTAAAACTCCTTTCTTTTAAGAAACGACGTTTCGGCGATCATTGTCGCCCTCATCACGAAACTGTCAAAAATTTTTTTTATTACAATAAACATACAGACTTTAAAATGAACAGAATATTACATAGAAAAAGCGATATTTTTGAAACTTACATATTGGAGCACATTTGATTTGTGTACATCTCGATAATCCTTTCCCCCGGCTAGTTAACAGCGGGGGGAGAGAGAGACCGAGTGACACAGCTATTATTTATACACTTTGTCAGCTACAGTCTCGGAAGTGAGGAAGTAGCCGGCAATCGTCGCTTATATAGTGCGAAAAGCCTTTCGCGTGGTTTGTTTACATATGACGTCACGCATCACCTCATCCTTTCGATGTATACAAATTTTGATTTTAAATCTTAAGCTGGTATATTAAATGTGTATACACGTTATTGAGTTTTTGGATATCCTCTTTCTTATTAATACCGTTATCTTGCAAATGTATATGCATCATTTCCGAGATCAATCTTTTATTTAAATTGTTTTCTTTGTCTTTTATTTTAAATCCTTCAAAATTAAAAGTATGATTGTACTTTTTACTATGCTCGGAAATGACACTGTCCTTAGACTTTCTATGTTCTTCAATACGTGTACACACATTTCTTTTTGTTTGGCCCACATATGTAGCCGTGCAATCGTTACATCCAAGTTTATAAACAACATTTTTCTCTAGGTGTTTCTCTTTTTTATCCTTTCCTTTCACAATAATATTGCACATATTACTGTGTATTTTTGGAATGGTCGTAATGTTGTTTTTCTTAAATGAATGTCGCACCCGCTCATAGAAACCATCGATGTATGGTATGCTAATGTGATTGTTATATGTATTATTTTTTGCACATTGCTTTGGTTTTTTAATCATTCTGATTGCAGATAGTTGTTTTTTGACGTATTTTTCAACGAAAACAGAGGGGTAATCATTATCGAATAATAGACATTTTATAATATCAATGTTTTTCTGATGAAAACATTTATCCGATAACTTCACCGCCCTGTCAACTAGATTATACACCATGGCAATTTTTTGACTTATCGGGTGTTGCGAATTAAAGTGCAAAAATCTGCCAGAGAAAGTTGGTTTCGTGTACCAATCAGTTTTTATTTTATGTGTTTCATTAATCAATAATACGTCCAAAAAACTTATGGATTTGTTTACCTCCACTTTCTGGTTATTGAATGCATCAAAAACTTAGAAAACACAATATCAATTAATAACATTCCCGATAGTACTGCAAATAGAGTCCGAAACACATTAATAAATAATATCACACAACACCGTAATAAAACGAGACACATAACAATAGAAGAAAAGATTTTTGAAAATAAATTAACGGAAACCAAGAATTTCATTAAGACTCATAAAGATATTATGTTCACCTTTGCTGACAAAGGTAATGTAACAGTTGCGATGTATAAACACGATTATATTGATAAGATGGAAAATCTTTTAGCTGACACTGACACATACAGTATAATTAAGAAAAATCCATTGTCAAAATTGCAATCGAATGTAAAGAAGCTAACAAATATGTGGAATGAAAATGGTTTTTTTGGTAAAAAATATAAAAAACAGTTTTTCACACAAACTGATACATGTCTACCAAAAGCGTACGGTTTACCAAAAATTCACAAGAAAGACCACCCTCTAAGACCTATTATTTCAACAATAGGCTCACCTACATATTTTTTATCAAAATATTTATTTAAAATCTTACAAAATAGTATTAAAAAACCTCGTTCATACATAAAAAATAGTTATGATTTTATAGAAAAAATTAAAAATGTAAACATTCCGAATGACCACTGTATTGTCAGCTTAGACGTAAAATCGTTATATACAAATATTGATAAAACACTAGTCACGCAGAGTATTGAAAAAAGATACATACAAATAGCGAGAAAGTTTGAAATTCCACTTGACGAGATTTTAGATGCTTGTAGTCTACTTATGGATAACACATACTTCCAATTCAATGGTAAATTTTATAAACAACTTTTTGGTACACCTATGGGCTCTCCGATTTCGGGATTATTCGCTGACATTGTTATGGATGATCTCGAAACGGAGTGCATTTCAAAATTAACTTATCAACCTGTGTTCTTTTTCCGTTACGTCGATGATATCATTACTTGTATTCCGAAATGTAAAGTAGATGAGACGTTAAAAATATTTAATTCGTATAATAGCAGACTCCAATTTACACATGAAATGGAGGTAAACAAATCCATAAGTTTTTTGGACGTATTATTGATTAATGAAACACATAAAATAAAAACTGATTGGTACACGAAACCAACTTTCTCTGGCAGATTTTTGCACTTTAATTCGCAACACCCGATAAGTCAAAAAATTGCCATGGTGTATAATCTAGTTGACAGGGCGGTGAAGTTATCGGATAAATGTTTTCATCAGAAAAACATTGATATTATAAAATGTCTATTATTCGATAATGATTACCCCTCTGTTTTCGTTGAAAAATACGTCAAAAAACGACTATCTGCAATCAGAATGATTAAAAAACGAGAGCAATGTGCAAAAAATAATACATATAACAATCACATTAGCATACCATACATCGATGGTTTCTATGAGCGGGTGCGACATTCATTTAAGAAAAACAACATTACGACCATTCCAAAAATACACAGTAATATGTGCAATATTATTGTGAAAGGAAAGGATAAAAAAGAGAAACACCTAGAGAAAAATGTTGTTTATAAACTTGGATGTAACGATTGCACGGCTACATATGTGGGCCAAACAAAAAGAAATGTGTGTACACGTATTGAAAAACATAGAAAGTCTAAGGACAGTGTCATTTCCGAGCATAGTAAAAAGTACAATCATACTTTTAATTTTGAAGGATTTAAAATAAAAGACCAAGAAAACAATTTAAATAAAAGATTGATCTCGGAAATGATGCATATACATTTGCAAGATAACGGTATTAATAAGAAAGAGGATACCCAAAAACTCAATCACGTGTATACACATTTAATATACCAGCTTAAGATTTAAAATCAAAATTTGTATACATCGAAATGATGAGGTGATGCGTGACGTCATATGTAAACAAACCGCGCGAAAGGCTTTTCGCACTATATAAGCGACGATTGCCGGCTACTTCCTCACTTCCGAGACTGTAGCTGACAAAGTGTATAAATAATAGCTGTGTCACTCGGTCCCTCTCTCCCCCCGCTGTTAACTAGCCGGGGGAAAGGATTATCGAGATGTACACAAATCAAATGTGCTCCAATATGTAAGTTTCAAAAATATCGCTTTTTCTATGTAATATTCTGTTCATTTTAAAGTCTGTATGTTTATTGTAATAAAAAATTTTTGACAGTTTCCTGATGAGGGCGACAATGATCACCGAAACGTCGTTTCTTAAAAGAAAGGAGTTTTAATTTTTTTAAAACCCTTTCAAAACCATTGCCTCGGAGGGATCGATAATAACAAACAAAACAATTTTAAAAATGTATGCCATATAATACTTTTTTTAATACAAGTTTCCATTATTGTACTTTGATTACCACGTCTAACAATTGGAAGTGTTTGTCTAAAATCACCAGATGTTACAATTATTTTGCCACCAAACGGTATATGATTTTGACATAAATCTCTAAAAAATCTGTCTATTGCATCAAAGGCATGTTTATTCACTATTGATATTTCATCCCAAATAATTGTTTTAATATGTTTTTAAAAAATTCCATATTTTGATGTAGGACAAATGTCATATGTTAATAAATGTCATATGTCATTAATATTTAAGGGTAATTTAAATGTAGTGTGTACAGTTCTTCCATTAATTAAAAAATTAGCGGCAATACCAGTCCATGCTGTAGTTAAGAGAGGTATATTGTTTGAAATAAGATATAGTCCGGGAGTCCTGGCATTTTGTCTAGGACTTTCTTCAAAAGATTTTTTGACAGTCAAAATTTGTTTGTGGTAACCTACTGAAAGTAACCCTAAATTCTCGACTTCGGACATAATCCGGAACATTGTTATTATTGCAAAATAAACTTCAAAAAAGCACTTTTTTTTAGTTTTCCGCGAATAACGTTTTTGTAACGCATTTTATGCAAAAAAAGGTAGAGAGGAAAGTTGTTTAGAATTGAATTTCCAATCAGACACATGTATTTCCGAATGCAAAATTAACTCTTTTCATCGCTAAATTGTTAAACAAAAAAAAACTTTTTCCAAATTTTCACATTGCCACAGTTTTTTCAAAAAAAAGATCTTTTCCGTCGGATAAGCTCTCAATGATGACTTTTAGTACAAACAATCTTAAAATCGTTGCCCGATCCGTATATCTCAAAATGGCGTCCTATTGCAAAATTATTTACCCGAAAATTTCAAATTCATTTCAAATTTGCCCATGGAACGATAAATGGTTCCAACTACGCTTAATCGATAGCTTTTGACGTACTTAATAAATGCTGAAAAGGAATTTTCTTAAAATTAATATTTAACAACATTTTTAGCAATAAATAGTTTTTATTTTCGCCAATTTTTAAGTTAGAGAAACGCGGTAAAATGCATTTTAAAATACTTAAAAAACCATGAATTTCCCTAAAAAATTCGTCAAGATCCGACCAATAGGAGCCGAGATACGAAATTTTTTTCAACCGACGATTACACCGAAACTATTTAATAATTGTTAATGAATTTTCACACAATGCTTGTTCAAATGATGCTCTAGATGATAGCATTTTTCTTGATAGCTGTAATGGACTTAATTCTTGTAAAAGGACCGATGGACGGATGCGAGATCAGCGCGCGCGGCCGCGCGACTGCTCCGGCCGGGTGGCGCGGAGGTGGGGGGGGGACCACCGCTGCGGCTTTCGTGAACCTTAGATGTTAATTGATTTTCTCGGCAACCAAAGGTCCTACGGTTATGCTTTTTTTTTATTTTATGTGTTTTTTCCTCAACATTCACGTCGTGTCAATGAAATTTACATGAGTGCAATGCAAATATCCGAAAATTACGTTTTTTAGATGTAAATTTAATTTCTCGGCAACCAAAGGTCCTACGTCAATGCTTTTTTTTTAATTTTATGTGTTTTTGCCTCAACTTTCACGTCATGTTAATTAAATTTTCATAAGTGCCATACAAACACAAGAAAATTTCATGTTTTCTGTTATATGCAGTACTACATAATGTATTCATATTTTGTATATATAAGTGTGTATATTAATTTTAAAAGCTCAGTACAAGGATAGTGTTTGCTTACGATTTCTGCATTAAACGAAATTAAGGAATAAATGTCGATAAAATGTTTTTCAACTATAAGTTATCGCTTCGCGTTATGTAAAACTTTTTAAACTAGCATTGAATTTAATCGATTTTCATAGGATAACATACTTATTTCTATACATATTTACGCATGTGTAACGTTTTTAAAATCGTATGTGTATACGAGCGCGCGGCACACACACATACACACATCGCCTATAAATCAATTTGCATCTAAGGTTCACGAAAGCCGCAGCGGCGGTCCCCCCCACCACCGCGCCGCCCGGCCGGAGCAGTCGCGCGGCCGCGCGCGCTGATCTCGCATCCGTCCATCGGTCCATTTACAAGAATTAAGTCCATTACAACTATCAAGAAAAATGCTATCATCTAGAGCATCATTTGAACAAGCATTGTGTGAAAATTCATTAACAATTATTAAATAGTTTCGGTGTAATCGTCGGTTGAAAAAAATTTCGTATCTCGGCTCCTATTGGTCGGATCTTGACGAATTTTTTAGGGAAATTCATGGTTTTTTAAGTATTTTAAAATGCATTTTACCGAGTTTCTCTAACTTAAAAATTGGCGAAAATAAAAACTATTTATTGCTAAAAATGTTGTTAAATATTAATTTTAAGAAAATTCCTTTTCAGCATTTATTAAGTACGTCAAAAGCTATCGATTAAGCGTAGTTAGATCCATTTATCGTTCCATGGGCAAATTTGAAATGAATTTGAAATTTTCGGGTAAATAATTTTGCAATAGGACGCCATTTAGAGATATACGGATCGGGCAACGATTTTAAGATTGTTTGTACTAAAAGTCATCATTGAGAGCTTATCCGACGGAAAAGATCTTTTTTTTGAAAAAACTGTGGCAATGTGAAAATTTGGAAAAAGTTTTTTTTTGTTTAACAATTTAGCGATGAAAAGAGTTAATTTTGCATTCGGAAATACATGTGTCTGATTGTAAATTCAATTCTAAACAACTTTCCTCTCTACCTTTTTTTGCATAAAATGCGTTACAAAAACGTTATTCGCGGAAAACTAAAAAAAAGTGCTTTTTTGAAGTTTATTTTGGAATAATAACAATGTTCCCGATTATGTCCGAAGTCGAGAATTTAGGGTTACTTTCAGTAGGTTACCACAAACAAATTTTGACTGTCAAAAAATCTTTTGAAGAAAGTCCTAGACAAAATGCCAGGACTCCCGGACTATACCTTATTTCAAACAATATACCTCTCTTAACTACAGCATGGACTGGTATTGCCGCTAATTTATTAATTAATGGAAGAACTGTACACACTACATTTAAATTACCCTTAAATATTAATGACATATGACATTTATTAACATATGACATTTGTCGTACATCAAAATATGGAATTTTTTAAAAACATATTAAAACAATTATTTGGGATGAAATATCAATAGTGAATAAACATGCCTTTGATGCAATAGACAGATTTTTTAGAGATTTATGTCAAAATCATATACCGTTTGGTGGCAAAATAATTGTAACATCTGGTGATTTTAGACAAACACTTCCAATTGTTAGACGTGGTAATCAAAGTACAATAATGGAAACTTGTATTAAAAAAAGTATTATATGGCATACATTTTTAAAGGTTTCATTAAAAGAAAACTTACCATTACAAAATTGAGACAATAAATTTAAGAGTTGGCTTCTTGATGTAGGGGAACAGAAAAATGCAACAAAGTTTGAGTTAAATAATAGTATAAGGGAAATACCGGAGGAATTAATTTGTAATAATGATTTAATATCAGAAATATTTGGAGAAAAAATTAATCATAATGATGGAACACTACAAGACAAAGTAATATTAGCACCCTTAAATTCCCATATAGCACCCAACACTCTGGGAATATTGCTGGAATGTTGCTTTGGTAAATAAAGTAGGATAAGTTATGTTGCGGGAAGGTTACGTAACAAGCAGGCCACGGTCAGGCAACATTGCTGCGAAGGGAAATGTCCGTTTTAACATAAGGTCGATTCGATCGATATTCCGTACCCATCCGTGGAAAGTAATATTATAGTAATATTGTAGTAAGCTTATTCAACATTCCCAGAACATTAATATATTATAATTTTTTTTTTTTAATTAAAAATATCGGTTTTTTGTAATACTACAGTAATATTGCAGGAGTATTGCAAAATGCTACCGCAACATTGCCGGAATATTGAAAAGTTGGCCGGTCCGAAACTGCTGGCCACGCGCTACATTCTAGTAATATTGTGGTAAGGTGACATAACCCTCCAAGAATATTAATATATTCTCGAATTTTTTTTGAGTTTTGCAGAAAAATATCATCCGAAGGCAATATTACAGTAATATTGCAGGAGTATTGCAAAATGCTACCGCAACATTGCCGGCATCTTGAAAAGTTGGCCGGTCCGAAACTGCTGGTCATGCACTACATTCTCGTAATATTGCTAATCATTTCAACAATATCTCACAATACTAGGCATATTGATAATTAAGCACATAAGAATTATGCACTTAATTGATTTGTACAGAAAGTGAGGACCAATATATAGTACACAATACGTAATTAATGGTGCACATTATTTTTTTTTAATTAATAAAAATTATTGTACACGTTTCATTGTGCACATTGTATTTCTCATAAAGTATGAATGCAATGTATTGTACACAAAAAATCGTGTACAAGCTAATTATGAACGTGTCAAATATTTGCACAGAAAGTAAGGACCAATATATAGTACACAATACGTAATTCATGGTGCACATTATTTTTTTTTAATTTATAAAATTATTGTACGCGTTTCATTGTGCACATTGTATTTCTCATAAAGTATGAATGCAATGTATTGTACACAAAAAATCGTGTACAATCTAATTATTAATGTGTCAAATATTATGCATACGGTAACTGTCAATTTATTGTGCACATAACAATTAATGTGACATTATCAGATTAATTTTTTGTACACAAATTATTAAGGAAAATGATCATGCACAAAATATTGAGCACAGAGAATGAGCAAAAGTTTTGTCACGTGAAAAGTTGTGCACATTCATGAAAAAACGCATAATTATTGTCCAATTTATAAACTATTTTTTAAATAAAGTACTGCGCGCGATAACAGTGGGGATAATGAACATGTGAACAAACTCATCAGACAATATTGTTTGCTGGAGAATATGGAGATAAAAGCTACTGAGTCAAGACGACGTGTAAATGCAGCAACGAAAATATTGCAGGAGTCTAGGCGAAAAAGGTGTAAGGAATGGAGAACGGATCTGCTGTGAAAAAGCGTGAAGAGACCGAAAAATGACGGTGAAGTGACCGCGCGAAAGCGCTTGCATTCGTTGGAGCGCAAGTGGGAATCCTATCGAGAAAGCACTCGAGAAAACGGTGCACTCGTCACTCATCTCCACGAATGATCGTGATTGCAGGTAAGATTAAAATAAACAATAAATATTTAATTATTAATTAATTATACAGTTTACTTGGATAGTATTGATGTTATCGTTAACGTTTCTTCACAAATCACGAGCATCCACGGAAACGGTGCACTCGTCACTCATCTCCACGAATGATCATGATTGTAAGTGAGTTTAAAATAAATAATAAGACATTTCATTATTAATTACTTATAGAGTTTATAAGGATAGTATTGATTTAATCGTTAACCTTTTATCACAAATTACAAGCATCCGCGAAACGGTGCACTCGTCACTCATTTCAACGAATGATTATAATTGCAAAACAATTGAACAAAAAATACAATGAAAAAACTCAAATATTGCATTACTAATATCATATTTTAATAGGATAATATTAAAAAACTGTCATTGTAAAAAATATACGAAATTAAATAATAGAAAACTGTAAGCTCGTTTATCATACTTCTACAACACTTTGATTTTAATTTTGAAGTTAAAACTTTCATATGTTCATCGAATTTATTATGTTGGACATAACGAACAAATTTCATTATGATTTTGTACCTTTTATCTTAGCAATATATTTTACGTCATTGAAGAAGAACTCTTGTATTCATTCAAAGAGTTAAAAACTGTTTCAAATTTAAACTTTCAATATTTATTATAGTTGTTATCAAAATTAAAAGATAAAGTTATGTTTTTTATCATTAATAAAATAATAACTAAAAAAGTAATATATAAAAATACCTCTCCAGTCACCTTCTTCTATACAACAAACAAAAAAATAGAATAATAAAAATGTTCTTAAATATAAATATATAATCAGAGTTTAGTACATAGGTATGCTAATTTTAATTATTATAAGTTTTCGTCGCAGTACTACCTATTTGTTTACTTCTGTAATTATTATATACATAAAAAATAAATAGTCTTCAATGTAAGTGGAGCATTAAACATTCTCTAAATAAAATTATTGTAATTGAAAATATTTTTTATATGATTTAGTTTTCAAAATGTAATCAAAAAATATAAATATGTAAGATTTTAATTTTTTTTCCTTTCTATGCAGATGCCGAATTATTTCTATTCGTCTGATTCTTTAAATCTTGAAAAGACACGAGCATTTAGTCATTATTATCTACTTTAAATTGTAAATGTTTCACTTAAATAATATGAGAATATCTTCTGATTCATCAATTCCAATTTGAAGTTGGTCAACAAATATAGTATATTTCGATATAAGTACAGGAACGTCATTAAAGCCTTGTGTCAAATAGTAACATAAGGCTGCAATAACATTCTTGCATTTGAATCATGTAACGTGTGTTTTCTTCCTGCAGAAAACTGTTTCAAATATTCCATTTAAATAGTTGCATTTACGGATTCGGAATATCTATTTGTAAATTAAATTTTTATACAATCTCTTTTAAATATTCAAATTAAACTCTTAAAACGATTTCCTTTATATTTTCTTTAATTTCTCTACCAACTAAACATTCAATTTGAGGCAATGGAAAATCTTTATATTCATTATATGATGCACGCGAACTAACACATTTCTTGCACATCTATGCATACTGCTATAGCGCACATGATAGTTTCCGACTTTTCAAATTTCTGTACTCAACTTTCATAATCATAAAAAAAAATGTCGTATCTTACGAGATTTATGTAATTAAGATGCATTAGAAAACTATTAATTATAATGAACTTTTCTGCAATTTCACTATCACACTCGAATATATACAAGGGATATTTATAATTAGTACGATTTTGAAAGGACCAGATTCATAGAAATAACTTTTCAACCAATTAAAATAAAAAATATTATAATGTAAGATCTCTTGTTAAATATTAAATGACGATAACTTGATAGCTGGACAATATCTTCAGTAAACGTATTAAATTGTATTACTCATATGAATTAATAAGATTAATCTCAAAAGAGCTATAATAAAATGAAATCAAAATGCTTAAGGAAATTATTTTTACAATTAAAGTAACTCCATTACAAAGCTATATGAAACGAGATATTGTACTTACTTCCTTTTTTGCCAGCACGGCGAGGTTTTTTTCTGATGGCACCGCTGTGAGCTTGACGCACGATAGGCATAATAGGCGCCTGAGCAGGTTCGAGAAGACCTTCACCCACATTTCCGGGGGCAAGTTCGATATCAGGTTGAACATCGACCTGAGGTTGGGGGGGTTGAAGATCGGCTTCCTCGACCATAGGCTGTTCGCCTAATACTTGTTGAACATCTATGTCTGGTGCAATGATGTTATTATTATCAGGTTGAACATCGACCTGAGGTTCGGGGGGTTGAACATCGGCTTCCTCGACCATAGACTCTTCGCCTAATACTTCTTGAACATCTATGTCTGGTCCAATGATGTTATTATTATCAGGTTGAACATCGACCTGAGGTTGGGGGGGGGGGGGGTTGAACATCGGCTTCCTCGACCATAGGCTCTTCGCCTAATACTTCTTGAACATCTATGTCTGGTCGAATTATGTTATTATTATCAGGCTCTTCGACAATTCGATTTCGTCGAGGCCTTCCTCGAGGTCTTCTTTGAGGAGCGGGTCCATTTGCTTGTGCCTCGACTGGCACATTTCTATTAATTGCAGGTCTGCCTCGACGTCTAGGTTGATCAGCGGCTTCATTTGCTTCTGCTGCAGCAGGCACATTTCGATTTAATCGGGGTCTGCCTCGCGGTCTGCGTATACCGGGTTCTCCTTCAACAATAACATTTTGAGCACCCCGAGCTCTCGCTATTCTAACAGGAACAATAGGATCGGCCACGGGTTCCGATACTTGTTCTGCATCTCTCACTGTAAAATGTAATCATTAGTATATAGTAGAATGCAATATTATTTCAAAATCGTTGTTAACTTACTGTAATACACTCTTCTTCTTTGGTATCGTTCCACCTCATTCTCGAATATGCTTCCTGTCATTTCAAATAGAATAAATTTAATATTAACTTCTTATTTTACTGAAACTATTATGAAAATTATTATAATTTTTAATTTCTTATAATGGAAAATAAATTATGTAACTTATACAGTGAATAATTAATTTTCATAATATCGTATCTTTCGACCTTATTTTTACAAGTATACATATAATAAATATATGTATGTATTCAATTGAACATGATATATGTGCATATGTTTAATTGATTATTTTATACTATTAACAGAGATACAATGTTAAATATAGGACTAAATTCCTGGATTAAATTGAGCAACGGAAATGGTTAAATATATTACTGTTATCTCCTATTACCTGGCCCAGCATTAGGATTTAGATTTTCCCGGAAATGGTCAATATCAAAAATCGAAAAATGAACATTCTGCTGCAAATCAACGTTAAGATTAGCTTCATTTTCTATCTGTTCTTCTTCATTTTCTTCTTCTTCTTCTAGTTCTTCTCTACGTCCAACAGCGTTTATACGTGCATTGTATTCGAATGCTAAAATATATATAATCATATGATTAAAATTTACTTTTGAACGAGTATTTATATGAATTCGGTTCAGGAAGAACCAATCTTGCAATTCGCCTAAAACAGTTGTACTTTAGAAAATAATTTGTATTTTAATGTTTATGTAAGTAACTACCAAAAAGTTACAGTCTTATTCCCTCTAATTTTTACTCCATATTTTATCAATAATAGTGTATGTTTAACGAATTAATTTTCTTTCATTTAATATTTAGAGTAATGCAATGCAAATTTCTACTTACCTCTTGCTAAATGGTAACGTCTCATACCCGCAATGTGCGTTAAAGACTCTACGTCGTCATACCTTGAATGAGTAAAAAGAATTATTATTGTTAGTGAGTTAATTAAAATATATCACGATTTTTAGAATTTTTTATATAAATAATAAATAAAAATGTATGCTAATGCGTTATTTAAAATATCCCTTACCGTCCTGCTTGAAATTCAACTTCAGCACGTTGTATGGATAGATCAGCTTCAATTAGATTTGCTGAACGGCCGAATGATGGTATTATACCATGTTTAGCGCGTTCATATCTGATGGCAATTTGTGTCATTTGCGTTTTCATTCCGTCTGTAACAATAATATTGAATATAAAACGTATTTGAAATGGATGCAGGCGAATTATAAAATAAATAACAATCTCTGCAAATTTGTCAACAAATTAAAAGTATTAAAATGTCTATGAAGGATTGTACTATTGCTTATAATGAACTTAATAATTTATCGAGTTACCTAACATTTTGTAAATATTCGGCCTTTCTCCCATTGCCTTTGCCGCATACAAATGGAAGTTTTCGCACGTATTGTTGGTTCGAATTGGCTTCTGATATACCGAAAGAACGTTAGCAAGTGGTAGCCAGAATCGTCTCAGATACCATGAAAAGTCTTGCAATTTTCCCAACATTTGTTGATTCATATCATTCCTGTTTGCCAAATCATCAACAAGGGTAGTAATATGCATATATCCTTCTCCAACTTTCTCAGCAGGTAAATGAGCAGCTGCATAAGCTCTTTCAAGTATATATTCATATTCCATAGGGATACTTTTCTGCTCCCACGTTTTTGCCAGAGCCTTAATAAATATAAATTATTGTTGTATGTTATAAAAAACATCAATGACTTAATTAGTAGATAATAATCTAGCATAAGTGGCTGGTATACTAATGCTTCGAGAAAAAGAGTTTACATAAAACAATTACAAAACAGTTTCTTGCATCAAAACCCTTAAATACATCTAGTTTATCGTTTTCTTATATAATATTTTTAAATAAATAAAATGTGCAAAGCCAAATAAATATTCTTTAACAAACGAAAAAATAATTCATTTTATAATAGAGAAATTTTTATTACAACATGATTTTGACATTAGGAATAAAAATAACATTATTATTATTCTTTTTTCTCAATTACAGTTCAATAGCATGGAATTTAAAAGAAATAATTATTTCATTATACTAATGCATTTTAAACTAATTGCGAAACCTTTGTTTTTAAATAATACAAAAATATATTACCTGCTTGTAATGGAATAAGCATCCAGTTACCACAGCATTATCAAATTTTTCGAGAACACTATTCATACTAGCTCTCTCGAAGTCACTCATGACTGATCGTAAATTTCTTTGCAAATCTGGTACGATCTGGAAAATTTTCTCCCACATAGCATTGTACATATGAGTCGTTCGTGAACTCGTTAGTACAAAAATAGCAGGAAATCCCTACAATATTTTTTATATAAGTATGCATTAAAAGAAATTCAAAATATTACTTGCAAAAAATGTGGTCGATTATTAAAATATTACTGCAGTTTCACATTAGTGCACGTGCAATTATTCGCTTACCGTATTCATTTTTCTGAAATGAATAATGTAGAGTTGCGCACACTGAGGTCGTCTTTGCCTTATCTGTAATGTTGAATTGAATCTTATTTGTAGAATATAGTACGTAACAAAGTAATAATATAATAATGTTAATGATTCCTTTAAACGTTCCATCGGCAAACAACTGTGTACACACGGATAACGGCTGCAGCATACTCTCGTGAATAAAAATTAAACAAGTAGAACCATCTACTCCTTGTGCACATCCTCTGTAATAATCTCTAACAGGTGGATAATTGTCTAAAACATTCCCTAATTCATTTAGGGTTGGTGGAACAGGTGGTCTATTCTTTCGTCTTTCATCGCGCATTTTCGGTTGATAATTAATATAGTTGACTTTAAGACGGATTGCATTGTATCTAAAGAACATAAAAATATGATTATTATTATAAATTAAAACCTACTGAGAAAAGCAAGAAGTTGAAACCGTGCAACAGTACAAATTGCCAGTAGAAATAATTAATTTGCATTGGTTGAATTATTCAAAATTTGTAAATCAAACTGAAGTTAATTTAAAATTAATGTCTCTAACACGAAATATACGAAATAAAATAAAGGTAATACTTTAAATTGCTTAGAAAGTTACGCGTTTCTTTATAATAAGTTTAAATTATTCAATCTCCTCTTTAAATTATAAACCAACTTAATAATTGCACACTTAAATATCATAACAGCACTTATAAATAAAGGGATTTAATTACTTACTCATCTTTCCGTATGGTGTTATCAAAAATAGTTTTAAAATCATCATAGGTGGTTCCAGCCAATTCTTTCAATTCGGTTTCAAACCGATCTTTCAATTATACATTATCATCTCGGTCGTGATTGTGTCTCTCAACAACTTGTGGGTGAGTCAAATCATTAATATTTTCTACATATATTCTCGATCTACATCCAATTACAGTCGAATTTTTTTCAGAACAGCAAAAATGGTACCGCTGCCTCTTTTATCATGATAGTACACGTATCCATCGAAATAAAACCTAGCAGAATCCCTCTGCTTTCCTTGTAATCTTATCATCTTAACAGAAATAAAATAATTTTATTAATTAGTATAGTTATAAGTATGTCAAAAAAAGTGCATCGCGTATGTACAGGGGTGTACATTCATGCAGAGCGAGAGTTAGAGAATCGACGAGAAATCAGACAATAACGTTACAAATGCGGGCTTTAGAATGTGTTTACCAGCTAATGACGATTGCTTCGGTCGAACATAGCTGTCGAACAAAACGGTGGAAAGCGAGCGAAGTCTCGAGAGCTAACACCAACTGATGGTCTTTACATCACGGTATTAGCGAGGAGAGCCAGAGAGGGGGAACGAGAGACACTCAAGCGGCAGAGTCTATGCCTCGAGTTCTGCGAATCGTACTTGGAATCGCATTCGCGTTTCTCACCTTCTTACAATTACTTGTAACTACGACGTCCGAACATGAAAAATAATATTAACGCGAGAAAATCCCGAGCTTCTACACGCGCACTCAGATATATAGAAAATAACGAGTCAGTTACCATAAAAATGTTGATATTCGCCGTAGTCTATCACGGAACTGGCTTCTCGCTCGAATGCTGTACATGGAGTTTCACTTGCACATGATTGTGTCAACGCGAATATAACGAAACAATCCGATGAGCTTGTTTTCCCTCGTGTTCTTTTTATTTAAGTGCGTAACGTACCGCACGATTCATTCGCGATAATATATTCTTACCGAAAAACGCGGAAAATAGCGGCTTCTCCTTTGAAGGTTAAGGCGCGAGTGATTCTGACAACGGCGCGCGCGCAAAGTGGGAGAAGCACGCGAAACGGACTCTAGACAAAGTGCCGAGACCTAACACTAACTGATGCTGTTTACGGCGCGGTGTCAGCGAGGAGAGCGAGAGGGGGAACGAGAGATAGAGAGAGAGAGATAGAGAGAGAGAGAGAGAGAGAGAGAGAGAGAGAGAGTGGGAGAGAGAGACACACTCAAACGGCTGAAGTAGGTGTACCAGGTACGTTCTGGCCCCGCTGGGGGGACCTGGCCCGGCTGACGTCGGGGGGACCTGGCCCCGCTGATGGGGAGGGGAGCTAGCCGATCGGAATATACGGAGGTACGATCTAGCCCCGCTGATGTAAGAGATGAGGAGGGGGGCTAGTGCGGCGGCGGCGGAGAGAGCGAGAGAGATGGGACTAGATGCAGCGCTGTGCATCTAGTCTGTAAGAGTGGGATGTATAGTTTAGCTAGTGTCCGACTAGCGCTATTGTAGCTCTAGCCCAGATGTAGTGGCTGCGAGAGAGAGCAAAAGCGCAGTCGCTCGATAACTTCTGCCGAGGATGGTCAGCTTGCCTGAACTCCTCCATTTATAGATTGATTTTATTTTTGATATAATATAATATAATGTAATATACTATAATATAATATACTATACTATAATATAATATACTATACTATAATATAATATACTATAATATAATATAATATAATATAATATAATATACTATAATATACTATAATATAATATAATATAAGTTTATTTCATATAGATTATTTTAATATCAATATTATTATAGTTCCTCATATAATTAATCTTAATTGTATTAATCATCGATCGACTGTATCATTCCCAATAGGGCTGGCTTGTTTTTGTCTTTCAAATAACCATTTATGCAATTTACAAACATTTTTCATTGCACAGATTGGATTATAAATATTTTGATTATGTAAAGTGCATTTTGTTTTGATATTACAATCCAACTCGATCAATGGCGGACATCTCATATCAGATTCGAGTTCTATAATTTTATTGTTAGGAAATAACTTTTTCAACCACTGTTTATTTTCCAGTCCTTTTACATAGATATTTCTGCAGTTATAAAAATTTTGTTGTATAGTAGATATCAATTTCCTGTATGGTATATTACCAGAACTCCATAGTATACCTATATGTGAATTATATTTTGTTAATACGTGGATACTTATTTCAAAATACTATTAATGATTATTGAATATAAAATAGTTACCATGATGATTATTTTCTATCCATCTGTTTATATTTTTATATTTGAAAGATAATTTGAGCCAATGGTAAGGGGGTTTAAAGGAAAGTATATTTGGTTCTAAATTGATTCCAACGATTGAGTAAGCAAGTTCCTTACAAATGAAAACATTGTCATAGCTCTGAAAGCCTTGAATATCCACGATGTAATCCATTTAAAATTAAAAATTTTGTTCTCTATCCACGTCTAATCAAATGAATGTCTCATCCTATTATGATAAAATTTGTTTGATAGCATTCTATATAAACAATAAGCTTTGTTGATCATCACTATTTCTTTTAGTACTAAATGTTTTTCTAGTTGGCGCTGTTGTCAGCATCCCCACTTCTATGAATATCCCTTCCCACAACCGGCTGCGCCAATACCGCTGCTTACAGCGCCACAGACTAGCTTTAAAAGACGAAATTCTCTCGAAGACAGCTCAGTCTTTCCAGTCAGTCGACTGGAAAAAATAGTTCTCACAATATCTTTTTTAACATTATATATTATACTCTATAATCATTCACATATTAATTCTATATATATTGATAATTCATTTTATATTATATATATAACATTTATTTATACATTTTATATTCTATATTTCTATATAGAATTCTATAATTCTATATATATTGATAATTCATTTTATATTATATTTATAACATTTATTTATACATTCTATATTGATAAATCATTTTATATTATTCATTTCTATAATTAGCTAATATATCTAATAATGCCTTCCATTAAATATATTGAAAAAACTGTACAAAGTTTATGGAAAACATATTTTAAACGAGATATTTCGAATGTTGAAGATTTTATTAGATGGAGGGATATAGCGAAGGTAGCAATAGACAATATTAAAAAGTATATTCAAAGTAGCCCTGATTTAAATAGATCGGTTTTACAAAGATATCAAACATGCTCTTGTCATTTGACTTCACTAGAAATTAAATTCAATAGTCTTATAAAAGTTGGAGGTAATATACAAAAACCTATACCGTCAACTTCTGAACAACAATCACGAGAGGTTGAAGGTGTCGAATGGCGTCTTATTCAATCTGCTTTTAAAACTCGAATTCAAACAGCTATAATTGTTAATCGTATTCATGTAGACATGGAAACTTTTCTGACTGAAGCATATTAAAAGAGCGTTT
>JACCIB010001189.1:0-49673 GCA_018906965.1 Philotrypesis tridentata
CAGGAGCGAGGAGGAGAAGAGAAAAAAAGGAGAAAAGCTACATTAGGATCAGTTTATTTATTAATTAGAAATACACCAGTGAAATTTCAAATAGTACATGATAATTTTCACTTCAAGCAGACGGAATGCTGGGCAGAAATTACCTTAAAAAGGAAGAAGCAGTAATTTCATACTACAAGAATTGATTAATGGTAAACAGTGAAGTCATGCACCCTATACCACTTAAAGGTCATGAAGAAGAACACTTACCTAAAAATGCAAAAAGACGAAAAATAGACAGTCTATTACAAGTAAATAATTGAAGCATATGTGAACACAAATAACGCAGTAAAATGCACAATACCGGCAAGAACTCGACAAGTAATGCAAATAAATCTGATAAAAACAGATTTAAAAGAAGGATACCTTCCACGAATAAACACTCGAAACAAAGATGTATTCATGGGTGAAGGAATATACATGAATAACAACAACACATGTAAAATTTTGGCAATAAATACAAGCCAAGAAAGTGTTACCATCGAAATCAATGCAAAAGAACTAATACCATTTGACACAGAGCCGAATCATTGACGACTATCTAGACAGATTCCTGCTGCCCGGAGACAAACTACCGTGCACAGATATGATAGAGCACAAAATACATCTAGAAGACAACGTGCCTATTAATACCAAACAATACAGACACCCACCCAAACATAAAGATATTGTGAAGAAAAGTGTGCAAAAGAAGTTAAAAGACAGAATAATAACGGACTCAAACTCGCCATATAATTCTCCCATCTGGATAATACCAAAAAAGCCAGACAGTCAAGGCAATCCAAGATGGAGAATGGTAATAGATTTTAGAGAATTAAATAAAAAAACAATCAGAGATGCTTACCCACTACCAAATATAACAGACATAATGGATCAGCTAGGACGAGCGGTCTATTTTTCTATATTTGATCTTGCATCAGAGTTCCAACAAATACCCATGGCACCAGAAGATTGTTATAAAACAGCGTTTACCACAATAAATGGTCATCATGAGTACAAAAGAATGCCAGAAGGTTTAAAAAACGCTACGGCCACGTTTCAGCGCTTAATGGAAAAAATCTGCGCGGCCTGCAAAATATTGAAATGTTAGTATATTTAGACGACATCATTGTTTACAGCAAAGATCTCAAACAACATGAATAACGAATACGAAATCTCATGGAAAGATTAAGACAAGCTAAACTAGTTCTACAACCTGACAAAGTCGAATTTTTCAGAAAAGAAGTTGCATTTTTAGGACACATAATCAGTGCACGAGGCATTGAACAAAACCCGAAAAAAGTCGAAGCAATAGCAAAATTACCACGTCCAAAATGCAGAACAAACATTCAAGAAGTCTTAGGAATGTTCGGATATTACCGAAAATACATACCAAAATTCTCGGACAAAGCAAGACCATTAACAGCATTACTGCAAAATAACAAGAAATTCGAATGGAAACAAGAGTGTGAAGACGTTTTCAATGAATTGAAACAATGTCTCATGAGTGAACCAATTTTGCAATTCCCAGACTTTGACAAGGAATTCATATTGACAACAGATGCGTCAGATTACGCAATTGCCGCGGTTTTAAGTCAAGAAACCGATGATTTTGAACACCCTGTTCAATTCCTATCGAGACTACTCAGTAAAGCTGAAAGAAACTCTAGCATGACTGAAAAAGAGTGTCTAGCAGTACTATACGCTCTACACCAATTTCGACCGTACTTATTATGCAGAAAATTCACTCTGGTGTGTGATCACGTGCCATTAAATTGGATGCACAGTAGAAAAGATCCAGGTCAAAGACTAATGAGATGGATGTTCCGCTTCACAGGTTACGAATACACTTTCAAGTACAAACCGGGGAAACTGAACAAAAATGCAGACGCATTGTCTCGCAACCCACCAACACTCACACAGGAAGAAATAAACAAAAACCTCTCAAAATTAAAAGTAATGATAATAGATGAACAAAGGCCAAGTACATCAAAAGAAAAAATCCAACTCCAAGACAAAGAGCACAAACCTTGGGAAACGCAGATGAGGAGCGAAAACAAATAAAGAAGCTCCGCAACTAGACCACAGCGTAATAGCTCAAAGAACGAGAGCACCTCAAGTCTGAAAGCAAAATAAAACAATACATTAAACAAGGAGCATATCCAAAATTAAAAAGGTTAAAATCAACAAACAACAGCCAAGAAGCTTCAACGTCAAAAGCACATAGTGATGAAACCAATAATAGTGACACAAACACCAACACCTCCACAAAGACGAACATGTCAAATACTTCATGGTTGTCTTCAACTGCAGTAGATGGTAGTTCCAATAATAACCCGCCATTAGAAGATCCAAGACGCAGTGCATTAAGAATAGACGAGTCAGAAATACAGAAACAAGCGAACAGTGATAACGACGAATTATCATCCAACGACAGCATCGACAAAACAATAAGTAATATAGAAATAGCAATAACAGCTAAAAGTGATACAGGCACAGACAAATCATCTGATGACGAATTAATAACTAATGCATCGAATGTCACAACATTGTCACGAAAACAAGTTGAAGAAGCTAGCAGAAAATTAGAAGAAAGCATAGCAAGATTTGAAGAATTGCATCCACAATAGACAGAGATCAACAAAGAATATTGCTGTAACTCACTTCTCTGATGGAGAAGAATAAACAGAGGAAATGAGATTCTGCATGGATGAATTAAATGCACATTACGGCACCAAACACATGGATGAAGTAATGGAAGAAGGACTCCAAAAATTAATAGAAAAATCTCAAATAGAGCTGGTAGAGGTAGCTGGAAGAAGATGAAACATCAATAGACGGAATAATATACCCAACAAAAGGAAGAATTTCAGACACTACAAGAATAATAAATAAATCTCCGAATGCCAAAAGCACGCCACATCCAAACAAAAGAGTAAAGCTGAAAACAACAGATATAAGTGTCATAGATGAAAATTTTGACGACAAAACTTATGAAATAAAATATTCACAACCACCAGAAGTAACGGTTGCATGGTTAGTGTCTATGCCACAGCTATTAGAACCAATAAACAAAAGATACGGTTCAGTGCAAAAATCCATCAATTCGACAATTGACAAGGATTCAGATACAAATCGAAATTTGCTACCAGAAAGAGAGCAAATAGTAACCATAAGAGAATGTCTAACATACAAAAGAGACAATTTAGTACATTTTCTTTCACAAGATTGCGACTGCACGACTGCAATAGTCAGACTACTTACTGACATAGGAGCAATAGAGTTAACGAATATTAAAAACAAAAAACCGCACATTGGTCAAATTTTTTCACAGCTTTCAAGAAACACAAAATTTATTCTGGCATAATTAAAGATAAGTATTATAACAAAATAAACATCGCAGAATTAGAGAATTCCTTGCACAACTTGAAAACAGTATTAACAAAAAATGACGCAAAAAGTTTCAGAATATCACGTAGAGGCGATTTAACAGATAAATTAGAACCCGGTCTAATCACCGAGCTTCTAGCAAAAACCTTCAACAATTCTCCAATAAAGGTAACAATCTGCTATGGAAAAGTAGAACTACTATTGGAAAAAGAAAGGAAACAAATTATAGAAAATTTACATGACAGCCTAACCGGTGGTCATAAAGGGATAAACCAAACTTATCGCAAAATTAGAGAGCGATATTATTGGCCAGGAATGCGCAATGACATTCAAAATTACAGCAAGAAATGCGAAAGTTGCCAAGAAAAGAAAATTGAACGATTCAAGACAAGAGAGCCAATGATTATCACAGACACACCAATAGAAGCTTTCGACAAAGTCTCAATTGACACAGTCGGCAAATTAAAACAAACGCCATCAGGCAATTGCCACTTGCTAACAATGCAATGCAATCTAACAAAATATCTAATTGCTATACCAATAAAAAATCTAAATGCAACCACCATCGCAGATGCACTGGTCAAGCATTTAATTTGTCAATTTGGAGCACCAAGAGAATTGGGATAAATTAGCACCATTTGCCACCTTCACGTATAATACAAGTGTTCATACCGCAACAAATTTCACACCGTTTGAATTAGTATACGGAAAAAACTGCACGTTTTCCAATTAAAATACCATCTGATGAAAAACTTCGCACATACAATGTTTACATCAGAGACCTAATACTTCGTCTAGACGAAATGAAAGTATTAGCAGGCGAAAGACAAATACAAAACAAGACAAAGTCGAAAGAAAGATATGACAAGAAAATAAGAAAGTTCAAAGGCAAAATAGGCGGATATGCACGTCTAATCAATGAGCCAAGAACAAATAAATTTGATGCCTACCGAAACAAACCACTAAAAATAGTCGAATTTGTTGGTAGAAAAATGTCATTTTAGAACATCCCAATGGCAAAAGAATTAGAAAACACATTGACAAACTCAAAGATGTACACACAAAAACTGATGAGTCAGAATCAAAAAACAATTCTGTTTAACTTTCATTTGTGTTACTTCAATGGAATCATTATCGCCAAACCCTGGCATTTATTATGAAAAAACAAATACAGTAAAAATAATTAGAACAGACTGGAAAGTCAACATAGTCATTGACGTTGACCAATTCTTAGATATACATAACCTATCACAATCTCACGGTGAAGTATACAACAAATGCATTACAGTCATAGAAGAACGTAAATGCAAAAATGCTCTAGGCACTGATCTGCTAGAAATCAAACAACAAAATCTGGCAGAATTAAGAAAAACAATTAACGACACCATCACCACTTTAGGTCAAGTAGAATATCCTAACTCGAAATACCCTTCGAGTATCAGGATGAAAAGAATGGTACCCCTAGGATTTATAGGATCCATAAGCAAATCACTGTTTGGTCTTGCAACAGAGGATGACATTCACAATGTCAACCAGAACATTGACCAATTGTTCCAAGATCAAAAACAAGTAATACATTTAGTAGACCAGAATACGCACATAATAGCAACAAAGTTCGAAGAATTATATAAAATAACAAAAAACCAACAAGTTATTTTAGAAAGTTTCGAAAAATACTTACTAAAGTAATAACAAATGTACTAAAAGAAAGTGAGCAAATGAAATGCCTAGTAGAAATAATGCTCTATGTCAAAAGATTAGACATGACCATTGACCTCATTACAAAAAGTTATGAAAAATTACTTGACATATTAAGGGAGATAAAAAATGGTAAAATTCACCCAGAAATATTCTCGAACAATATTCTGCAAGAAATAAACACAGATGTCAAAAGAGTAATAAACCCAACAATTGACACCATCAAATATTGCGACATTAGAATCAACCCTTTGTCTTAAATACAATGGAACTATTTGGAGCAAGACAAATCTTGGCTATACTCCACAATTTCTGAGATATCAATGACCCTTATTTGCAAAGAATACCCCGAATACAGAATAACAATTAAAGAAGCAGGAATATTAAGAATATCATCTAAATGCATAGCTAAAACTGCAACCACAGTTCTAGCAGGTGAAAGGACAAAACAAACAAATTTCGCTTACATATATTCACCAAATATAAGTCTGAAATTAACAGAAAATTACCCACTGTTATCACATAACATTGAAACATATCCAAATACCCACATATTTAAAATTAATAATAATGAGCCCTCAATAAATCATAAAAAAGAAAGACCCCTAACTGAAATTTTAAATGAATTAAATCAGATAAGCGACCACAAACGCAAAGACTTCAAAAGTAACACCCTAGTTTATGGAGGAATAACTACTCAATTAATAATTTTCATTACAATAACTTACATCATAATAAAAACAAAAATATTCAAAAAATTGACTCTGCGCACAAAAAAGCAAACACACAAAATACACAAACACAACACAAAAAATATCGACATTACAGAACTACAGAATATAACAATAGGAGAAGGTGCGAAAGCCAAATATAACACACGACGAGACGTACAAACACCACAGATGACTTTAGATCTACCACTACAGCAAGCGGAAGTCAACTAAAACAACGATTTTCGTTTTTAGAAAAATAACGACATGGCCACGAAGCAGCGGAAATCAATCACCATTTTCTGTGACAATGACATACCCATGTATGCTATACCAAGAGAATTCGAGTACATAGTAACACCAGCAACAATGCACTATGAACAGCATAAATTTGAAGCAGGAACGAAGAAAATCACCATGATATTCAACACGGAAAGGGATGCAACCAAAGCATACGAAAGAAGAGCAACATTAATAAAACAGAATAGATTCAAAAAAGCCACGAACTTGCAAGCAGCAAAACGACGAAACATACCAATGGATGAAGAAATAGATGACACTCAAATAAAAAAATCATGCCCAGTGAAATCAGAAGTGCATGTTGCAAACAAACAACCTGCTCCGATGGACAACCATAGACTATTCTGTACATTACCCTGGGAATACTCCGACACAGTTAAAGATGAACTATTCTTCAGAGCATTTGCAAAATATGGACCATTAGTATATTATCAGACAATAAAAGACAAAAAAGGAAAACTTGCATATGGATATGTACAATACTTTGAAGAACAAGACGCAGAAAAAGCAAAAATAGATTGTGACGCTAGATATAACGCCATATACTCAGTACCCAGAAAACCATCAAAATCAAATAAAGAAAAGTACACAAAAAAACATTATAAATGCAATAAACACATCGACATAGACATTTACCATTTGCACGAAAAAACCTGCATCAAATAAGCTCTATGGAAGGAAAAGTTGCAAAAATCTAAGATACCAATTGCAATCCAACAAGAGCATGCAGAATCTCCAAACGAGGATCCAATGCCAGATGTGGAACATAACAAGAAAAAAGCAACAGCAAACAACACTGAAGACATGTCGACCGAACAAGAAAATGCATACTAGACGAGACGAATTACTTGAATATGGACTTATTGAACATTTAAATACACCCTATTTGAGACAGTAAATAAACACATATTACCTTTAAATGTGCACACCGCACACACCACTGTCTGTAACTAACAAACAAATTTACACTCACTAATAATAAATTAAGCACATACACACATTTGTGTTGCAAAATAGCTAGAATGGACACCATTAGTCTGAACATTGACATTCCAATTCGTTACCAAGAAAAGGATTACCCAAGAGAACCACTTGGGATATCAATAGCTCATGGTTCTTATAAAATTGAAGACATCAATATTCATATCAAGAATGACATACCATCATTCATGAGATTTCATACCACGCCCATGCGCTACGTATCATGGCAGTATAGACAACAACTATACACAGTGGGAAAGAAAAATAAGCTCACCAAGCAAAAACCTGAAGAGGCAGAAAGCAACATTTCAAGCAGTTCAGATGAAGAACCAGACAATGACAATATCGTGGCTACCATTCATGCAGCAAGGAAAATTTATTTCTCTGTAAATGACGAAGAAACAAGAAACGAACTACTCGATTACCTACAAATGACGACATGCATGGTTTACCACCATCTGTACTGAGAAGGAGACATCAAAGTGCCAGATAAATACATAATAGAAACCATTTTCCACGACAAAGAAAACATAGACAAAATAATAAAGAAAGTATGCAAAAAATTCAAGTATGCTAAACATCAATGGCAAAAACAAGACGAAAAAGCAGTGAAATATCTGACAACGACCAAGAAGAAGAATCAGACAACATTAGTTGGGGAAATGAAGACATGAAAAATAACTGGAAAAAATTAGACATCACACCCACCGAGACCTGAAAAGAAGATTGGGATAAGGAGTTAGAGGAAAAAGAAGCAAAAAAAATTAGACAACAATGAAATAACAACAGAACCAAAAGAGGAATGGATCGTGGAATATGCAGCTGACATTTTAAAAGAAAATGCCGACAATGAATAATGACAATACGTTACCAACGAATCACATACACACACACACATCACAAACATTACCCACACACATTTACACAACACTGTTTAAACAACTAACCATGCAAACCAATAGCTTAACTAACCCGCTATGCATGAAGCGAAATATTTCGTTTATAATTAAGAAAGTATATATGACACCATTTAACACCACCATATTTCCTTTCATTTTGTTTCAGATGGACAGAGGAGGAGTCAAGGTCCTACACGTGCAGACGCAAACAAGAAATGCACGAAAAATACGTGTGACGTATGAACCACAGACTGCAGTCACATAGGTTCTAACGTACATCAAACCATTTGGGGCCATAAAAGAGGTGCACGACGTCACACTGTATAGGATACAGAGCAAACAGGTTGCAAAAATAAATGTAACCTATGCAAAAGAGGTATCAGTAAAGTTGATCGTACTGGACAATGCAGAGTCAAGCAACGAAACGCATCCAATAATGCTCCCGGAAACAGCAAACGAAAGTGCAGAAACAACTGCATCACAAGGAAATGCAAATAACAACGAAGAAAATGAAGATAACGCAGAAACAACTGCGCAAGCCACAGAAAATGCGTCCAGTGACGATGAGGGTGCAGAAGCAGCTGCACTGGAGACAGAAAGTGCATAAACAACTGCAGCACAAGAAAATGCAGAAGCAATACAAGAAGAAGAAGAAGCTGCAGCAGTACCTGCAATTAACCTGCAAATAGAATATCATGATTTGCATATTAAACAATTCGACAAACCGGATGCAAATACAATCAAAATTTTGCACAATGGCTCTCTACAAAGAGCAGCAGAATTACTGCAAGAAATAGACCAAAATGCATACATACAGCATTTCGTATGCAAATATTATTCTGTAAAGGTATGCAAAGCCACATACGAACATAACTTAGAAGAACAAGAAATTACAGCGATTGAACAATTAGCTCTATGCACAAGGGCAATCAATGAGGATGACCTCACGGAAGAAGGCGTCGACGGGACGGGACACAGACTTAAAAAAAATTAAAGTCAAATATATAGAAGAAGAACACGATACAGTGCATGATTATTTTGCAACATATGGCAAGATTATATAATTCGGCATAGTGCCATTAAAAAATAGAATGGACGAACCAGTGCAGGAATGGATGGCTTTCATCCATTTCGAACAAGAAGCTTCTGCAAAAGCCGCACTGGAATTGTGTCCGAATAAATATCAACCACAATATGGAAGGACCAACACTAGGCAAGACAATCGCCCAGTGAATTAATTAACATTATGCATAAAGGTACCACGAGGAATGTTGTGCAAAGAAGCAACACAACACTTTGCACAATTGGGAGAAATTATTTCCACCCGCTATACCCTCATCCCTCTGGAGAAGTATGATAACACACACACACACATGGGCTTCATCAATTTCTGCAGGGAAGAAGACACAGAAAATGCATTAAAAATATGCGATAAAAAATTTCTGGCCGTCTACCAGGCCAGAGCAAACAGGAGAATTCATGGACTGTGTGGCAAATCTATTGCAGTTACCAACTGGAGGCTACATTTACAGGAGTGCAAAATACAACCTGGTCAATAATGCATTAAAACATTCATATTTTACATTTTTGTACCGTATACTATTGCAAAATAATAGTCGTTAATATTTTAACAAAATACATTAAGGTATACATTACAGTCATAATTAACATAAATCATTTATTGCATTGACCCAAACGTAAAGCTTTCATGAAACTTTCAATAATGTTTCATGTACTATTATAGGAAGCTTACATGAGAAGTTAACAACTTACATTAATATTAACATTTAGATTGGCATTTTAATTTTATGATATAAACATATTAATTGTACTCGCTCTACAAATCTTATAATTAAACGCATTATCGCTATAAACGCATATTTCGCCACACGCCATGTACAATCGATTGGTAGACAGTCACTTCAGCGGTCTTATATACTAATCGCTATCGGTTCTTACCACTCACAGGCATGAAAAAACCGGTTGCCACCTAGAGGCCACATCAATACTAACTGAGTAAGCATCCCGTAAGCTTGAAGAACCATTCAAAGAAGAATCATTCACGAAAGCATCTTGTAAGATTTCTCTAAATCATTTAAGTAAACTTATAGGAAGCTTTCACGCTTAGGCATAGCTTGCATTGGAAGCTTGATTGTACCGTTTATTTAGCTTCCCGAAAACACTAAAACAAGATTCCAGTTCTGCGGTTCACAGAAACATTGCGGAAGCTTTCACTACGCTTTCCTGTGAGATTGGATTTAATCTTTGGGGAATGTTACCTGCAAGCATAGCAACAAGCCTCCCCGAAGCTGTCCTCAAGATTATTTAAATATTATGTATGTATTAGATTAAGTTCAATTGTTCTTATATGAAATATAAGTACAATATTTATGTACAACCTAAACCTTTATATGCTCTAAATACGTTCTAAACATACTTTAACATAAATAAACAAATTATCTCCTGGAGGGGGGCGATGATCATATGTAACATTTTATATCATCATTGTAAAGTCGTCGTTAGGTAAGTGGCCTAGATGAATGCTCAGCAACCTTGTCGACCCCGGTTCGAATCCGACCTGGAGCCATTTTTTTTTGTTTTTTATTTATTTACTGCAGTTATTATTAAGTGAAATATATATTTAAAATTTATACGAAAGAATGAGATTATACATTTTGTTTATTTTGAAAATATGTTAATTTAGATTATTCCTAACAAGCTTATCAGAAGTTCTCCTGAAGATTACTCCAAAGATTCAAGAATTTAATCTTTAGGGATTGTTACCTGTAAGCATACTGAAAGATTACATTGTAAGGTTGAGAATACCTTTATTTGGACTTTTACCAACAAGCCTCCCAGAAGCTATCCTAAAGATTACGATAAAGATTCAATTCGATCTTTCGAGAATCTTACCCGAAAGATTACCGGAGCCTATTTCGCAGGCTTCGCTAAACCAATTGGAAGTCGCTTCCGGGAAGCAATCAAGATAGATTCTGTAAGGTTCCCGAAATAAGTAAATAAAGTTTCCAGTTCTGCGATTGAGAGAAACACTCCGGATTTTACTACGCTTTCTCGCAAGATTGAATTTAATCTTTGGGGATTGTTACCTGCTAGCATACTGAAAGACTACATCGTAAGGTCGAGAATATCTTCCTTCGGACTTTTACCAACATGCCTCCCAGAAGCTGTCCTAAAAATTACTTAAATATTATATATGTATTAGATTAAGGTCAATTGTTCGTATATGAAACACAAGTATAATATTTATGTACAACCTAAACCCTTATATGCTCTAAATACGTTCTAAACATACTTAAACATAAATAAACGTATTATCCCCTGGAAGGGGGCGATGATCATATGTAACATTTGATATCATCATTGTAAAGTCGTCGTTAGATAAGTGGCCCAGATGAATGCTCAGTAATCTTGTTCATTCGGGTTTGATTCCGACCCAGAGCAATTTTTTTTTGTTTTTAGTTATTGCAGTTATTAATAAGTGAAATTTTTATTAAAAATTAATAAAAATGAATCAGATTATGCATTTGGTTTATTTTGAAAACATGCTAATTTAGATTATTCCAAAAAAGCTTATCAGAAGTTCTCCTGAAGATTACTACAAAGATTCATACGCAATAATATGTAAATCTTTCCAGAAGGAATGATACAGTCAATTCCGTAAGCTTCACTAAATTATTTGAAACTGGCTTCCGGAAAGCAATCAAATTAGTCTCTGTAAGCTTCCCAAATAGACTAAAAAGAGACTCGAATTCTGCGTTTCAAATTAACATTCCGGAAGCTTTTACTACGCTTTCCCGCAAGATTGAATTTAATCTTTGGGGGATGTTACCTGTAAGCATACTGAAAGATTATATCGTATGGTTAAAAAAAATCTTCATTTGGTTCTTTACCAACAAGCCTCGCAGAAACTCTCTTAAAGATTACGTGAAATATTCAATCTGTTATTTCGAGAATCTTACCCGAAAGAATACCGAAACCTATTCCGTAAGCTTCATTTAATCAATTGGCAGTTGCTTCAGGGAAGCAATCAAGTCGGCTACCACAAGCTACTAAACGATATTGTGAAGATTACTTAAATATCGTGTGCATTTATTAAGATCAATCACTCTTATACAAAACATAAATGCAATATATATACACAAACTCAACCCTGACATTTTCAAACACGTTTCACTCTACATAATACATAAATCAACTAATTATCCTCTGGAGGGGGGCGACGATCATATGAAACATTCGATATTATCACCGTAATGATGTTATTGAGTAAGTGGCCTAGTAGTAGTTCTTCCAATTGATTTAAAGAAACTTCCGGAATCGGTTGCTGCATTGTTTCCGGAAACATTCTCGAAAAATCCGCAGGAATCTTTCTAGTAATTGTTGCAGCAGCTTCTGGTAGGCTTGCGCGTAATAATTCTAATTAAGAGAGTTTCAACCTTACGATGTAATCTTTCGATAATCTTTCTACAAGCTTCCATGCAATATTCCAACGTAACCTTTGCTGAAGTTTTTTTGGAATCTTGTTTCAACCATCCATATAGATGGCATTGAATACTTGATTGTATGTTTCATATGTAAGCTAGGGGAATTTCCCTGCTGTTTGGGTTACGATGTAATCTTTCAGTGGGCTTACAGTAAACAATCTCCAAAGATAAAATTTAATCTTACGGGAAAGCGTAGTCAAAGCTTCCGGAATGGTTCTGTGAATCGCAGAACTCGAAACTATTTTTAGTACTTTCGGAAAGCATATGGAAGCTGACTTGACTGCTTCCCGGAAGCGAATTCCATTTGATTGAATGTTGCTTACGGAATAGGTGACGGTATGCTTTCGGGTAAAATTCTCGAAAGATTGGATTGAATCTTTCACTTAATCTTTACGAGAAGGCGTAGTGAAAACTTCCGGATTGTTTCTTTCAATCGCAGAACAAGAAACTTTTTTTAATCGTTTCGGGAATCTTACTGGAAACATTTTTTAATTATTTCGTAAATTTTAGGAGAGCTTCTGGGAGGCTTGTTGGTAAAAGTCCGAATGAAGATTTTCTCAACCTTACCATGTAATCTTTTAGTACGCTTACAGGCAACAGACCCGAAAGAATAAATTCAATCTTACGGGCAAGCGTAGTGAAGGCTTTCGGAATGTTAATTTGAAACGCAGAATTCGAATCTCTTTTTAGTCTATTTGGGAAGCTTACAGAGATTAATTTGATTGCTTTCCGGAAGCCAGATTCAAATGATTTAGTGAAGCTTACGGAATTGAATGTATCATTCCTTCTGGAAAGATTTACGTATTATTGCGTATGAATCTTTGTAGTAATCTTCAGAAAAACTTCTGATCAGCTTGTTTGGAATAATCTAAAATAACATGTTTTCAAAATAAAACAAATGTAACAAATCTCATTCATTCTTATTAATTTTTAATACAATTTCACTTCTTAATAACTGCAATAACTAAAAACAAAAAAAAAAAATTGCTGTAGGTCGGAATTGAACCCGAGTAAACAAGATTACTGAGCATTCATCTAGGCCACTTACCTAACGACGACTTTACAATTATGATATCAAATGTTACATATGATCATCGCCCCCCTCCAGTGGATAAATTGTTTATTTATGTTTAAGTATGTTTAGAACGTATTTAGAGCATATAAGGGTTTAGGTTATACATAAATATTGTACTTGTGTTTCATAATCTTTAGGACAACTTCTGGAAGGCTTGTTGGTAAAATTCCGAAGGAAGATATCCTTAACCTTACGATGTAGTCTTTCAGTATGCTTGCAGGTAACAATCTCCAAAGATTAAATTCAATTTTGCGAGAAAGCATAGTGAAAGCTTCCAGAATGATTCTGTGAATCGAAGAACTAGAAATTTTTTTTAGTATTTCCAAGAAGCTTACAGAAGCTGACTTGACTGCTTCCCGGAAGCGGCTTCCAATAGATTGAATGAAGATTACGGAATAGGTATTCTTTCAGGTAAGATTTTCGAATGATCGGATTGAATTACAAGTAACCGTTCCCAAAGAATAAATTTAATCTTACGGGAACGCGTAGTGAAAACTTCTGGAGTGTTTCTCTGAATCGCAGAACTGGAAACTTTTTTTAATCATTTCGGGAATCTTACAGAAGCTGTCTTGATTGCTTGTCGTTGCTTCCCGGAAACGACTTCCAATTGATTTAGCGAAGCCTACGAAATAGGCTCCGGTAATCTTTCGAGTAAGATTCTCGGAAGATCGGATTGAATCTTTCTCGTAATCTTTATCAGAGCTTCCGGTAAGGTTGCCCGTAATATTCCTAATAACATTATTTGCAACCTTACTGTGTAATCTTTCGGTAATCTTTCTACAAGCTTTTATAAAATATTCCATCGTAATCTTTGATGAAGTTGATTGGAATCTTTCTTGAAGCTTGCGCATAGCTTGAATTGCATGCTTGATTGTATGTTTCATTTGTAAGCTTGCGGAATATTCTATGCTGTGTGGGATGACTCTGCATTGCCTGCGCTTGTGAGTACTTAATTTCAGTGCATTGAGTCCACTATTTTTAAGTACTCGCGCAGAGCAATGGGGACCTACAGTTTTATGTACAGTGAAATATACACGATGCACACAGTGGAATCTGAACCACTGGAGCTCAGATACATAGACAATTATGTAAACAAAGAGGAGTCCCCAAATCATCGAGAGTCAGGCTTGAACCCAGGACCTCTGGATTACTAGCCCGACACTCTACCGATTAAGCCATCGTCGCTGTTCATCATGTATTCTTACAGTATTCTTACAGGTAATAATCCACAAAGATTACATCGAACCTTACAAGAAAGCGTAGTGAAAGCTTGTGAAATCTTTCTTTGAATCGGAGAACTCTAATCTTTTTTTAGTCTGTACGGGAAGATTACGGAATCTGACTTGGTAGTTTTCTGAAAGCAACTTCGAATCGCTTTAGAGAAGCTTACGGAATCGGTTGCAGTATTCTTTCGGGAAAGATTGTCGAAAGATTGGATTGAATCAATCACGTAAGCTTTAGGGTAGCTTCTCGACAGCCTGTTAGCAACAGTCCGAATGAACATTCTTTCAACCTTACCTTGTATTCTTTCAGTATCCTTACAGGTAATAGTCCACAAAGATTACATCGAAGCTTACAAGAAAGCGTATTGAAAGCTTCTGGAATGCTTCTATGAATCGGAGAACTCGGAATTTTTTTAGTGTGTTTGGGAAGCTTGCGCAGACTTACTCGGTTGCTTGCTAGAACCAAATTCGAATTCATTTAGTGAAAATTACAGAATCGGTTGCAGTATTCTTTCGGGAAAGATTGTCGAAAGATTGGATTGAATCTTTCACGTATCCTTTAGGGTAGCTTCTCGAAAGCTTGTTGGCAACAGTCGAAATGAACATTCTTTCAACCTTACCATGTATTATAGAATAAAATGACTCTATCGCTCTACTCGAGTAAAATTGATTTTAGAATACAGGCTCTGCACTGCATATTCTCACATTGGAGATCTGTATGCAGGCAGGCCTCAAAAAAATAGAAAAGAGAGAAATGTAAATTTCTCTCTGTTGGCGTTTCGTCCAGCTGTCAGAGTGGACTCCTCAGTAAGGCTCTGACAGCTTCCTTAGACGCCCGCCACTTCGAAGAGAAGCGGCATTTATGTGGTCTCGGCCTGCGTTTTTCTCTTGCAAGAGAGAACTCTAGCATAGAGAAAAAGGCAGGTCGCCACCTAGCGGACACTTATAAGAGCCAGTGTCAAAGTTTAGATGGTATGCGACTCTATCACTCGAAAGTATAGTACATAGAATAAAATGACTCTATCGCTCTACTCGAGTAAAATTGATTTTAGAATACAGGCTCTGCACTGCATATTCTCACATTGGAGATCTGTATGCAGGCAGGCCTCAAAAAAATAGAAAAGAGAGAAATGTAAATTTCTCTCTGTTGGCGTTTCGTCCAGCTGTCAGAGTGGACTCCTCAGTAAGGCTCTGACAGCTTCCTTAGACGCCCGCCACTTCGAAGAGAAGCGGCATTTATGTGGTCTCGGCCTGCGTTTTTCTCTTGCAAGAGAGAACTCTAGCATAGAGAAAAAGGCAGGTCGCCACCTAGCGGACACTTATAAGAGCCAGTGTCAAAGTTTAGATGGTATGCGACTCTATCACTCGAAAGTATAGTACATAGAATAAAATGACTCTATCGCTCTACTCGAGTAAAATTGATTTTAGAATACAGGCTCTGCACTGCATATTCTCACATTGGAGATCTGTATGCAGGCAGGCCTCAAAAAAATAGAAAAGAGAGAAATGTAAATTTCTCTCTGTTGGCGTTTCGTCCAGCTGTCAGAGTGGACTCCTCAGTAAGGCTCTGACAGCTTCCTTAGACGCCCGCCACTTCGAAGAGAAGCGGCATTTATGTGGTCTCGGCCTGCGTTTTTCTCTTGCAAGAGAGAACTCTAGCATAGAGAAAAAGGCAGGTCGCCACCTAGCGGACACTTATAAGAGCCAGTGTCAAAGTTTAGATGGTATGCGACTCTATCACTCGAAAGTATAGTACATAGAATAAAATGACTCTATCGCTCTACTCGAGTAAAATTGATTTTAGAATACAGGCTCTGCACTGCATATTCTCACATTGGAGATCTGTATGCAGGCAGGCCTCAAAAAATAGAAAAGAGAGAAATGTAAATTTCTCTCTGTTGGCGTTTCGTCCAGCTGTCAGAGTGGACTCCTCAGTAAGGCTCTGACAGCTTCCTTAGACGCCCGCCACTTCGAAGAGAAGCGGCATTATGCTAGAGTTCTCTCTTGCAAGAGAAAAACGCAGGCCGAGACCACATAAATGCCGCTTCTCTTCGAAGTGGCGGGCGTCTAAGGAAGCTGTCAGAGCCTTACTGAGGAGTCCACTCTGACAGCTGGACGAAACGCCAACAGAGAGAAATTTACATTTCTCTCTTTTCTATTTTTTTGAGGCCTGCCTGCATACAGATCTCCAATGTGAGAATATGCAGTGCAGAGCCTGTATTCTAAAATCAATTTTACTCGAGTAGAGCGATAGAGTCATTTTATTCTATGTACTATACTTTCGAGTGATAGAGTCGCATACCATCTTACCATGTATTCTTCCAGTATCCTTAGATGTAATAATCCACAAAGATTACATGTAACCTAACCAGAAAGCGTAGTGAAAGCTTCTGGAATCTTTCTATGATTCGGAGAACACGAATCTTTTTTTAGTCTGTACGGGAAGCTTGCGGAGACTTATTAGATTGCTTCCTAGAACCAAATTCAAATTGATTTAGTGAAGCTTACAGAATCGGTTGCAGTATTCTTTCGGGAAAGATTGTTGAAAGATTGGATTGAATCTTTCAAGTAATCTTTAGGGTAGCTTCTCGAAAGCTTGTTGGCAACAGTCGAAATGAACATTCTTTCAACCTTACCATGTATTCTTTCAGTATCCTTACATGTAATAATCCACAAAGATTACATCGAACCTTACCAGAAAGCGTAGTGAAAGCTTCTGGAATCTTTCTTTGAATCAGAGAACTCGAATCTCTTTTTAGTCTGTACGGGAAGCTTACGGAATCTGACTTGGTAGTTTTCCGAAAGCAACTTCGAATTGCTTTAGAGAAGCTTACGGAATTGGTTGCAGCATTCTTTCGGGAAAGATTCTCGAAAGATTGGATTGATTCATTCACGTAATCTTTAGAGCAGCTTCCGGTTAGGATGCGCGGAATATTCCTGTTAAACAGAGTGTCAACCTTACTATGTAATCTTTCGCTAATCTTTCTACAGGCCTTCCTGAAATATTACATCGTAACCTTTGATGAAGATTTTCAGAATCTTTCTTGAAGCCTCCGGATTTATTTACTAATATCCTATGATATTTGGATATAGAATAAATCAAAATTGATTAAAAGTTCAATTTTTTATAATATTTATTGGAGTAAATTTAACATTTTTTCCTCAACATTTTTTAGGTTTAAGTGGAATACCTCGACGATATTCTGATTATCCTGATTCATATACTTGTTGAAATGTAATTTCTTCAATAGGAAGAATAATTTCTTTAATGAGAACAATATATTTTTTTTTATTTTATGAGAAAGAATTATTTCATGTCGAATTATAATTTTTACAAAAAATTTAAATAATTCAATTGAATGAATTATACCATACCCTCCTAGATATCATTCTTTTAATGAAATTCCTAAAATTTTTATTAAGTAAATTCTAAAATGACAGAATAGTGTAATAGATTTAAATCCTATAAATGTAATTTATTGATTACTTTTAAAACATATATATATATATATATATATATATATATATATATATATATTGTAACGGCACGATTATCGTTCTCCAAAATAATCGGTCGTATACAACCGTGGAATGAATCCACGTTTATTAATAAGTGTCTCGTTGTCGTTGGGCGTGCAAAGCACGGCTCGGCCGGCTCGTGTGGCTCGTACGAGTGTACGAGGTCGCGAAGGCGGCAGGGGACGAGGTATCGAAATAATGAGATATCCGTGGATTAAAAGAGAACTAGTGAAAATATATTGTATTAAAAAGAATACACAGAGCTCGATCTTACGAGCGGTCGTGCGATACCGCACACTACGCGAGAGAGAGAGAGAGAGAGAGAGAGAGATGGGGCTCAATCACCCGAATACCGAGAGTGATAGAGAGCTCGTACTTACAAGGTCGCACGTCGGTGCCGGGAGGTGGTCGCAGTCTCGTAGCTGTCGGACGCTGTAGTCGTCCTGGCCGACTCGAAGTGAAGTCTCACGCAGGGGGACGAACTCTGGGCGATCACGAGATAGGTCGCAAACGGGTGCCCGAAAGGGACACGAAAGTGTGTGGTAAAGAACCGGCGCGAAGGATCGGTGAGGATCGTTCGGACGCTACCACAATACTCAATAATTGTACGCGCGCGATACCGGAGGACGTTCCGGTCCTTGATACGGCGTTGTCATATTTTGGCAACGCGTAATCGATGGACCGGCAACCTCGCGGGCGGGAATACGCGTGCTCTCTCTCTCTCTCTCTAAATATCGGCCTAATATAGGCATTCTCTCGCTCTCTCTGTCTTTCTCGTAGAATAGTGTCCGCTGGTGGTCGCTAGAATAAGAAATGTATTAGTACAAGTAATACGGCATACGCCCGGAGAGGCGATAACGTGCGTATTATATATGCGACCGTTATAATATATATATATATATATATATATATATATATATATATATTTATACTTATTTATTAAGACATATTAATTGGAAATTAATAATACTAATTTATATTCTATAAATTATAAATAAAAATTTAAGTAAATTATGTAATTATATTAAAATGATCAAAAGTATACTAATAAGTATAGAAATAATCAAACTACATCAACAAAATATCAATATCAAATTGCAGCTTCTAAACCAAAATGATGATTTGAAGAAAAATTTTTAAATAATATTCGTAATAAACTAATTGATAAAAATATTGTTCCTACTAATACATGAAATCCATGAAAGCCAGTAGCTATGAAAAAATAGATCCATAAACAGAATCCCTAAATGTAAAGGGAGCTTCAAAATATTCAATATATTGATATATTGTAAAAATAATTCCTAAAATTATAGTTATTATTAAACTAAATAATCTTGAATTTTTTTTTCTTAATAAGATTGAATTATGACATCAAGTTACAGTAACTCCAGAAGATAAAAGATTTAAGGTATTTAATAATGGAATATTATAAGGATTAAATATTAAGATATTTTTAGGAGGTCAAGTATTTCCAATTTCAATCCTAGGAGATAAAAATATATGAAAATAATATCAGAAAACTCTAAAAAAAATATAATTTCTGAAATAATAAATAATAATATCCCTATTTTTAATCCTTTAATTACTTTCTTTGTATGAAATCCTTGAAAAGCTCTCACACGAACTACATCACATCACCATTGATATATCTAAATTATTGAATCAATTAATAACTTCATATAAAGTTACTATAATTCTAAATGATATAATTAAAGGTCATGGTCTTAATGTAACTAAATGAAAAGGTTGATATAATTTATTCATTAAATTAATTAATTTGTTTCAATTCTATATAATGTTCTTAATACTGTAAAAACATAAGCTTGAATAATTGAAACTCTTAATTCTAAAGTAACCAATAGATTTTGTCTAAATAATATAATTATTAAAATTGTTAATGATAATCTCTACCAGTAGAAGAAATTAATGTTATTAATAAATGTCCTGCAATTATATTAGCTGATAATCGAACGGCTAAAGTTAAAGGTCGAATAATATTACTAATAGTTTCAATTAAAGCTATAAAAGGTATTAATACAGTTGGAGTTCCCTGAGGAACTAAGTGAGTAAATATATGATTTATATTTATTAATCATCCAAAAATTATAAAAATTAATCATATTAATAGAGATAAAGATAATCTAAATGTTAAATGACTTGATGCTGTAAAAATATAAGAAAATATTCCTATAAAATTATTTAATAAAATTAAAGTAAATAATCTAATATATAATAAACAATTTATAATATTAATTTTTTTATTTAATAATATATAAAATTCATTAATTAAATATTTAAAAATTAAGATTTATAAATATTAAAATCGCCTTGGAATTAATCAATATAAATTAGGTAAGAATAAAAAAATATAAAGTATTCTTAATCAATTTCAAGATGAAGATAATTGATATTATTAGATCAAAAATTGAAAATAAATTTATTATCATGAATTTTTAAAAGTTAAAAAATCTTTATTTTTAAAATTTTTTTCTAATTCTTTTATTTTTAATATAAACAAAATAAATTAAAACAATAACTAACAATAATAATATAATTATATTAAAAAATAATTACAATCATAATAATGGTTCTATTTCAGGAATAAAAAAAATAATAAAAATTTATTCATTTTAATTTGACAAATTAATATTATAAAATATTAACTAATTTTTTAAAAATTAGATATTTCAATTAATATCTTAATGTTAAAGAAATGATTTTTTAAATCATAGATGATAGATTTTAAAAAAATATCTTAATTGATTTAATATTTCAATCCAATTAATCAAATTTAATAATGAATTAGATTCAATAACAATTGGTATAAAACGATGATTAACTCCACAAATTTCTGAACATTGACCAAAAAAAATACCAGGTCCTTTTATTAATAAATTAATTTGATTAATTCGTCCAGGAACTCAACATCAACATCAACTTTAGTTTCTAATGAAGGAATAGTAAATGAATGAATAACATCAGATGATCTAATTAAAAATCGAATTTGATTATTAAAAGGTAAAACTAATCGATTATCTACATCTAATAAACGAAAAGATGTAGGATCTAATTCTTTAATTATAAATGAATCAAAATTAATTGATTTAAAATCATTAAATTCATATCTTCAGTATCATTGATGACCAATAACTTTAACTGATAATGTAGGATTATTAATTTCATTCCTAAGATATAAAATTTTTAATGATGGAATTGCTAAAAAAATTAAGAAAATAATTGGTATAATAGTTCAAATAATTTCAATTAATTGACCTTCTAATAAAAATCGATTAATTAATTCATTTAATAATATAAAAAATAATAAATATATAATTATTATAATAACTACAATAATAATTACTATTCCATAATCATAAAATAAAATTATATTTTCTATAATAGGGGAATTAGCATCTTGTAATATAATTTGTCCTCATATTGATATCAATTAAAAATAAATTTATTATCTTTATAGAATTTTCTCACATTTAGTAATTTTAATTTTTAAATGAAAACAATTTACATTATATAATTTATTCTATCAAAATAATCCTTTTTATCAGGCATTTCATTATTTATAAAAAAAATTATAAAATTTAGTTAAGTTATTATTGTTGTATTTTATTTTTTCCTATTTTAATATTATTAAATTTATTTATTATAATATCAACTGATTTTCAATCTGAATAATTATAGAAATTAATATCATTAGATTTATTAGATTAATTATTTTTGATAAATATATTAAAAAAGAAAGATTAATAAATTATTTTTTAATTCAAACCTTTAATTCTTACTTATTTTTATTTTTTATAATTTTAATAAATTACTGAAATATTAATAATTTAATATATTTAATTTTTTTAAGTTTAATAACTAAATTAGGTTTACCTCCTTTTTATCAGTGATATTTAAAAATAATAAATAATTTAAATTGAATAAATATTTTTATTTTATCAACTATCCAAAAATTTATTCCTTTATTTATTATAAATTCATTTATTATAAATAATAATAATTTAAATTTAATTTTAATAATTCTACTTATTTTAAGAAATTATAGATCAATTAAAGGTATAAATTTAACAAATTTAAAAATTATTATATCATATTCTTCTATAATTCAAATAACTTGAATTATTTCTATTATAATAATTAGAGAAATAAGATGAATAATTTATTTTAAAATTTATATATTTTGTAACGGGGTGAGCCGTACACGTTAACAATCGCACAAAAATTGAGCGACGCGGGGATCGAACCCGCGTCCTCGAGATCTCCAGGCACGCGCTCTAACCACGGAGCCAGCGTCGCACTGCGAAACGCTAATATGCCGACTAGCTTAGACGTGCTCAGACACCGTCACAATTTATTATATTAACTCTTAGGATAATCTTTTATTAATCTGAATTAAATTATTTAAATTTATTAAGTATAATAAAATTAGAAAAATCAATAAGATTTTATTTAATATGTTTATGTATTTTTTCTTTGGCATCTATACCACCAATATATGGATTCTTAATAAAATTTTCTGCTTTAATTATTTTAACTAATTATTATTCTTATATTTATATTCATATATTAATTATTAGATCTTTAATTAGAACATATTTTTATTTACGGATGTTATTTTCTATTATTATAATAAATAGATATTCTATAAAATAAAATTGATGGAATTAAAATTTTAAAAATAAAATAAATTATAAAATTTTTAATTTAATTTGATTAAATTTTATATTATTAATATTAATAGAAATAATTTAAAATTTTAATATTTCATATTTAAATCTTAAATAAAGATATATATAAATTTGCAATTTATAATTTTAAATTAAATTATTAAATAATTTAAATCATTTTAAAGCTCCTCCTTTTCATTCAATAAATAATCCAATTATTAAAATAAATATAATAATAATATTAATATTAAATAAATAATATAAATTTAAATTATGGAATGTTATAGGTAAAATTATAGCAATATCAATATCAAAACCGCTGCTAACTGAGTAGCAGAATGCTTTCTCAAAGGAACGTAAGCAGTACAGAATTGGATATACGTAAGGTTTGGCCACGGCTGCGGTTGAGAGTTTAAAATTGGCCATAAATTAATTTATATTTCAACAATGTCATCATAAATGCTTTTCTAATGTTCTTGTAATACTATGTCTGCTATTACAGCGACAATATCTATCTGCTATTAAAACGAGAAAATTAAGCTTTGTCTTTAAGAAAGCAAAATTGATTGCGATTGATTCTTATGACGCATTAAAATTAAATTTCTTGAAATTAGTCTGCGTTTCAGCGACAATGTGTTAACAACTTTTAATTTACTTTTTTAGTAATGTCTGCTATTACAGCGACAACATTTATTTTACTTTTTTAGTAATGTCTGCTATTACAGCGACAACATTCGTTTAATCTTACGCTGACACGTTAATTGAATTAAACAATTAATAAATTTATGATTTAATAGTTAGGCACTGTCAAATTACTGTACTTATCAATTATAATCTTCTGTTGAAAATAAATGATACATTTTGTTCCCTGTTGAAATTGTACTATTTTATTTAAATATATAATAACATTTCTTTATACTAGTACTGATCACCTGATTATCCTGATTCATATACTTGTTGAAATGTAATTTCTTCAATAGGAAGAATAATTTCTTTAATGAGAACAATATATTTTTTTTTATTTTATGAGAAAGAATTATTTCATGTCGAATTATAATTTTTACAAAAAATTTAAATAATTCAATTGAATGAATTATACCATACCCTCCTAGATATCATTCTTTTAATGAAATTCCTAAAATTTTTATTAAGTAAATTCTAAAATGCTAGTACTGATCACCTTTATATATGCACGAAATCATTCTACAAAAATACTTTAAAGAAAAACTTTACGCAGAATTGACTATTGTTATACTTTAAAAAACATTTACTTATATAGTATAAATATAATGTAGCGTATAATCAATTAATTTTGTTTAGGCAAGGATGGCAGAAAAAAGTGCAGGGTATTAGACTAAAGTGAAGGATGATATTAAAAAGTGCAGGGTATAAGATTAAAGTGCGGGGTGATAGTAAAAAGGACAGGGTAGTAGAGTAAAAGCAGCTGCATACCAAATTAGGAAGCTATTTAAAGACGTGCTTCGCACGGGTGGGCGGGTGGGAAAAATAAACCATCAATCGCCTCCAAAATTTAATCAGATCTAAGTTAGAAGTGCCATAACATGTCCACAAAATTCGAGCTCGATATATCGATCCGTTTGAGAGTTATGGTGAATACAATTTTTGGCACATACATACGAACGTACGTACGTACGTACATACATACACACATCCGTACAATTTTCAAAAACACGTTTTTCGGACTCAGGAAGACTCAAAACCTAAGAATTCATGAAAATTATCGATTTGAAAATTTGCACCGTTACAAAGCTTTCTCTTTGAGAAAGCAAAAATTAAAAAAATAATTGAAATTAAATAAAAAGATATAAAAAAGGTAAACGTCTTTTTCTAATAGGATCAAAACCACATTCAAAAGGAAATCTTTTTTCTCGATTTTTATATAATTTTTTTGAAATAATTATATTAATTAATAGTATAAAAATTAAAATAAAAAAAAATTATAAAAATAATTTAATATATAATAAAATAAAATTTATTACTTATATATACAAAATATTTTATGCAAAAATACATTTATATATAATAATAATAAAATTCATTTTATATTCATTAAAATAACTATGTAAGGGTTCGTTTTTCTTAGATCAGGATAGAGAGGAATAAGGAGAGAGAAAATAAATACACAGGTTCGTCTATGCTGTCACGTACCTAAGCTTTATTTATTTCAACTCGCTAATAAATAAGTCAGCGAGCGAATAATCCCCGAACGAGTCTTACCGCCGCTTTTATTTGAAAACACATACAATACACAGTGAAACAGATCAATCACACCTTGATCTGCGCTTACGCACTCTCCCACTCTCTCTCTCTAATCATCCGACGCACACATACAGTAGACGACGCGCACATATTCTATTTACACCGCGTATACATTTAATATACATATAACGCGAGAAAAGGCGCGAATCTGCCAAACGCTATACATTAGACAACGCGCACTATTTACATGAAGGAACGCTTTCTATTTACACGGGGAGGGACAGGACCGTTACATAGTCCCCTTCTGTTAATTTATTACTATTATAATTATAATAAATTCACAGAAATCCCCACTTTGTCACACACATAAATAAATACACTTAATATTTTTTTATTCTACTGCTTCCTTCCGGATCGTACAGCAGTCAGACCCTCCAAATCGCCCAGGATCTCTTCGTCGCACATCATGCCTCTCTTCGAACTCTCTCAACGCTTTCAAGAGTTTATACTAAAGAAGAGAAAAAAAAAACTATTCCTTCTCCCTCAACGCTTTCAGGAGATAAGGATGACTATCAATAGAGCACTCCATTAATGCCTTCAGGAGGTCCACAAAAATGCAAAAGAAACAAAAAAATTTCTACTGCCAATCTAACACTTGACTCAGATTTTTCCGAGTGCAAGTATATGGCATGATGGCTCGAAAAGTCTATGGTGGACCTTACAAGTTATTATTGCAAATTGACAGAAGAGGTAGAGCAGATTCGAGTCCAATTTCGAGATACGTTTGTTGTACATAGAGAACCGGATGATCACAGTGCTAAGATAAATTCTAACGTGACAAAATTTGTACCCGGTCAAGTAACAAAGACGACTGGAATGGACAGATTACCATCTCAAGGAGAACCCCAAGGTGTGTCTCGGGGGGAGGAGAAACAGCTGCTTCGACGAGTAAGGCAGTTAATGAATATTCGTCGATGTCGAGACCAACGTATCGTGACGTTGGAAAAATTGCTCGTGAGTGGAAAATCCAGTTTGACGATGGTAAAGATAGTTGCATTGAAGAATTTATTCAAAGAATGAATGAATGTAGGGCGTCATCGCATTTAGATGATACGGATTCATTGAATGCGTTACTCCATGTTATGACGGATGGAGCGTTAATCTGGTGTCGACAAATGCGTCAAACTTGGAAGACTTGGAAAGATTTTTGCAGTGATGCTAGGCAAAGCTACGGTATGGACCAAGACATTCAGATGAAGTTATTAGCGGAAGCGCAAGCGCGCACACAAGGAAAAATGAACCAGTACGTGATCACATCATGGCGATGCTAGCGATCATGAGTAGGCTTGATGATCCGCCGGAGGTTGCAGTACAGCTGAAAATGATATATGATAATATGCTGGCAGAAGTTAGAATGCAAGTGCCTCAAAGGAAAGTGAAGAATATAGGAGACCTTATCATGTTGGCTAGGAACGCTGAAAAGCTGATTCATGATAGGAATCACTATAAGCCTCCTCCATCACCTAACAGATGTTTATTGCCGAAACTGGCTTATAAAGAAAAACCTGTTCGGGAGACTTCGGAGGAGACTAAAGGCGGAGTACCTGTTGCGACGATCGCGGATCCTGGTGATATAGGTGAAACTATAAAGGTGGCAGTGCGAAATGTTATTGCTCAGTTGGGGTTACTCTCAGCTTCTACTTCACAAGGGCACCGAGGTAAGAAGTCTATCTCGAAAGGAGCGAAGTCGCAAACAAAGACGGCGACTACAGTATCTGACAGTCAATCAGGAAAGATAAGTGCTGTTTCTGAAGAGAAGAAAGATGCTCCTAGGAAGTCGAGAAGTGATCATAATAAAAACCAGGACTCTTGAGGTCCGTGTAAACCTTTTGTTAGATGCTATGGGTGCGGATGGCCGCGACATACAACTAAAACTTGTCCGAAGTGCTCGCAGAAGAAGAACTCTGAGGATAAGACGGCTGAGAAGAACTCAGAAGACTCTGGAAACGAGAAAGGGAGCAAGTAGTTCAGGCCCATACTTCTCCTATTATTGTGGCGGCCTCCCAAGAAGCAAGTCAGGCTACTGAAGAAGCAGTGATGCCTATTACAGTATTTGATCCATCCAATATTGACTGCAGTCGCTGGTGGATGCCAGTGGTTATTGGTGATTTTCATTTACGAGCACTTTGTGACTCGGGAGCTGCGCGCACCGCTTTAGGTCCGATTGGATTACAGATAGCTTCAGCGCTGAAAAAAACTATTGTTCCTTATACTGGACCAGGTGCGAAACTCGCTGATGGACAGCTCGTGCCGATTTACGGTTATGTTCAATTGCCGTTCACAGTGTTAGACCAATCGCGAATCTTAAATGTTATGGTTTTAAGTGCACTTTATTCCGAATGTATACTCCGAACAGATTTTATGCGAGCATTTAACGCGATTCTTTTACCTAGAGAGAATAGATTACAAATAGAAGGTGTCACCGAATCAGTTCTTCTAGAAGTTTCTGCTCTCTCAGAAGGAGTAGCAAGCCTTAGTAGTAGCCTGAGTAGTAGCCTGAGTAGTAGCCTCAGAACAGCGAAAACGCCTACAAGAGCTGTTAGACAGTTGGCTTCCAGCTGGGGAAGTACCGTTGGGGTGTACACATCTGATCCAGCACAGTATTGATGTGGGGTCTGCGAGACCAATTAAACAACGTTATTATCCAGTGTCAAAGAAGATTGAGGAAGAGATGCATGCTCAAGTTCTAGAGATGTTGGACGCGGGAATCATACGCCGTTCTAACAGCAGCTGGTCAAGCCCCGTAGTCATAGTCTGCAAATCGGATGGTACCTACCGATTCTGCGTTGACTATCGGAAGCTTAATGCTGTTACAACCGCGAGCGCGTATCCGTTGCCATACATGGATACCATCTTGAGTAAGCTTCAGAAGGCGAGATATATTTCTACCATTGACCTCAGTGCAGCATACCATCAGATACCAATGAAAGAGGAAGATATTCATTTAACTGCATTCACAGTATCTGGGTTGGGTTTGTTTGAATTCACCCGTCTACCTTACGGTGTAGTAGGCGGGCCTGCAACTTTTCAAACGCTGAGTGTCCGGCTCATTGGACCTGAATTAGAGCCGTACGCCTTTTCTTACTTGGATAACATTATCATCACAACCGAGACTTTCGATGAGCATCTACATTGGTTAGATGTAGTTCTGAAGCGAATCGCGGAAGCTGGGTTGACGATTAACCGAGGTAAGAGTAAGTTTTGCTGTGACGAAGTTAAATACTTAGGCGTCATTGTGAATCGTGAGGGATTTGGTCCAGATCCTCGGAAAGTTGCACCGATTCTGGAGTATCCGGTTCCGAATACTCTGACCAAATTGAAGAGATTCATGGAAATGGTTTCCTGGTACCGGAAGTTTTTGGATCGGTTGAGCGATGTCGCGGAGCCGCTGAATCTAGTGCTACGTGGCAAAGCAAAATTCACTTGGAGTGTAGAGCAACCGGACGCGTTTGAGCAAGTGAAAACAATCCTTGCGACAGCGCCTGTGTTACACAGACCATCGTTTGATCATCAATTTATTATCAAAACTGATGCGAGCGACAGCGGCATTGGTGCGGTACTCATGCAAGAAATAGATGAAAAAGATTACGTCTTGTCTTATGCGAGTCGCACTCTAACCTCTGCGGAGCGTAATTATTCACTTACCGAGAGGGAATGTCTTGCCGTTCTCTGGGCAATTAAGAAATTTCGTGCATATGTGGAGGGTTATCATTTTAAAGTAGTTACAGACCACTCAAGTTCAAAATGGCTTTGTAATCTACGTAACCCTAATGGTCGATTAGCTCGATGGGCATTGGAGTTGCAGTCATATGACTATGAGATTGAATATCGACCTGGCAAAGAAAATTTTGTCCCAGATGCGTTATCGCGGATGTTTGAAGAAGAAGATTTAGATGAACAGCAAATTGCAACTTTAGAAGACATTCAACAAACCATTAACGATCAGTGGTATGTACAAAGGTATCGGCAAACTTTGGAAAAGCCTCACGAATTTCCAGATTGGAAGATTGTTGCTGGTAAATTGTATCATTACAAACCTGAACCAATTCTAGAAGACGTCTTAGAAAATATGGGGTCTTGGAAGCTGGTCGTGTCCAGAGACAAAATATTGCAAATACTTCGCGAATCGCATTGCGAGCCCACGTCCGGACATTTGGGTCGTCGCAAGACATATGAGCAAGTCGCTAGATATTTTTACTGGAAGAGAATGTATAAAGGTGTTCAGAAATTTGTCAAGCCATGCACTGTATGTCAACAGTGTAAAGTGGAACAGCTGTTACTTGCTGGTACCATGAAAGATCGTAAGCTCGTTAATCCCTGGGAAGTTGTAGCTGGTGATATGATGGGTCCATTTCCAAGATCTAAGAATGGATATACCTATTTACTGATCCTGTTGGATGTGTTTACTCGGTGGATAGAAGTAATACCGTTGCGTAAGGCTGATGGTATCAGTATCAAGAATGCTTTGAAAGAGCATGTGTTTTTAAGATTTGGTACTCCTGAAGTATTTCTGTCGGATAATGGTACGGAATTCCGTAATAAGGTTATGAAGAAATTTCTGGTAGAAAGCAGCGTTGAGCATCAGATGATATCGCCATATCATGCCCAGGCGAATCCAGTTGAGCGGGTTAATAGAACGTTCAAAACGATGATCACCGCATTTATTGAGGAGGAGCACAAGCTCTGGGATAAGTATATACCCGAGTTAACCTTTGCATACAATACGTCTGTGCAAGAGCCTACGGGAGTTAGTCCAGCTTTCCTAAACATAGGAAGAAACCCTGCGCCACCGCTTAGTACCAGGCGGAAAGAAGAAAAAGCTGCTAGAGAGGAAGCTCAGAAGATCGCAGTGAAGAACTGGGAACAGCGAATGTATAGATTATTTGATTTGCAGTTGGATGTTGAGAAGAATATCGAACAAGCATCGCAAAAGCAGGCACGATATTACAACGCGAAACGCAGACAAGTCATATTTAATATCGGTGACTTGGTCTGGAAGCGTAATCGCATTCTATCGTCTGCAATTCAAGGCATTAATGCTAAACTTGCACCGAAATGTGCTGGTCCGTTCAAGATTACTGCTAGAATTGGACGTAATGTTTATTCAATGATTAATGAGCAAGGAGAATGCTTTGAGAAGATACATGTTGTCGACATCAAGCCGTATGTTCAAGGAGAAGATCCTACGTTTGCGGAAGAATTGGTTGAAGATGAAAACTCTATTGATGCTTCTGATGAAGAAGACGATGATCCTGTAGAAGAAGACGTTCCAAATATCCAGGAAGCGATCGTTAGCGAAGAGAATGAATGTCAGGGGCGAAATATTGCGCTGAGTGAAAACGTGGATGTTCCACGTAAGCGTGGTAGGCCGCGTAAAACCCGAATCGTCGTTTCTCGTGATACGAGGGCTCCTGGGGGGGAGGAAGCGACTCTCGCAGAGTCTGACGCGTCCGAAACTGAAAATAGTGGTTCACCGGTACTTCATGCGAAACGCGGTTGACCGAAAGGTTCTAGTAAACAGCGAGAACCGCAAGTTGAGTTGTCTCCAAGACGTACGCGATCAAATAGGGCGAATGTTTAGGATAGAATAGGGTAATAGGTGTGAGAACCCCCGTATTTGGCTGACAACAATCATCGTTTACCGTAGGACCATGAGCGACAGCGCAAACCAGCACCAGTTGGTGCCCGATCGTCGGCATTTACATGCTCAAAAGCCTCGGTAGGCTGAAAGTGCGATTACGCTCAAGGCGTATTTGAAAAGTTTTCTCAAATATAAATTTGTAAAAGACAGCTAATAGGTTTTTTTATTTATTGAACCCTTCTATTTAGAGTTTGTTTTTTTTGCTTTTGCATGTGTTTAAGTTGAAACGCTTTATTTTAAAATTTTCTTTATTTTGTTTTTTTTTATTTTGTTTTTTTCCGCATTATTTTATTATTTTGGTCGTTTTTGCATGCTGGTGAGAGCATTGGAGAGCTGGTGCGCTGTAAAAGCTACCCAGCGTCTGGAAGGGGGGCATGTGACGAGTATCGTCATGCCGCATGCTATTTATTGAATACATATGTTTGTATATATTTGCATGTAAGGTTCTTTCAGATGTTCCCGCGCACCAGAGCTGTTCGAGAGCGGATGGGTTTGTGAATGCGCCGCCTGGTGAGAGAGTGCGTGTGAGAGAGAAGCTTGTAGCGTCAGGTTAGGCCGGAGCTAGATTCGATTCGAGCATCGAGCGCGCGTGCTGTATATCAGAAAAGCGTTTACCCGGCAATATTAGCATTTTGTATTGTTTATCATTACGATCATTGCGATTACACGTGTGAGTGGAGAGATACTCTACACCGTTGCGAGAGCCTACTGTTTACCAGCTAGCTGGATCGGAGCGAGACCGCAGTTTTAGGCTGATTATTGTGTTAGCGTCCTCCGCATTTTTCTGTAATTATCAGCTTCTCTCTTTCACTCTCACCAGCGCGTTCAACAATATTAGCTTTCTATTGACCGTGAGATTGCGTGCTAATGAAGCACATTTGTACATTTATTCTGTTGTAATTTTCTGATTGAATTAACATAATATATGCAATAGCCTTTTACCGAACGTCACGTGTGTGTTTCATTTGCGAGTTTTACGTATTAGCCATGTTTCCCTTTATCTAAAACCCACGGAGAATCAAAGTAGAATAATCTACATTTAACGTGGTCAATCCCCGTTACATTTGTTATAATTAATTGATCAACTTTAACTCATTCACTTTAATAGAGTTTCGCCACTCACCTTAGATATCCAAAAACGCTTTAAAAAATATGTATTTAATTCGTGTTTCGTCGGACAAAATCAAAATGCAATTTCCAAAGTGCCCGCAAGTCATACAAATTTGTCCGACGAAATAAAATTTTAATTTTGGCTTTTATACCATAAAAATAATTTTACCACATTTTTAGATTCTAATGACAGATGGCGAAACTCAGTTAGACTCATTTTTCTTTCATTAACTTTGTTAAAATAATAAATAGAAAACTAAGGTGTAATGTGGGGGCGCTGCGAAATTTATTGGACTTATTGAAAAAGAGGTAGAGCGCTCTTAAGTAGGACCTTCCAATTTTGCATGACCGTGCATACAAAAGTGAACTCACAAAGTACAACAAAAATTCAAATCGCAATTACACATAAAGTAATTGTCGTAGAGCACCAATATTTTGCCACATGAAATTACATATAAAACTATTCATTCACTTTAAATTTCAACCTTCAAAGTTGAAAAAATGGCCGTCTTGGCGATTTTTAAAGAAACATTGACTTTTCGTTGTTTTCCTCAGTTTTCCGAGTTTTCCTCCGTGCCTTTTGATCGGATAGGGGCATTTAATACCTCATTTGCTTCAGAATTCAGTAAGCTATAATTTTTCCCTCTTTATTATTTTGTATTGGTCGCTCAGTTTCCAAAACAGAAGTAAAAAACAGAGAAAAATTGCATCTTTTCTTTAATACTAAACAATATTTCCGTAGGAATCAATTGTTTAAAAGTATATAGGCTAAAATCATAGACAGCATTCTCTACAGACTGGTCGTATTAAAATAACAAATATATAAATTAATGTATACAGAAAAGAATACTTAAATAATGTACTTTCAATAATACTATGAATAATGTTAACAACGTATCATATCATTTTTTTTCTTAAAATTTAGAGAAAAGTCACCGCTTTTCAATGCATTATAATACATTTTAATCAAATTTTAAAGTTGGATACAGTACAATTATTAATTAATTACTATTTAAACAAATGCATGCTGGAGCTGCCCTAATTAAAATTTTGGAATTCCGCAAAAAGTTTTTGAAAATATAACTCTTCAAGATTGCTCACAAATAGTGAGCACAAATGTAAACGATTTTTAACGTTTTGCCAGTACCATGAAACATAAAAATATTCAACATATTGCGGCTAATTGCACAAAAACTATTATAGATAGAGGCTTCAAATTTTAACCACTACTTAGAATCATTGAGTACAGCACTTTTACGAAATATTAAAATATTTATTTTTATAAAAGTTATTAACTATTTTCGATTTTAAACAATTTCGCCGTTTTTATCGATTTCCGAATAAACTAAAGGAGATAGAGGGGTGCTAATGCTGAGTTTTTTTAGGGAATTTACTAAGGAATAACTTTTGTCTTAAACATTTTTCGATATAGCCAATACTTTTCAATACGCAGCGCGAAATCTCAAAAAAATGCAAAAATGCAACTTAAATTATTAATTGTTTATTAAGCCCGCGGTACTCACTGTTATCAAACTTATTATATTATTATATGCTCCCCCCCGAACAATTTAAGCCCTTAACCTTTCACTTCGGAATTAATGTCACCTCAAAATCTAATTTGACTGGACTATGTGTACTTAGCACTTCCACCCTCCATCTATTGTTTCCATTCGTGTCCTTCACCCTATAACTACGACCTTCAACCTCCACATTCAACTTCGACTTATCACCACCACCCATGATCTCGAGCCTCTACCTATCGCTTCCAATAATGTGCAGCGTTCGCAAATCGCTTTTAATTGTATCCTCCAATCTTCCTATGGTCTTCAGCCTCCATCTATCAGATTCACCTCCAACTATCGTTTCCAACCTTCTCCTATCGCCTACATCCTCCACCTGTTGCCACCAATCATGATCCCTTGAACTTGCACTTACAGCCTTCAATAAAAACTCTTCACTTACAACTATTTCTTTCTTATGTTGTAACCTCTATGTAGCCTTCTATCTATTACCTTCACATATGGCTTTGAGCCTCCACCTATCATCTCCGAGAATATTCTGTAATACTCACCTATTACTTTGTTAAAAATACAAAAAGATTACATTTGTAATTACTTATAATACATGATCAAGGGTATCAATAAACAGAATAGGAAACATAATAAATAATTAATAAATAAAATTATACATTGTAACGAGAGGTTAAAGCGTGCTATTCGAATAGCGCGCGCGCGTTATGTCGCACGATGTGAACACAGTAGCAAGCTTCGTTACTCTATGGAGGCCAGGGACGCATGGGAGATGAGTGGGAGAAGGCTCACGTGACGGGGTATTCAGATTCGATTCGACCGTGCCGGTGTAAACCTCGCGTGTTACGAATACCTTTTGCAAGGCCACCATTGTTCCCGAGCGTCGTTGTATGAAGGTCGGAGATAAATCACGGTAATCGAGGACTTTACCATCTGCGTGTGGGAGAAAGAATACCTTCTCCACGCCATCCTCAAATACCCGGATAAGGATCCTGTAGGAGAGCAGCGGCTCGAGCTATTGTATGAGTGTGAGTGTGATTCGAGTATTTGTTTCCCCGTATCATCGCTTCGTCCTCTTGATTTTCGAACCCGAATGAATTATTCTTTGCGCAGTAAGTATGATGCTCGGGCGCATCATACTTTTGTATATGCTGCATTTGGCCGTCTAAATATCGTTACGCAGATTGCCGAGGAGCTACGCCGGGGTAGCATAAGCAACGTTAAAGGTAAGACTCGGTGACGCGGCGATATACTGTGGTCGCCGTGCTAAAGTCAAATTGCCCCGTTACAACATAAATACCCTCTTCATAATCAATACTAATAAATGAGGGGGGATGAGGGGGTCAGGGAGGGACAAATTCCAGCGCGGCTCAAAACAACTATATAATATAGGAAGATATTATATATTTGTAGTGAAATCGAAAAAAATTATTTTTTACCTATCCAAAAATATGTGAATATGCTCAGTCTGTTACCCTATAACCTATAACTTATTACATCAGACTATGACATCAAAGTCTGTTCTGTTCACTCTGTTACTATAAAATACGTGATCATATAAACGTAAGTTAAAAAGAAACTTATCCTTATAAACACTCCAAGTAATGAGGGGTGGATTGTGAGGGGGCGTGAGGTAGGGGGGGGGGACCTGTAAAAATAACTAAATCCTTGAAACATTTCTTAGTCATATTGAGGGGGGAGAGTGAGGAGAGCGATGGGGGGGGGGGGTGAGGGGGCGGGAGGGGGTCAAACTCTGACTCAGCTCACTACAACTATATAATATAGTAAGATATATATATATATATATATATTTAAATATTGTGACGGGCTACCGTCAACACATGCTCACCTGGACTTCGAGAAAAGTATAAAAACTTATACCCGGTGATGTTGACAGGCATGAGCATTACCGCCAGGTAGCCAGTGAGAGCGAGAGATACAGAGAAAATCAAGCAGCACGCAGCGCCGCGCGAGCCAGCGAGAGCGAAAGAGAAAGAGATAGGAGCGGCAGCAGCTGAGAACACAGCGAAGCCTCGAGGCGTACGTGCGCGAGTGGCCGCCGCCATGTAGACGAGCGCGGCAGGAGAATAAGTGCGAGAGAGAGACGAAGAATGAATGAGAGAGAGAGAGAGAGAGAGAGAGAGAGAGAGAGAGAGATAAAGCGAACGACCAATGTAAGAGTGGAGGTACGCGACGAGCCTCGGACGATATTGGCAATAGGTGGAGAGCTGCGGCTCCGTCCACAGTAGACATGTGTGCGAGGAGAAAATACTCTGTAAGGAAAATACAAAGGACATTGTACAAGCAGAGTCAGAGATAAGGAATACACGAACAACAGCCAGACAGTTGGACGAGGCAATTCAAATACCGCGCGTTAGAACTAATTGTTAAGAGGGTGCAAGCGAGCAAGTACGCGAAATCGTGTTAATAAGTGATTGGTACGAACGAGTTATCTAGCGGAAATATCATGCGTGCGAGTGAGATAGCTAGAGACGTCGCGGCCCGAGGAAGCAGCGAGCAACAGGTAGATGAGTAGTCAGTATCCTCAGGGACAGCACACGAGTAAGAGTAGCCATCAGAAGTAAGAAGCAGCAACATCGAGATTCCCTCCGCCAAACGTACGTTAGCTCGTCTTCGATACTTTGTGTGTTTAGAGTAATTACGCGAGAGTTTGCGCCACGCGTATTTCATGGTACGAGACATCGCAGAACGAGAGAAAGAGCGGATACCGGATTACAGCCAGGTAGATATATAAATTTTGTCAGTGCGCGCTCGCGAAATCCGGCCGGTCGCCAGTCAGTCAGCCGGACAGTAGCACGTACGTGTTACCACCTCCGTTACTCGATTTTATTCAATAAATGCCGAACAGTTGAAAGCTAAATCCGTATAAGTTATTTTGCGTGATTTCCCTATTCCCCCTTTTCGTAATCCCCAGCCCCAGGTAGGCAGTCTCTACCACCGCTGAGCAGCCGGCGTAGCGAGTATAACAAACCGGGAGCCCAACTTTATATTAATATTCAAATACGGTTCACCGAGAGGCAGCCCGACAACAGGGTGTGTTCAGGTTGGAGATTCGTCATAATCTTGGCAAATAATCTACAACGTCACAATATATATGGAAATTTAGATTTTTTTCCAACTATATTTAATCACTTCAACTTAACGAAACACACTTCCCTTGATTTTCAAAAATTCATAGCTTTTCAGGAAGCATTTTTAACGATAGACATGAATTCGAGTTTTTTAAGAAAATTTTGTCTAGTTTTCAAAAAAAAAAAAAATATTTCAAATGTCAAATATATATGTTACAACTATGATATAATACATTTATGCCTTAACCCATTAACGTCCAAAACAGAGAAATCGTAACTGTTTTCAACCGTAAATCTATCACATATTCCGCTGATATATTCAAAGCAAAGATACTTTTAAGTATTTTTTTCTCTGCTTTCCGTTTCTGGTATCAGAATTGCGAAGTTTTCACTCAAAAATCCAATGTGGCGACGTTTGCAAAAAAAAAATGCAAAATTTCAATACTTTTTTTTTAAATCCAATTTCTGGTTGTGTTAACGTTGAGGCCAGAACTTTATTTTTCAACTATGACTGCATAAATGAGTTGTGCTTTAAATTCAGTTTGGTCCCGAATCCAGAAATTTAATATGGCGGCTAGAAAATGGCGCCTGAACCGCAAAATTTTGCCCAAAGTTTCACGAATTTTTTTCTCGAATATAATGCATTCGACGAAAAAATCAATAAGAATAAAAAGTGCTTAGAGTCAACCAAAGAATGTCTAAATTTTTTCATTGAGTTTTGAGCAACTTTTTTATTTTTGCCAATTCGTATGGTTTGTTTCTTATTTTTAATTAATTTTTTGCTTTTGATTGTAATGGTTATTATGTGATTTAGCTGGTTTGCTGCTTTCTGGCTGTGCGTTTTTTTTGTTTATGTAATAAGTTTATTGGACGTAATTTTTAAGGTATTAATTTAGTTATTTATTAATTTTTATTGTATAATTATTGTAAATTTTTAGAAATTTTAAATTAATTTTTGGCGTTTTAGCCTTGATGAGGAGCTCTAGTTAGCTCGAAACGTTGGCTGTATGTAAATACGTTTGCTCGAAGAGACGCACAATTGTTTTCTCCTTACACCTTAATCAACATTCGAGCTATAGAAGCATCTATTACAATTGTTTAAACAGTATAAATAAGCGATAAAAGCATTTATTATAATTGTTTAAATACTGTTATAAATGACATGATTGCGCTTTCATTGAAACGAAGTTAGATAAACAAGAAATTAGCAATAATGAAAATAACAATGAATTGGATGAACTTGTAATACAATATGATGAAATCAAACAGTATATTAATACAACATATGTTTGTCCTGTTTATTGAAATATAAAATGAGTGAGGTATCACATACTACTAATCGTCTACTAATAAAATGCCAGTTCGTGATAAAGATCAACAACAAATTTATTACGTAAGGAACATAGAAATGAACGTATTGAATAAGAATGTTGTAATACACTTACTGCTTGGTTTGAACTCAATCAAATAAATACAAAAGCTCGCAAGTATTGATATACAGAAATTCACACATATTGTATATTCAATAAAAATACAAAAAAATGGAATAAACGTAAACGATATAAAAAGCTAATTTTGAGTAGGATGTATTTAGTAAAGCGTAAACAAGAAAAAAAATTCTTTCTCCGATTATCAAGGGGCACGGTGATGGCAAGTGTAAGGTACGTCAGTACCCTACAGAAAATAATAACGTCATTTCAAGACTTCATTTGATGACGTCATTGGTCGTGTCAGGGATTGGAACAAAAAAAACGTCATTATTTATCGAAATAACGTCATTTTGTTTGTCAAGCGGCCCTGGCAGGGAATCCAATAATGTCATTTATCGAAATGACGCCTTTTTTAATATAAAATAACGTCATTTTGTTTGCGAAGCTGCCACGGCAGCGAATCCAATGATGTCATTTATCTAAATGACGTCCTTTTTCATATAAAATAACGTCATTTTGCACCCGAAGCGTCCCCGGCAGCTAATCCCGTGACGTCATTTTATCAAAATGATGTCTTTTTTCATATAAAATGACAGTCATTTTGTTTGCGAAGCGGCTCTGACAGCAAATCCAATGACGTCTTTTAATCGAAATGAAGTCTTTTTTCATATAAAATAACGTCATTTTGATTGCGAAGCGGCCACATCAGCCAATCCAATGATGTCCTTTCATCGAAATGACGTCTTTTTTATTATAAAAAGTGACGTTAGTAGTAGGGGCAGAGCTGATACCACGCCGAGCGGGTCTCACGCCACTTCCTCAGTCGATAAGGTAGATTTGCTCAGTGGGTAACTCAGTCGATAAAAGTAGGTCGCCCCGCCAGCAGTGTCACCCAGTCGCGAGTACGCCAGTCTCCCCACCCAGTCGCGAGTACGCCAGTCTCCCTACCCAGTCGCGAGTACGCCAGCCTCCCCACCCGGTCGGTACGGCCCCAGACTCCCCACCCGGTCGGTACGGTCCCCAGCCTCCCCACGCAGTCGCGAGTGCGCCAGCCAGCCTCCCCACGCAGTCGCGAGTACGCCAGCCCGCGCCCCCCACCCATCCCGCCGCCACCTCGGTGCGAGTACGCCACCTCCGCACCAGCCCCCCCCATCACCGGGATGTGGGATCAGGAAATGAGGAGGAAAAAAACAAAAGCTATTTTTATGTAAACATTTTTTTATTTTTTCAAAAATCTATAACTATTTTATTGATTTTTCAGAGTTTTTTATAACCTTCTTGTTTAGGACAAGAATGATTATTGGTTGAGTATATACTAGTACACTTTTTCCAAACAGAATCTTTATTTTTCTGATCCTTCGATGTATTATTATCATCCAACTTGTCATAACCATGCTTTCCGGGAAAAGAGTTTGTGTTGCTAGAATACTTATCCATGTTCACTTTTTTCTTTTATTTCAAGTAAAAGTTTGTTAATTGTCTCAATATTAGTAGTAAGTGTTCTCAACTTTTCATCAATCTCATCTCTATGTAACTCAACTATTTCATCTAATTTAGATATTTCAGTTTGTAAATCAGATTTTACAGTTTGAGTAACACTGTGAAGAGTGATTAAATTTATAGCGTCGTTTAGTTCTTTAGGATTTGCTACATTGCACAGTCTCTTGTCTTCTAAACTATACTGACTATCAGCAGTGAGTTTATATCCAATGCCGGGAGGTCCTTTGAAGTTATTCAAATATCGTCCGAATACATCGACATTCATCATGAATTAATATTCAAATCCTTTATTATTGTAGCAGTCAGAACTTGACAATGATTTTTTGTAAGGATCAAAATTATTTTCAAAACCGTATTGTTGTTGTTGTTGTTGTTGTTGTTGTTGGTTTTTCGAATCGTTGTAAGTAGTAGTTGTATTATTTTCTGAGCGAGGAGGAGAAGTTTTTTCATTCAATTTTTCCGACTCGACGAGAAATTGATATTCCTCTCCTTTCTGATTCTTCCACGAAGAGCCTTTTTTATCCATTTTACACTGTGTTGTTTCAACTATGAATAATCCCAATCGACTGACATATTCATTTGAATTGTCCCATATATATAGCCAGCGTTTGTATCTAGTCTTGTAAAGGAGGGTCCAATATTCATTTTTTTTGTTTCTTTACTTCAAAAATAAGATCAGAATCTTTTATAGCCTTGCAGTATTTCCACTGAGTTGAGCTGGATTTACCATCATCTTTCTTTTTCGTTTGCTGTTTATTCGCAGACTCGCTACTGTTACTTTGACCCATGATTGCTGCCTTAATACTAACTAATTAGTTTTTCAAACAAGCTTTATATAGTTTCATACAAGTTTCTTTATATCACCACTTATAGGATTGTATGTGACAATACGATCGTGTAAAATTAAGCAATATGCTGTAGTATTCGCAGATACATTATTTTTACATTCAAATTCGAGACGGACGTCTACGGCTGCCTGTTTGAGCGACTCATTTTGTTTGGAACAATCAATGACGATGAGAGGTGCTAAATCTTTAAATTCTTGTTTACTCAAAAGCGGATCTACTATTGAGCCTTCAGCGTAATATACATTTTGAAAATTTGCGTACATATCGTAAAGTAAGGCATACTGATTATTTGAAATATCAAGATTAAGATTTCCGTACGGGTAACTCTGAGAGTTGAGGAAAAGTTTTACATTACTTATACTACAGTGATCAAATAAGCTAGCATTAATTGTGCGTATTGCTTTTCTCCCTGTCTGAAAGCCGAGAATGATGAAGCGTGGTTTTTCCAATTGATTTGATGTTTTCACTGTCCAAACATGCTGTCTTGTTGTTGGAAGAACTGGATACTCGTACAATTCCCACGAACGAAATCTCATAGGAATGGGTGCATCTTTGTGAATGTAGTTGAATAATTGTATTTTTCGCCGATCTGATAGTACGACGTAAGGCATTAGCCACTCTATACGAGCGAGCTCAATTTTAAAGTTTTCGTAGGACGCTGCAGCTCCCTGTGCTGCTGTAGACTGTTGCACAACAGCATTGAAATCACTTCTCGATCTTGTGAGAATGAGTTCGTGCTTTACATTTACTACAATTTTGTGATAATCTTCAGCGAAGCCAAAAATCAATGACAGAGGAATACTGACATCAAAGTTTCCATTCTCATCTGTTATTTTTCCCAACTCAGAATTTTCAAGATATTTTAGCTGACTTGGTGAGAAAGAAGTGTAACCTTGCATCAAAGTTGTTATAGCAACATTCTTACAGCGATCGATCTCAATCGCGTTCATCTCATATCGAATTTCCTCAAAAAGATGACTGATGGCATTATTTACAAAATGAGTTGCTGTTAGAGCACGACCATCTGCTTTAGTAATCTTACCACAAATGTGTAGAGAACTTTTAGATGGTAGGACACACAAATCTTGATGTTGAATTGCTATTCGAATTTCATCGCTATTATTGAATGCGAGTGATGTGTATGGTTGATGTGCGTGAACCTCATAATGCGAAACAGACTCGTCAAAGTCGACTGGAGCTTGTACATTAAGAATTTCCTCCATCTTTCACACAACAGCAGCAGATAAATGTACAACTTATTTTTTCAATTTTATTTTTTTTCCTCTTCCTCCACCACCACGCTGTACTTTGAGACCAAGATTTTGTAGAAACTGCAGATTTTGACGTGTTAATCGTTTGATCACTCGTTTGCGACTGACTGGCTGACGACATGCTGTGTCGTTAATATAGCTTTCCTTTGCATTGAAAACTATACCCATTTTAAATACTTTTTAGATGCAATCGAACTGTAATAACTTCTCCTCGGAGATTAATTAAATCACCATCTTGATCTACTATACGCAATTGTAAGTGATCAATCACTTTCACAGATACTGGTAAGTATATTATTTGTTTAGGAACTTCGATTATCTTGTAGCCAGATGGTACGGCAGGAAAAAATTCATGTATTGTATGAACTTTTTGCTAATTTATGGATGCTCCTGTTGTAATGTTACATTCGACTCGTAAAGCGTTTACTTTGAGAATGGTTACAGGTAAGTCTGAATCATGACTTATATAGGGTTTCAAAATTCTTGGAGTGAAGCCTAGGAGACGGGCAATAGAGTCTTGTGGTCGAAAATCTATTTCACGACTGCACTCAATCGAACAGCGCAAAGTATTACTGTTAGGCATGATAGTAATTGTTATACCTCGAGCATCGAGGAGTCCTTGTAGTGTTCGCTCAATATCTTCAATCTCATAACTGCCACTAAGAATTTCAACGACTTCTTGACCAACCTAAAACTTGTTACAGTTCACGTCAATGTTTGGTATAGAATTAAAAGTGAGTAGTTCAACAAGTCCAATATTGTACTGTTTATCACTATCCAGTTCTATGGGAGGAAAATAGTGTGTTTCAAGAATTGAGGAAGTGCCTGAAAGGCTGAGCGTCATCGACTCAGCAACCATCGTGAGTAGACTAATTTGAATTATCGAATCGGTTTGTTTTTATACAGTATGAAATTATCCTTGCGATTAAGCTGATTGCAAAGAAATTTGAGACAGAGATGACCACAGACGTAAGTTGAAAATGCTTGATAACTTTGATAATTGTACTTTACTTGAGGAACATCCCAATAGTTCATGAGATCGAGAGGTGGTTGCAAGTCTCCGAAACTATCAAAATATACAACATCGTTACCAATTTTTCGATAAGCTACCCAATGCGTACCGGATCCATTTGCATTATCTAGATTGATTATTGCCGATTCGTTGACACGCGAACCATTTGAAGGTAAGGCATTTCGCATAAAAACTCCTCGAAAATGTGCTATTTTCATTAACTTGGCATACTTGAGCAGATCGTAGTTAGTTAGAGCACGTTTTGGTAGTCTTATTTCAACGAAGTTTTTTTTTTCTTCCTCCTCGTTTACTCTTCATAGAGATTCCGAATCCTTTATGATAAGGTTTCAAGAACAGCCCTTTACCAAGCATCAATTTCTCAACTTTCCCATTATGTCTTCTTTGTTCTTCCATTTGTTTCTTAGCAGCGTTTGCTCTGTTTATTGCTTGAGCTATTCCAGCTGCTCCTCCTGCAAGTGATCCTACTGCACTAAGACTAGCAAAAAGCGGAATGAGCGCTGGAAGAAAACCACCTACTTTGCTAGGTATGGATAGTATGCGTGGAATGGCAACTTTACTTTTCCACCAACTTTTTTCACTTGCTCTCGAGCTGTTTTCAATGCTGATTTAATCATTGAGCGAGAATCATTGCCAGCAATGTCAGATTTTGATAGTGTCTTGACTAATTTTTTTAGTGTAATCTTCTTTCCACGCTTTTTTCGCTTTGAAATTCTTTTACAGCCTCCAATACCCATACCAAACTTTGATTTTAACTTCATAGCACCGGCTACAGCAGCAGCTGCTGCTTTTTCTTTCAAACTAGCGTCTTTAGATTTCACTCTGTTCCACGCTTTCTCTGCTAAAATCTGATCAGCAGCGTTTCTCTCTTGAATGTTGTCTCGATTTTTTGAGTAAGCAATATCGTGTTCCTTACAAGCGACGTCTAGAGGATTGATTCCAGGATCACCACGAGCTAAACGTTTTGCTAGTTTGGTGCCTGGACCACAGTACTTATAGCCAGGCAGATGAAGTTCAATAGGTAATTTATTTATCAGTGTATTCACAAAACCTGAACCTTGTTTTCTTTTTCTTTGCATGATGCTTTCTCGAGAAAAGCTCACGCGAGACTAACTGAAAAATTATAAACACTCATATTTATAACATTTTGAGTTAGTCGTACTCGAGATGGATTTGAAGAAGCAGTCCGCAAAACTACCAGTGATAAATTTCGATCTTTTGACGCAGCAACAGCAGCAAAAAATACAGCATCGTCATGGAAAATTGTTGCCAAACAGTATAAGAGCAGTATTTTGTGGACCATCGAACTGTGGAAAAACGAATGCTCTCCTATCTCTCATCATTCATCCAAATGGTTTAAAATTTGAAAACATTTACGTATACTCAAAATCTCTAAATCAACCTAAATACAAATTTTTGGAGAAACTTCTCGAGCCTCTCGATGGCATTGAATACTTTCCCTTCGGTGAACATGATCTTGTCGTTTCACCCGATGAAGCTCGACCAAACTCAATTTTCGTATTTGATGATATTGCCTGTGAAAAACAAGATAATGTCAAAGCCTTCTATTGCATGGGTAGACATAAAAATGTTGATTGCTTTTACTTGTGTCAGTCGTATGCACAAATTCCAAAACACTTAGTGCGTGACAATGTAAACTTGGTAATTTTTCGACAAGATGATATGAATTTAAAACATGTTTATAATGATCATGTTAACACTGATATGACGTATCAACGCTTCAAAGATATTTGTTCAATATGTTGGAATGATGGTAACCACAGCTTTCTCATTATTGACAAAGATCGTAATATAGACGATGGTCGCTACAGAAAAGGTTTTGATCAATTTGTAATAAATATACAGAATACTGAAAAAGTTTAGCATTTAGTTGTGAAACTTCAAACTGGCAAGATGTCAAACTTTAACCAGCAAACGGCAGTCCTACGCGAAGTTGAGAAAGCTAGAAATGCTATGAAAAGAAAGTATGATTTGTTAAAATTACATAAATTCGAAGTAGAAAAAAATTTGAGTGACTCGTTCCTGCCAATTGTGAAACCGTTGGAAAAGCTTGTTGATGTAACTGAAAATAAAATAAAACAAGAAATAAGTGTGCAACCTCCTCCTCCTCCTGAGATCAAGAAAGAAGCGAGAAAAAAGAAGAGAATTAAAAAGCAAGAGCGAAGCATTACCAAAAGTGATGATGATGATAGCATTGACGATGAATCTAACGATGTCCGAGAATCAGCTTTTGAGTCAGCTCTTAGCGACTATTTAGCAGATGATTCTGAACTGGAAAAAACTATCATTAGAGATGATGAAAAATTAAGCAACACTGCTAATGAAAACCTGAAAATGTTATTTAGCGGAGACTTAAAATCTTTAGATACAGTGTATGGAGTGCGAAAACGGCGTGATGATTCGCTAATGATTGGAGATACTCCAATAACTTTTCATACAGATAAATTTATTGTTGGCGATCAAGAGTATGCAAAAGCTCCAGGTCTAATAGAGTTACTATTTAAGAAACAACCTAACGATACTTTGATCACTGATGACGATAAAAAAAATTACGCTACGATTTTGAAGAATACGAATGCACACAAAAAATATTACAGTGCAACTGATAGCGTACGAGAAACAACAAGTAAAAAGTATACAAATTACATAAGTAAAATTTTAAAGCTTCGGCCAGCTAAAATTGGAACTGGCTTATATAAAATAGCACAAAGTCACACCCATACAGATTACCGCTACTGGGACGATCCAAACGAACTTGTAGATCGTTTGAGATTACTTATAGCTGAAACGTCTGCTGGTAATAATAATCATGTTAATGAAATACAGTCAATCGTTGAGGAACTTCGTGAGGCTGGAATCATCGCTTCAGTATCAAAATGAGCATCGATGTGTTCGGACGACGTCTCGTTCACGCTGACGTATTACGAGGACCTCCTGGAATAGGATTCAAGCTGACTAGTGATGGGAATTTTGATTTAGAGAATCGAAAGCTATGCAATGTAGGTAATACTACTGATCCAAATGATGCTACAAATTTGAAGTCTGTGAGAAAATTGATTAAGAATAAAAATGAAAAAGTTCTTGAAACTGTTCGAGAAATTGAAAGTACTCTGAATAATAAAATTCAAAGCATTGAAACTGAAATTGTTAAGATAAACGATATACTGTTAGATCTGCAAAAGAAAGTGCAAACTCTACAAAATATAAACGTTTAGATCGAAAAGAAGAAAAAATGAAAGCTGCATTAGTGGATGAACTTCATAAGCTTGCAAGACGTAATTATCAACGTCGCTCATTTCTCGTCAAAGATATTGATGAAACATGGCAGGCAGATCTTGTAGAGATGATTCCTTATGCCAAACAGAATAAAGGTTTTAAATACCTTCTTACAGTCATTGATGTGTTTTCAAAGTACGCTTGGACTGTACCAGTCAAAGAGAAAACTGGAAAATGTGTAAGTGAAGCCATGAAATCAATTTTACTGAAAAAAAGAGTACCCAAGAATTTACAGACAGATCGAGGAAAAGAATTTTACAATAAAGATTTTCAAAAACTGATGAAGTTATAAAATTCATCTGTACTCCACATATAGTAATCTTAAAGCATCAATTTGTGAACGTTACAATCGTACACTAAAAAACAAAATGTGGAAGTTGTTTAGTCTACGTGGCACCTATAAATGGCATGATATTTTACAAGACTTAACATTAGAGTATAATAATAGCCAACATCGAACAATAGGAATGAAGCCTGTTGAAGTAAATAGAGACAAAGTGAAACGTATAATGAACAGAATAAAAAAATCTCATAAAAATGTTTCAAAACGAGCTAAATTCCAAATTGGTGATCAAGTACGTGTTAGCCGAAATAAGGGAGTTTTTGACAAAGGATATACACCTAATTGGTCAACTGAAGTTTTCACAGTAAAGCAAGTTTTAAACACAAAACCCTATACTTATTATTTGAAGGATTATCAAAACCAACCAATAGCTGGAGGATTCTACGAGGAGGAACTTCTCAAAACTAAATATCCCGATATTTATTTAGTTGAAAAAGTTTTGAAAAAAAAAGGCAATAAAGTTTTTGTTAAATGGCTAGGTTTCGACAATACTCATAATAGCTGGATAAATAAGACTGATATGTAATTTTACAATAAAGAAAATAAAAAGTAATTGTTTATTGTTTATTTATTTCATGCAACTTTTTTATAAGTATAGGCATTATAATTTTATTTGTCTGTGCAATTCTTCTTGCGAAACGTATTCGATCGCGTGCAACCTGCTGCCACTTTCCACGTCGAGCTTCACGATATGCAAATTTCCATTTGTGCATAATATGAATGGTCGGCTTTTCATTGAATCTGACATGCTTTTTCCTGAAATTATCAGTCTCTGATTATTTATGTAAATTTTGTGTGTTAGATTATTTGAATTTACCCATTTGTAGCTATTTTGTAGTGTCCCCAAGCAAGTGTATCGGTACTATTCTTTAGAAGAAATCTCTTGTCATCGTGAGGGTTAAGTGCAACCTTTTGCTGTCTGATAGTTTCTACGTTATGAAGCTTTGATCTTATAGCATACTGCTTGCGAGTCTGAATGCTTGAATTTTTCAAACAATCCAAGTAGTCATTAAACTCAATGGTTTTCTGCACAACTGATGCCTTGATACCCTTAATCTTTTTCATACAATCCTTGTTATTTACACGTGTGCTGTACATTTTGCTTCTCAATCCAATGAATTCCGTGAGAATCTGTCCATTACACTCATCTTTCATTAGTCCAACAATTTTTTTATTCATACGAGGCATATTGAACATATTTTCTACAGGATAATCTGATGTATCAAACTTGTCAATATTTCGTTTCATATCTTCATAAAAATCAGTACACTTAACAGCGTAGATGAGACTATCAGGGTCGGTATAGAGTAATTTACAATTATCTTTATACATTTTTCGCATATAGTTATAATGAAAGTCGTACATGTGCGTCTTTGAGAGATCTAGATCTGTAAGCCCAACATAAATTGGTTTATTCATAAATATATCAGTTTTCTTCATTTGTATAGCAGCTAAATTTTCATTAAATATTGCACTGCTGTGAAAGGTTGGACTTGAAATTTGAGCCTCAATCCCATATCTTCCATCGTATTTACTCATAAGTTTCACTACTACTCGCTTTCTAACATTTTCCATAGTTTTACCAAATACAGCATTATTCATTAACTTGAAAAAATTTTTTTCAAATTCATTTTTTGCTGCTGATCGCTGACTGCTATTTAAGGGGTTATGCCTGAGTTAAAATTAAAAAAAAATCAAAATTTTTTTTATTTGATTTTTTTAAAGCAAATTTACTGTAGAATGAGCTGTCTTAGTCCTTTTTGCCCGAAAGAATTCTGTTACAAAGTTATAGGCAAAATATCAAAAAAATACAATTTTTCAAAATTGCGTATTGTTCATTTTTTGTCTTATAGCGCTTTTGATTATTCAAAACAATTGCGTTTTTGTAGAAAATGTAACATTCAATGTGTTCACAAATTCTTTTTGAAAATGCAATTTTATTTAAACAAAAAAAGCACAAATTGTTTACTAAATCATTACGTACTGTAATAGCTAATTTTTATGAAATCGTAGATTTTTTTTTATTTTGAATGTTCAAAATAAAATAAATTTAGAATTTAAATTTAGTTTTGTAATTTAAATTTAGTTTTTTAATTAAAGATATGTGCAAATTTAAATTACCGCCTAAAAACATGGCACCTTACAGCATATAGAAAAGGAAATCACTGTTTTACCGACCTAGTCGAGATTGCATTCAGACATCAGCTGTTTCGTCTGCTGTCTGTAGTTTAATGCAAGCTGGATGTTGTGCTGTTGTGATAACTTCTGAGTCTGACTAGTGTTCAACTTTAGATAAGTGTTTTGTACTATAAACGACATATTATTTGTAAAGAATCTGTTCTTTGTGAGTGTATTCATTGTTTCAGGTATATGGGCTATAAATCTCTTGTGTACGAGAAGATGCCTATGTGTTATAAGAAGTCTATGTGAAGATGCATATGATGGTCTCAAAGTCTACTGTAATTGCTAATGATCCTATAGAGTAATGGTAAGGAATGACAATAATTATATTCATCTAAAATATGCTGACTGCGAATGCTTACTAAAAACTTACATTTCAATTTCAGCTTTCGATACTAGTATATCTACATGTACAGCACCCGGGTCTTCATACACACCTTAATATACAGGTATCTTATGCCAAAGTACAAGAAAAATATGCCAAGCAGTTCATGTAAGTACTACCAGTTAAATATACATAAGTGTCTCGATAAACTTTAAATGCATTTTTCTCAGTTTTGCCATTTTTATGATTTTAGGTCCTTTACCGCAGGATATCTTAGCATCCAGATGATGAATTGACACCAGAAAGGATGGAAAATCTTCTGAATATGTTTCTTCACAGCTTAAGCGGAGCAGAATTGACTAATACAAGGTAAAAGTCAATGTTACGCCTGTGAATATATGTAATACTCACTATAATAACCAATATAATCAATTTATGAGTTACTAAATATTTATAATTTATATTTGATAGAAAAGTCTTCCGCTTAAGCTGTGAAGAAACATATTAAGGAGATTTTCCATCCTGTCTGGTGTCAATTCATCATCCGGATCTTGAGATATCCTGCGGCAAAGGGAAAAAAGTGCTGAAAATTAGTCTTTCATAATGTAATTGTTTACAATGTAAGTATAGATATATAATTTTTTTAAAATAGTTAAAAATATGTTTAATACCTACATTTTAAGTAGGAGAAAGATTTTTTTTCATACTATGAATAAATAATTTTTTTCAGCCCATTACTTATTAATGTCTTTTTTACAAGTTTAACTCAGGCATAACCCCTTAAATCAATGTA
>JACCIB010000119.1:0-369125 GCA_018906965.1 Philotrypesis tridentata
TAGAACACTTTCCATCGACTATGCACCAGTCATCACATGGTCCATGTATCATATTATTCATAACAATATTATGTAAATTTTGATAAATGTGTGGATCAGGGATTTCTGCTGATATAAATTGGTCAATTTTGTCAACGGTATCAATTTTATTTTTTAATTTAACTAATAAATGACAGTGTGGTAAACCACGTTTTTGGAATTCAATAACATAAATATAAGCTGTAACTTTTCCAAAATATTGTTGTTTATCTATGAAATCGAGCAAAGCATTTTTTTTTAAATGAAATACTCTTGTACAGATATCAGGTCTATCCGATGGTCGTTGCCCAATTAATAAATTCTCTTGAATTTCTCTCCATTGTGGATTGCAAGTCATTGTAATAAATAAATCAAATTTTCCTTTTTTTCGTTGAATAGCCATAGAATCATGATAACACTGTAACATATATCGCGGAGATCCTATGAACGTTGATGGTAAAATTACAATTTTTCCTAATCTCATATTTTCAAAAGTATTGACTCTATTTTGTAAAAAGTTCATTAATCCTTTATAGGATGAAACTCGTAATTCCGCTTGATGTAACTTACAATAATCTATACGATCCTTTTCAATTTTTACATAAGAATCAACAACAAATTGTTGAAATAAGCGTCGACCTCTAATAATAGCATTGAATTCATCTCTAATAGCAATTTTATTTTTCATGTAAGCAGCCCTTGATATTTTGCCTCTTCCATTTTTTTTCTTCAAATCTTTATGCCATCCTTGACAACCCGTGGGATAAAACAATGGATATATCCAAGGCTCAACATTTGGATCTAAGGCATTAACTGGTTTTAATTCCTTTGCATTTTTTTCACGTATAACAACATAAGCATCAGGTATTTCACCATCAGCCGTAGTATTAAATATTGCGGCAACTTCGTTTGTTCTTTGAAAATTATATCGTCGTTTATCAGTTCCAGACTTTAATCAAAACAGTAATTGTAACTCTTGTGGTGAATTAGGATTTTGTTTTTTAAGTTCTTCACCCATCATTTCATATGACTTTGAAAATTCATTATGCTCTCGCATTAGATTTTCAATTAATTCAACGACACTGATTTATTTCACAGTTGTTTGCTGTACGATGTTCAATTGCTTCATTAGCATCTATTACAAAAAGTTGACCATAAGAAGGTCTTTCATTATTAACAGGATTCAAAGTTGTATTAATTTGATAGTAAATTTGACCTTGTATTTTGAAGCAATAAGGACCAGGACGTCTATTATTAAAATGAACAATATTAGCATTGAAAGATGCAAAAGAAAATAAATTATTGTACCAACGAATATGTTTAAAAAAATCTGTAGAAAGTTCATGCTCTAAATTGAAAAGCTTTTTTAATTCAATGGGAAAATCATCATTAATTTGTAATTCAACGTTTCCATGGCTACAACAATCGTTAAAAGAATTACCTTTTGAAACTCTTTCACCAGGAAAATGTTTGACATTGCAATGAATACATCTAATATTCATTTCACCAAGATAGTTTTCTTGTGTTGCTCTGCATACATTATAAATTCGTTGTTCGTAAGCATTAAATTGACTTTCATGAACAACATTATGTTTGTGTACATTGTTTTGATGAAACTCTTGTCTATTATATGAATGATCAAGATTAACAAAATATTGATTGAGTAAATTATTTTGGTAAGCATTAAATTGACTTTGATGATCAAGATTCTGTTGGTGTACATCGTCGATTTGATGAAATTCTTGTCTATTATAATAATGATCATTGTGTTGGTGTACATCGTCATTTTGATGAAATTCTTGTCTAGTATATGAATGATCATGATTAACAAAACCTTTATTGAATAAATCATTTTGGTAAGCATTCAATTTACTTTAATCATCAATATTTTGTTGTTGATCATGATTAACAAAATCTTGATTTAATACATCATTTTGGTAAGCATCAAATTGACTGTCATTATCAATATTTTGTTGTTTTAAATCGTCGTTTTCAGATTAAACTTTTGTCTATTATAATAATGATCATGATTAACAAAATCTTGATTGAATAAATCAGTTTGTTGTAAATTGTCATTTTTATGCTTTTTATTTTTAATTTGTCTAATATAGGAATAGTTATGTCGAATATTTTATTTTAAATATATAAATATAATCTTTTAAATATAAAAGTATTTAGTATGCAGTACGGGCGAAACTTTGTGAATTAAGATATTCCATGTATACTTTTATACATTCAAATATTGGTGCGGTTTTGAGTGAGCAACAGCAGCTCCCCTATAATATCTATCGGTCGTTGCAATAGCCCCGCGGCGCGGCGAAAAAAATAACTACGACAATCAAGACTGAGAACGATCCGTCCGTCCGTCGATACAGCAGCTTCTATTTTCAGCTTCAATTTTACCGAGATTTTACCGAGATTTACCGAGCAACAGCAGCGCACTCTGCATTAGCACGGCGCGGCGAAAAAAGTAACTACGATCAAGACCAACGACGGTCCGTCGGTACGGCAGCTTCAATTTCAATATGGCAGCCTTCAATTTGCAATATGGCGCTTACTCCCTTTATAGATAGGATACAGATCTTCATTTTAGTTTTCAATATAAAGGTTACTTCATAGTTTTGTCACATAATTTTGCTAATGGAAATTTGAGTCAAAAAACCACACGGTAATATTACAATTACCTGATGGTTTTACCATATGGTATAACCAAATGTTAATACCACCTGGCTATTTTCAACAGGAGAAAACTTTATTGAAATTATGACGTGGTGTGAGCATATCTAAATCTATTGTAACAGTTTCTATTGTGATGTTTATGCTGTAATTATCATCAGAGGTGATCTGAATAGTTGAAGTGTTTAACGGAGAATTTTTATGTAAGCATTATACTACTTCTTTCTACAATATGGTGGCCAGAACTTAAATAGTTTTTTTAGCCATTTTTTCCGAAACTATTGAATTAAACTCAAATTATTTAAGAACAAAAATGTCTTAAAATTTGTCAAAAAATACCCTCAAACACTGCAAATCGTTGCTACGAATATACTAAGTTCTGAAAAATCGAGTCGGGCGCTGATGAACGGCTCCTATTGTAAAACTTCAGGTAAGATATCAGATGATATATCAGGTGACATCTCACATGGGATGTCACGACAAAATCTCATTTGATTTATTTTTACCAATTTTCTTTCATTATGTTCTTCAGACCATTCTTAATCAATAGTGACTATTTTCGAAAAATTCGAACTTAGAAAATTTTCCAAAACTTTTTTTTTTCTAGCCTATTCGACAATTCGAATTTCTCATCGCGATTCTCTTCATTCCATTTCACCCCACTACGATTTATATTGTACATGATTATTTTGGCGCAGATTGACGATGGGGCTAGAACACCAAACGGGTCATAAACCGACATTGCGACGTTAAACAATTGTCTCTTTGTAGGCTTATCGGCTTTGTAGGCGCTTGATACAATTTGCGACAGTATTTTATGTACACCTACGGCGAAACCCGGTGTGTCCGCGTCTTTGTCCAATGCGAGACCCCGGACCTGTTCGTCCTTGTTCCACAGTTGCAGTCATGTACCCGAAGACATGCGACCACCCTCGATCTTCTACTACTTCTATTGCCTGGGCATTGTTTGAGGCTGACCCATGGAGCACAAAAATTCCTTCGCGATTAATCAACGTTACAATCCGGGCTTCCTGCAAAGTAGTTGTGCTTGCCGAATAATCATCTACGTAGTTGTCCCATATAACGCCGTTGGCCGTGGCGGGTCTCACGGCTGCGAAGCTGCTCGCGTTCTGATTTTTTTTACGTACACAGAGAGATGGCGAATCCGTAAAATACGTGGCACTTCTAATCTGTTGAAAACGGTGTTGGTTTTAGAAAACTCTGATGCGCGTCACTGTGTATATTTGTGATTGTTTAGTGGATTTTCAAAAGAACGCTTGATTTGTTATTTTTGGTGCCTGTCTCATAAATGGTAATGCAATTCACTCTGTTTTATTAAATAATGGATATATACGCACTGCTGGAGTACATATATATAAGGAATTAATAATTATTTAATAATTTGTGCATATTTGCTTTTGAAAATTAATTTTATTTATTTATTATTAAATTTACGGGCAAATTGCCTTTTTACAAAATATTTTAAAGCACCTGATGTGCGTAGCTCCCATCGCACGTCAAAATAAAAAAACATTATCATTACAATTTTTGAAACTAAAAAAAATTCTAATGTCGCTAATGTACAACTCAAAACGCCGGCTCATTAGCAGCCGAAATTAACAAACTGAAATCTTTTTTAAATAAATTAAAATTTGGAGACGAATGCAGATCCGCAGGTAAAACATTCCATTCTCTACAGAGCCTATTAACTACCGAAAAACGTTCTAATCTAGCTACATGTTTTCTCCTTAAGTAGACGAAAACATCGTATACCGTAGGTGATTTGCCTGGTCTGAAACGCTCTGCGTACCTCCTCGCACGCAATGAAACCGTTTAAGGCTTTATACACAAAAACTCCATCAAGAAGACGGTGTCGAAGAATATTTACGGTACAACAGTAAATAGTCGCGATCGAAACTTCCCATAGGTCTCCCTGATTTTACAGAAATATACCTGACAAATTTACGCATAACCGACTCAAATCGACAACAACTTGAGTTTGCAAACGGAGACGAGATGATGGAACAATAGGTGAGAATCGGCATAATCGAGGTCTTTAATAAGCAAATGATAGAAGTAACGTTGGAGTGCGGAAGTACGGCGAGTGAAGCCAAATACCTCAAGAGCCTTTGACATGGTGGCCAGCATTTGTCTCTCGAACAACAGTGACTCATCAAAAATAACTTGGGGACCGTAATGTAATCTCTTACCCCTCGAGAACGACATAACTTATCTAAATTTAAGGTAAGCCCGTTATACACCGATCACACGACCACCTTGTTCAAATCTGCCTGAAAACGAATCCCATCGGATTCGTCTTTCACACGAGCGAACATATTAAAGTCGTTATTATAAGAGTCTAATTATAACAGAATTATAAAAGTCTGGTTGAACATTCATGAAATGATTCACAAACAATATGAATAGTATCGGTCCCAGGTGCGATCCCTGGGAAACGCCAGAAGTGATTTTAAAGTAATCAGACTGCTCCTCTACCCCTAAGATAAGAGGATCACTTGCACAAAGAACCTGAAACACCCACATTTCTCAGTTTCTGCATCAATCTTCCAGAATTTACAGAATCAAAGGCTTTTCTTTATCTAGTTAAACAGGATCAACCTGCTGATTGTCACCAAATGCTTCGGATATGAAGTCTGTAAATACTACGAGATTAGTCATTGTAGAGCGCCAGCGGAGGAAACCGCGCTGCTCATTAGCCATGTACGGGGTGATGAACTCAAACAGGTATTTCGTAACAAGAGAATCCAGCAACTTAAAGGCAGTCCCTAAAATTCAAATCGGCCTACAATTACAAACATCATGTTTGTCGCCGCTTTTATAAATTGAAATGAACCCTTTCATGCCTCCGGAAAAACTCCTTCTCCAATCACCCATTGAAAAACTTCAGCAATGTTTTAACAAGAGAGGGCGCTGCCTTTTTCATGAATATTGGCGGGATACCATCCAGGTCACTGATATAATTTTCTCTGAGAGATAGTAGGCCAACCAACAAATTATTATCTGATAAAATAACCTTATCTAATAACGCCTCAGCTATGACAAACGGGATATCATTGAGTACATCGTCAGTGTAAACAGAGCTAAAGTGTGCTGCAAAGAGACGCACTACACCGGAGTGTCAGTCAGTTTTTCGCGAACCTAGGTACATATTAGATGGTAACGTACATGTCTTTTTACGATCATTTACGAATGACCAAAAACGCTTTACCTTGTACCTTAGACTAGACTGAACAGACTCGATATAATTCTTATAAGCAATACGCTAAATTCTTATACATAGCATCCTGAGCTTTTTAAATTCAACAAACTTCTGAATAACACCGTTTACGGTTCTGCGATGTACCAACGTGGATATTGACTTGAATGAGCCCTCCTACGAGGCACCCACTCACTTATGGTCCTAGAAATAATCTCATGAAAAGCGACAACTTCGCCATTATCTACATTATCTAATTGACTACTTAAACTATCATTCACACGCTGAATGCTGAAGAGTCCTGGGTGATGGTGGTCGTCGCAATGAATCTGGATGTCATCTGGATGTGATGGAGTTATAATACCCGTCGAATCAAATAACAGATCTAGCGTATAATTTTTGGCAGGATGTACATCAAACAGTTGCAGTAGATTCAAACTGAAAAAGGTCTCCACCGTCAACGACGCACAGCTATGGATAGCATGAAAGACATGCGCAACTCCCCTGATAATATAATGTCATCCTTCTGGCTTGTAAATGCATTGATAACTTCCACTACATTTAAGTACTTGTCTTGGCTTGCCTTTGGTTCCAAATAAGTGACGCCCAGCACCAGATTTCTATGCGATAGGTTCAGCCTAACAAACAATGTGTCAGAATTAGGAGATTTCTATACCGCAGTAACCTGAAGGGAGCTTATAACTGCAATTAGTACTCCTCCACCCCTGACAGTGGTGTCGGTATACTCTATTCCATCTTGAACTGAGCCAATCCGAGCAAGCAAAAGGCGTAGGCGATTTTTTCCTGGCACTGGTCTACCCAGCCTACGCACTGATATATTCCCCGGGTAAAGACCCTGGATGCTCGATAATATGTCAGACACCACTTAGACTTTATTATCTATATTATTATTTATTTTACTTTACGTATGACTTTATTATATGGCCATTCTTTCTTGCATTTATGACACAAGATTACTGTAAGAGGAACCTTGAGCCTCCGATGGGAGATCCGAAGGGACAGTTGCCTCATTTCCATCAGCAACAGACAATGTATTCAGTCTAGCATTACAATTTTCAACTGTAGTTAAAGCACTCGTATAGTAGCAGTATTTTCATTGACCTAGTTAGCAATTGAAGTCTGTTGGAGCTGAATTTCAGATAGAGTTTCAGCTGTACCGGCAGTATGCACCGAGAAGAGGTATTAAATAAAAGATTTCTAATCTCATCGAAAAGAACAGAATTTCTAGCACCATCCAACATAGCCAGGTCAGCTGCCGTACCTGAGATCTCACTATCCGTCTGCTGAGACCCTGAGGAGACTACTAGCCGAGGCTGAAGCACGTCTGGATGGGAGCTGCATTAGCAGGCAAGACTTTGAGTACCTGTGTCGGAGGCGAATCCCCAACAACACGTACTACAGCTGTAGATTGCTGAGCTGCCCCGGTTCTATCGCTCAATGCACTCGCCGTACGAAAAAAAGCTTCACCAAATCTAGCACAACATCTAAAAATACCTGTGGTGTCTGTGCCGAATCTATCGGCACTAGAATTCTGTATGCATGCTCCGCATCTTGCACAAGTAACCCCTGACATAATGTTTTTCTTACATTATAGACAATTCCTCGGAGCCATATTGAGGTTGTTAAAATATGGTAAAAAATTTTGTATAGAAAAAGAGTTTTTATTATACAAATAATTATATTCCTGGAGTGGAGCCCGACACTGACAGTATTCGTTACAAATTCAGACTGACTACTGTCAGCGATCACTCACTCGCTTATAACAGCTGATTTGGCAGATCAGCATCGTCCGCATTTCGCCAAGTTCTTTGCACTCCTGTGGTCAGTAGAAATTTATAATTTCAACAGAGGTTATGGAGTCCCTCTGCCGTTCGTGATAACAGATGACTCGACAAGCTACAGATACATCCTATGGCATCCACGCCAATACAATAATTCCGCCAACAATTTATAACTCAAAATGACAGCCTCACCGTATATATCATCACGTCCCTATTATTTTTCGGTTTGTGCAACTTAATAACGAACAAATTGTTTATTGAAATAGGAGCGTTAAATCATACGATGCTACGCTTCGCCCTCTGGTGGCAGAATATACAAATTTTTTAGATTAAATTCCATGTAGCTATATATTGTGCATTATTTATAACTGTAGCTACACATTAGGGTGCCACATTTCCTACTCGTTAAAATAAATTGATGATACCAAGGTAGCAATGGCTTCTTGAGTAACCAAGAAGACCAGCGCACTTTGAATGTTTTCGATTAAGCAATTTGTTGCCTCTCTTCAGCGAATTCGGCATTTTCAATGGGAAGTTACACATATCATACAAGTATCCTTAATAACTTCTTAAGTATCGAATTTCTTCGACATTTTTCTTTTGTACTTTTGTCCTGGGGTAACATATAATCGATTCAAACATGTCCGATCGAAAAATAATAATAATTATGGAAGTTAACAGGTGCAACTTATATTGAAAATGCTCGATCTTTGGAAGCGTTTTAAGGGCATTTCTGCTGCTGCTAGAAAGCTGTAATTTTGAGACAGTACGCATACACTCATGACCCAATGAATAGAAAAAAATTTGCCAGAAAACCGTTAATAACAGTGTAAAATGCCAAGTAAAAGTGAAGACTTCTACGTTAAAATATAGGTGAAAGCTGTAAACTTTTTCATAAGCTGTTATGATTGCTCCTCGCCCCATGTCGCCCGTAGACGCACGACACCTTTGTTTGTAGACATCCTGGATTTGGTTTGCTTTTGTAATTTTTTATGTACTGCAAAAATTCCTATTACTTGGCCATTTATAATATGGTAAATATTTTAAATAAAATAACTTGGAAATATTTGTTTATTTAATTTATTTATTTAGTTAGTAAATATCAACATGCCAAAGCTCTTTATAAAGAAATAAAAATTACGAGCAGCCCAAACATTTTTATAAAGTATTTTAAAAATGTATGTGGGTGATTCTCTGTGAAATCTACTGACTCAAATTTTTTTTATTCAAACTATACTAAATTGTACTCGAGATTGTTTCACTGCTTGCAAGTTGTTCGAGAGTCAAATCAGGTAGTGTCTGTTCTTGAAATAAACTCAAGTCATGCTCATGAACTTTTACACTACCTGACCTGATCGCATCGCAAATCGAAATTTTGCATTCTCGAGACACAAAATCGTCGAACAGAGATACTGCGATAAACTCGCCTCGTAAATACCAAAGATGTTTCTTCATTTTATTCAGAACAACCTCGGATATTTTTTGGTTTATCTGACTAAACTTGACTACGTCTTTCAAAAACTGCAAGTCGATCCTCGGTGCTATTGCAGGTACATTTGCTTGAAACCAAGTCTTATGATAAACTAAAGAAATAAAAAGACAACTACGAGTAGTCAAATGGAATTGGTCTCTGAACAAAAATATTTTTAACTTTAGTAGATCGCTTTTGCCATCCAACGGTCATGATGAATTGCTATTAGAGCCTTAAATTTACTCCCTCCTTCCAAATCTCCTCCGAGAAATATAACTATAAGTTCGAGAAATTCCTTATAGTCATCTCTCGTAAATGAACTCTGAAAAAAATAAAAAATTGTTTATTTGTTTTGTTATAAGCATATCAGTTTTGAAATTACCAAGTATAATAAACTTATTGTCTTACCTGAAGTTGCTATTTGGCGCTAGCAAGTATGTTTTTCATGTCGTGTTGGACATTTTCTAAAACAATACTATCTTCGACTTCCGATATATATTTGGCTTTATTCAAGTTGGGCCAAGACTGCTGAAATCTTTTAAAAATCATCCGATCCTGCGGATGTGTAATTAAAAGATTGGTCGAAAGCAGATTTGAGCATCAATTCATAAATATGACTACAGGGGCAGTGTAAAAGCTTGCGTCCCAATGCGTTTTCAATGAGAATGCAAGCTGCACTCGATTGACCTGTATTCGCTGCAGTGGTATAGAATACTAGGCCGCAAATTTCATGAGCGATTTCTCACTCATTCAAGAGGTTTATAACAGCCTTAGCTTGTTCTTCTTCTGTTCCTCTGGCAATTTTTGGAACGTCAAGCAGATGTTTCGTCCCCTCGCCTTTTACAAAAACGGGAATTCGCTCCACTTTTGATACTTACTGTCTGGATCCTGGAATTATTTCCCGTCCCAGTGAACAAACAGACGCAATGAGTGATCCATAATAAAATCCTCTTTGATTGTATTGGCCACCTTCTCACGATGTCGTAAACGAGCTTGGCGAATTGATTCAGGGCTTAGGAACAACTCGTTCATTTCAATGCCAAGGCTGTGAGCAACAGCAACGAAAATGCGAGTTGCATCTCGATTACTGACCCTTGCGCGATCAAACGCTAGGGTCACATCGTCGTTTACGACCTTCCTCTTTTTCTCCACAGCATGCTCCGCAATCAAAAAATCTGCATCATTGTTCTCTTCCCAATCCTCCTCAAATGCCTGGTTCAATGTTTCAAGGTCATCCTCAGGAAGCATAAATCCACTACGTTAAAATTATCATGCTCCAGGGGAGATGCGCTTGAAACAGCTGCTGAAAAAAAAATTCTTGATATATGCACATTCGATTCGCTTTTGATACAAAATATTGTGTATTTTTGCGCTAAAAAGAGCCAAAAACATGCATTTTTTAAATATATGCGCTAACTTACACGAGATCGTTATATACCGCTCGCGCGCTGCAGTTTGAGCGTACTGTAGACTTCTTCTAGTGCAAGATAAAAAGATTATTTGTCAACTATCTCGATATAGTTTTAGAAATAAAGATAGCACTAATAAATATAGTGATTCGCGTGTTAAATAGCTGCATTTTAACGACCTTAAAGTCTCTAAAAACACGTATTTTCGAAGGTATAGTATTGTGAGTGTAGAGACAACATATTTTTAGTAAACTTCTAGAGTGCATAAAGTTGCTAAATATTGTCATTTTTTCAATCAAAAGGGCTCAGCTATTTTTCGCAGCATCCGAGATTAGATGAGAATCGATAATATTGTAAAATATTGAGTATTTTTGCGCTAAAAGAAGTCAAAAGTATGCACGTTTATGGTATGCGCACTCCGTTGCGCGCGCTCGCCATATACTACAAATGTACTGTAGATCAAGCGTACTTTATGGGTTCATTAGTGCGATAGACAACATTATTTATCAGCTATGTTGATATGACTTTGGAAATAAAGATTGCACTAATAATTAAAGCGATGCGCGTGTTAAATAGCTGCATTTTAACGACCTCAAAGTCTCTAAAAACACGTATTTTCGAAGGTATAGTATTTTAAGAGTAGAGACATCGTATTTTTGGTAAACTTCCAGAGTGCATACAGTTGCTAAATATTGACATTTTTTCAATCAAAAGAGTTCAGCTAGTTTTCGCAGCATTCGAGATTAGATGAGAATCAATAATACTGTAAAATATTCAGTATTTTTGCACAAAAAGAAGTCAAAAGTGCGTATAAATGTGTCAAAAGTATTTTGTAGTAATGAAGCTGGGTATAAATGTGAGAAATTAAAAAATCTATACGCATAGCTTTTACTATTACAAAGTAGATCGAATGAATGAATAACGAAATCTTCAGCTAGCGAAATTCGCGCGCTTACGAATACGATGTATTCACACCTGTCGTGTGCGTACCACACATACCACTGCGGCACTTTCTTTTACTTGTAGTTATTTTTATTTTTTTACTTACGTTTCTCAGTAGTTTGACGCTTTTGTTAATATTGAATAGTTAATATTCAATATTAACAAAAGTGAAAAAAATCAACTACATAAACTAGTGCATATACAATTTCGAAAGCAGTTCATATACACCTTGCAATAGTGTAAATGAACTAATTTGAAAAGTGCATTGCATGAATAAATTTTGCTAAAGAAATCACTGACTGAGACAGTGAACAATTCACTATTGCAAGTAGCGTATTTTTAAACTGCTAATTTACTTTTCAGCAGTATTTATAAAAACAAAAGCACACACACACACACACACACAAATGCGCGTGTCAGTGTATGTGTGTGTCGTGCATATATGTGTGTGTGCGAGTATGTATGTATATATGTGTGTGTGCATGCATGTCTGTATGTGTGTGCGTGTGTATATATGTGTGTGCGAGTATGTATGTGCATGTATGTGTCTGTGCGTATGTATGTATGTATGTATGTATGTGTCTGTGCGTATGTATGTATGTATGTATGTATGTGTGCATGTATGTCTGTATGTGTGTGTATGTTTGTCCGTATGTGTGTCTGTGCATGTATGTATGCGTGTGCGTGTGTATGTGTGTATATATGTGTGCGAGTATGTATGTATATTAGGGTGACAGGAATCGGCCACACGTTTGAAAACTGAATGCCTCAGAGTCTCAAGCGATAGAGGAGGGTCCGTGGAGTACATTCCACTTTTTACTTTTTCCAAAAAGTTATTTTTTAGCCCTCTCCGTCGATTACAAAGTTCCGTAGCAATGCTTGACCTAGAGAAGCGAAATAACTGAAAAACTTAACGAGAAGTCAAATGGAACAATAAGCCTCATTATGGCAGACTCTCCCAATCGTAAATACAGGACGGTCACTTTATGGCAGGGTTGGCTCATGGGTTATCCTATGTACTCGTAGTGCCTACTGTGAAAAAAAGTGACCGGACCGAGAACGACGGTTTTCGTCAAACACGTGTTCCGTTTCTGTGCAGCAGGAAGAGGTATCGTAGCAGCTTATCCCTTGAAAAAAATTTACAGCTTTCACCTACTTTTTCTAAGTGAAGCCGTCACTTTTACTTGAGTTTTTGCACTGTTATTAATACTTCTTGCTAAAAATTTTTCCATCAATCACTTGTTCATGAGTATACCAGTGTTGTGTCCAAATTATAGTGCTCTAGGAGCTCTCTAAGATGCCTTAAAGAGCCTTTAAAAACCGGCATTTTTGACCAAAAATTCACCTGTTAACTTTTACAGTTATTAACTTTTTGCAAATCCGATTTTTCTTAAGCAATTGTCAACAACTCAGTAGTAACATTTGAAAGGATGAATACCGAAATATTATTATTTACAGAGATATTTTAAGAAAACGAAAAACACCTGCTTGCCCCATGTTATTTTCCATTTGAATGATTACATTCACGGAGAGGGCTGGAAAATAACTTTTTAGAAAAAATGAAAAGTGCAATGTACTCCACGGACTCTCCTCCATCGTTTGAGACTCTGAGACATTCAGTTTTCAAACGTGTGGCCGATTCCTGTCACCCTAATGTATATATGTATATATGTGCGTGTGTATGTATGTATGTATGTATGTATATATCTATGTATGTATGTATGTGTGTGTATGTGTGTGTGTGTGTGCACAGATTACTTACCTGAATTAAATTATGTAATGTTAATTGAGAATTTAATGTGTATAACACTTACCTCCATTATATGCGTATGATTTTTATACATATTTTTACACCTCCAAACTACTCATATATATTGTTATGATCGGGTTAGGATAATGATTATTGACACTCTTATTTATAGAAAAGATAGACAAGAACGACTTTATTATTCAAGCTTAGACATGCAAATCGAATAGCTGTCAGCGCTAGACTGATAAACAAATACAATAACAACCGCGAAGTTGCAGCGGTTGCTATGCGCGATTCGAACATCTCGAATCGCGCTGGTCATAACATTGCTCTCCCTTTTTTCTTTAGATTGTCGTCCCGACAATCTTAAGTCTTCTTTCTGTATTAGCTTTCCATTCAAACTTCCTTCAAGGATGCTCAGTCGGTCCCATCTCATTCTAGTAACCACAATCTGTTAATCTTCGTCCAAGTAACCACATTCACCGAATTTCCTTTCAAGCGGGTTGATCCTCTTCTAAATTCCAATGATGACTTACAGGAATCACCAACATCCTCTACCTTGATCCACGCCGGGCATCAAGTTGCTGAGCCATGCTTACAGGTCAATTCCAATCATCACTTACAGGAATAGAATTGGACCCGTCTCTTGAAAAGGAATATTCCCATCTTGAAAAACCATGCGATCCAATCTTTTCTCTGACTGTCCAAGCTTCATCAATTTATACATTATTCGTCCGTTCTTATTCCTTTTCTCTTTCGTCTCATTTCTTCACGGTTTGTTAAGAGTGATCTTAAGACATGAGTGGGGGGGGATGACAAGCCATGGTACCCTTCTCAAGTCTCTGCTCCGGTATTCACCTTCACGCTCATGGAAAAAACCATGGCTCTATAACCATGAGCAGAGCAGTCAGCAGCCAAGTCGGGGTATCTCTCGGAAAAGGTGCCAAGACTATTGATGTGAACAATCTTGGACTTATGTCTTGGGGAACGACGAATACAGTAAACCACGTCGTTGATCTTCTTGACGACTTCCCAAGGACCAACCCAATTCGATTGCAGTTTGGGTGCTTTGCCTTTGGTTCTTTGAGGGTTGAAGAACCAAATTTTCTGTCCAGGGGTGTATTCGACGTTGCGAGCCCGTTGGTCGTACCAAGATTTTGTTCTTTCAGAGTGAAGGGATATTTTGTCTCGAGCCAGGTGATGTAGTGAGTGAAGTTTCCTTTGCAGTTGGTGTACCAACAGGAATCTTGGTTGAAGAGGATGAAAATTATGTACATTTCATCCTCTTCAACCAAGATTCCTGTTGGTGGACACCCTCGAATTAAGTCCAAAGGAAGTCGGAGGTCGAAGACGGTGTACATTTCTGCTGGTGTAGCTCCGGTTGTTGCGTGTTTTGAGGATCTGTAAGCTAACAAAAAGAGAGATACCCAACGGTCCCAATCTTTTTGAGTGTCGTGTACATGTTTTGTGAGGTATTGTAAAAGTGTTTGATGTTGACGTTCTACCTGATCATTTGCTTGAGGATATAGAGGTGAAGTTCTAGTTTTCTTAACTCCTAGTAAAACTGCTAATTCTTTCACTAAGCGAGAATCAAAATTTGTACCCTGATCTGTGTTAATTTCTAACGGGACTCCATAACGACAAACAATTTCATTAACGAAAATTTTCGCAATTGTTTTAGTCCTCATATTCGAGAGAGAAAAAGCCTCTACCCACTTAGTAAAACTATCCGTCACTACTAAAAGGTATTTATTCCTTAAAGAAGAAAGGGGAAAGGGACCTAGGATATCCATTTGAAGCCTCTCGAATGGAATACCTGTATTGTAAACCTTCATTTGACTAATTCCCTTATCAGAAGGACCTTTTTTTGCAACACAAATTTTACAAGACCTACACCAATTTTCTACATCTGATTTACAAGACGCCCAATAAAATCTTTTTCGAATTTTTTCTAAAGTTTTATTAACTCCAAAATGACCACCGGAAGGTGAGTCATGAGCTTCCTCTAAAATTTCTTTGATTTTACTTTTAGGAACAACTAATTGGCGAATCTTGTAATTGAGATTAGTAGAAATCCATTCTCTAAAAAGAATTCCATCAACTAACACTAATGAGTCCCACTGTGAACAATAGACTTTAACGAAAGTGTCTAAAGGTGAAGTATCCTGCCAGTCTGGTTTTGTGTTTAATTCTTTCATGCGAAGAATGAAAGAAATACACTCATCAGCTTGTTGAAATGTCTTCCAGTCTGAGGGTAAATTTTCTTCAAAAATAATTCGGGCAACTGTCCTTTCGTTTTCAGAAAATTTATCCTCTACTTTTGAACAATATTTACATGAAAAATCTTCACAAGGACGACGTGAAAGAGAATCGGCAATCTTATGTAAACTACCTTTACGATGAACAATCCTATAATCAGATTGATCTAATTTACCTAACCATCGAGCTAACTGACCGTCTAATTCTTTAAAAGATAATAACCAAGTTAAAGAAGAATGATCTGTGCGAATAAGAAATGGTTTACCAATAAGATAGCGATGAAAATTTCTTAACGACTCTATTATAGCAAGAAGTTCTCGACGAGTCACACAATAATTTCTTTCTGACTTAGAAAGGACTCTACTATAGTAGCCTATCGCTCGTTCTTTATCATCCTGTATCTGTGAAAGGACTGAACCAATTCCATGGTTAGAAGCGTCAGTATCTAAAATGAATTCAGACTCAAGAGATGGAAATGCTAAAATGGGAGGAGAAATGAGTTTTTCTTTTAATTTAAAAAAAGCATTTTGACATTCTTCTGACCAAATTAATTTAGCTGAGTTCTCAGTGAGTTTATAAAGAGGTTTAGTTATATCTGCAAAACCTTTAATTAAAGTTCTATAATAACCACAAAAGCCCACAAAACTAAGAACATCTTTTTTCTTTTGAGGAATAGGCCAATTTTTAATACAGTCGATCTTCTTAGGATCATCAGTTTTCCCCTTCTCAGAAACAATATAGCCTAGATATTCAACCTGTCTCCTAAAGAAAACACATTTCTTCTTTTTAAGACGTAAACCTGCCTGTTGAAAACGAATGAAAACCTTTCTTAAATTAGAAATCATGTCATCAAAAGATTTACTTAAAACCATAACATCATCTAAATAGACTAGACAGAAATCTGAAAGGTAATCTCTAAGTAATTTTTCCATTAAACGTTGGAAAGTGGCAGGAGCATTGCACAAACCAAAAGGCATTACCTTAAACTGCCATAGACCTTTTCCAATAGAAAACGCTGTATATTTCCTATCCTCTTTCCGAATTTTGACTTGCCAATAACCACTTTTTAAATCTAAAGTACTGAACCATGAAAATCCTGTTAATTTGTTCAAAGTGTCATCAATTCTAGGTAAAGGGTAAGAATCTGTAATGGTGATTGCATTTAACTTTTGGAAATTGATGCAGAAACGAGTAGAACCATCCTTCTTCTTTTTTGGAACAACAGGAAAACAATAAGAACTATCCGACTCTTCAATAACACCCTGAGAAAGCATTTCAGAAATACAATTGTCAAGTTCTTGTTCCTGGTGAATAGGTGGTCTACGAATAGGTAATTTAATGGGATGATCATGAAGTAATTGAATTTTGTGTTCTACGATATTGCAATGTCCAGAAATATCATGATCTTCAAAAAGGTCTTTAAAATCCAGTAATAAACTCGAAAATTTGTCACGTTGATTATGGTCTAACTCATCAATATTCTTTTCGAAAACATTCTGAATAATTTCTGGTAAATTCTCAAATGAATTATCTATCCTAACCACTTGAACTGGATTTACAACATTGGTGATTAAATTTGGAGTACGAATTAAATTAGTAATAGAATCTGTGAATCCAGTTAAATGAAGAAAATCACCTCCAAGAATACAATCGTCAACCATATCCATTACATAAATATCTAAAGTAGCTGAATAAATTCCTAATTCAATAACTGCAGAGATCAAGAATTGTACTGGAACTATTTCTCCTGTCGGATAACGAAGTAAATTCGAATTAATGGCATCTTGTGTCATTAGTATCAACAAATTTTGAATTTAAAATGGTAATATCTGAACCGGAATCTAATTTGAAATTACAAGATTTTTTATTAACTAAACCATCAAAGTAAAAATGTTTTAAATTCTCATTAATTCTTCTAATACAAATATTGGATGGAGTCTGTCTAAACTTTGTCGAACTCGCTCCAGAAAGTCCAACACAATCTAGTTTCCCTGTTTATTTGTTGGGCAAGATGTTCTCAAATGGCCCTTCTTTCCGCATTGCCAACATTCAACATTTTTTAAATAATCTGTAGATGAACGAGGTTTGAATGGAGGGTTGGATGAATTAACCCCGGCATTTTGAGTGGAATTACTCATAGGATGTTGAGATTTCTTATTAAAATCAAAAATAGCTTTTATTTCCATGGCACGAGTAAGAGCTATTTTTAATGATTTTATCCTTTCTAATTGGAGAGTTTGTCTGATAGAATTATTAAAGATACCTGTAATGAACTGAGAACAAGCAAATTTATCTTGAATCTCAAGAGAACATTCGGGAAAAACTAATGCTGCTAGTCGTTCTAAGTCAGAAGCAAACGTTTGAAAATCTTCACTAAACTGTTGACGACGAGTTTGAAATTGTGCATAGTATATTGCTTCCATATGTTTATCTCCAAATCTTAATTCTAACCTAGAGATCAAATTCTCAAAATTAGAAGAAGAAATATCAGATTCAGTTAAAATGGACTTTGTTTTTCCTTTCAAACTAGAAATAAGAGCAACCATTTTAGTTTCTGGAGACCAATTGTTAATTCTAGCCATAACCTGAAATTGAATTAAATATTCTCGTAATCGTCTAACTTATGATTATAACCCAGATTGTTAGTGAAAGTGTTTGTGTTTGTGTTAGGATTGGACGAAGAACTTAGCTCTCGTAACTGCTGACGAAGAGATTCGTTATCCGTGAGTAGAGTTCTGTTGACGAGCAGTAATCGGGAGTTGTCGGCAGTTGATGATGAAGAGCCAGGTCCGGGAAATAATTCGCGACGAGTAGATGAAGAAGACGTGAGTCGATCAATTTCGGCTAATGCTTTTCTGTGGAGAGAATGAAGCCTAGAAATTTCTGCGGTTGACTCAGTAAGAAGAGAAGAATACTTAGCTTCGATCTTCTTGACTTCTTCTTCACGGAGGTGACGTTCTTGAAGAAGCTCTGATTCACGAATGCAGAGTTCTTTTGATATGCGGGTAACCTCCAATGTGCACTCTTCAAGTGTAGATTCGGCAAGCCGGAGTTGTTGTCGAAGTTGGGTATTTTCATCAGCGAGTGAAGGTTGTTCCACCGTTGGTGATGTGTGAGTAGGTGGCGGAAGCGTATCAGCTTGTGAAGTCTCAGAGACTGTGATGAGGGGCGAGGAAGGAGGCGGTGTACGGGTTAAGGTTAACGTGCCCGATCTTAACTTCATTCACTGGGTAATACGTTCACTTGCGGACGAGCCCCCAAAATGTTATGATCGGGTTAGGATAATGATTAGTGACACTCTTATTTATAGAAAAGATAGACAAGAACGCCTTTATTATTCAAGCTTAGACATGCAAATCGAATAGCTGTCAGCGCTAGACTGATAAACAAATACAATAACAACCGCGAAGTCGCAGCGGTTGCTATGCGCGATTCGAACATCTCGAATCGCGCTGGTCATAACAATATATATACAAATATACGCACGCGCACACAGTCAGACGTAAAAAATTATTTGTATAAGAGGATGAAGGTGCTTCGACACGAACCGTTCGATATTTAAAGCACAAATAGAGCACTTCCCGCGTTAATAAATTATTCAATTAAAATTTTTTGATTATAGAAATTCACTGTATAATCAGTGAATAGCAATTCTGGTTGTAAAAAATTATAAGTTCAAAACTAGCTCTTTTTCGCGATGAATATTCACTGATTAATTAGTTAACAAATTAATTTCAAAAAACACTATCTTGCAAAGTCAATATTCATTAACCGCTTAGTGAAAAGTCACAAAGTGAATAGTGATTGCCTTTGCTAACATTACAAAAATATGTGATCTAAAAACACTATTTTGTAAAGTCAATATTCAATAACCGCTTAGTGAAAAGCCACTAGAAAAGTGATGCTCACGCAGAAAATCATGTTCCAAAAGCACTTCCATGCATAGTGAGTATTCACTAACCATTAGTTAACGTATTAAACACTGCAAAATACTCACTACACTTGATAAATAGTGAATATTCTCAACACAAAATAGTTGCGAGCGATATTCACTACGGTAAAGAGTGAATAGTCACTGTTTCAAATGAAAATTCCAAAATTTTCACTAATTCGGCAGTGAATTTTTCACAACTTCAATTGTGTATTTAAATTCACTACCACAAATAGTAAAATTTTCGCTATTGGAACTTAAGAGAGTTGATTGTTAGAAAAATTACAAATTTTAAAGAACACAAACCAACCTGTGATTTCAAAAATATATGTATGGAAAAACGACCATAAATTGCAAGACTATAGAATAATCTAAGTTGAAGCTAAAAGAAACTTTAATATACGTATCTATCACATTCAAAGATAAATCTCACTTGTATACTACGGTCCCTATTACTACATAACATTGTTTTAATGATTACAAAGGACCAGAGAAATTTACATACGGCTGAACGTTCGTAATATTTACAGCTTCCAATTCATCCAATTTTTCTGTTACTAATTTCTTAATCTCTGCTTCTTAAAAATTTGAAATATTTAATTGTTGAAATGTGCTATAGTATATAGTATAATATTACTCTTATAACAAACATACTTTAACGTGTTCAATATACACCTGATAATATCGGACTGCTGAGGTCCCCATTCTGATTTTTTTTTGCCCGGAATTCGTAGTTTATATGAGACAATAGTAATAAAAAATCTAATGTATGTTGGTAATCTGAAAATAAAATTTATTTCAATATTATAAATAATAATGTGCGTTACGAAAACATCCGAATAGCACGATATTTTGTGGAAATATTGTCTAAATGTTAGATACCAAGATATTCCAAAAATTATAATGTTACATGCATATTATATAACCTTGAGATGGCTTATAAGAACATTCCAGCCAAACCTAGTTCAGTATAAAACATACTGTCAGAATGTTATTCAAAGATTATAGTTTTGCTGGAATATTGATAAAAAAACTTTTTACCAGACTGAAATTTTGTCAGTTTGTAATATTTTAATAAGATTGTAGCACTGTATCATGCAGTGGACAAAATTCTTACAATAATATTACTACAATGTTACAAAAAAATTTTGTACAAAATTTTTTCCCGCATTATACTATAGAAATATTGCAGCCAGATTACAACAAAGATAATGATTCACATGAATTTAATTTATTACTACCACTGGTTGGATAAAATTCTTTTAAAGTAAAGTAGAATATAGTACATTACGATACAAGTGGCCTAAGTAGTCCTTTACGGCACGACAAGCGCACAAGCGTAGCGAGTGAGGTTAGAGTCGTGTCATGAATGACAACATAGGACACGTGTGCTGTATGTTTTAGCTATGTTTACTTTTTGGTTATTTTACAATTGAAATATTGCAGTTATTGTAGAATTAACTTTTACGTGATATAACGTTATTAATTTCTGTGTTTTCATATGCTTTCCATTTTTGATTTGTTTATTGCTAACATTTAATTAGTTTAGGTTCTTGTAGTTAACATTAATATATTTAATTTATAACTTCGTAGTATAACATTTTATTCTTTTACTTGTTATTTTATCTTAAATTCACTCTTACATCCTAAATTTAATATTTATACTGATTGATAACGATGGTTCCCAACCTCCAAGAAACAACTTTGGCTGAAATATTGGATATTGATTTAATTAAAACTTCAAATGAACAATTTGGTTACTTAAAAATTACAATAAAAAACCATGAATTTTCATATAATTTTTTTACGATTGAACCAATGGGAACCAAGATGAAAAATTACTTGATATATTTTGTTATATTTTGTTCAAATTTAGCACAGTGTTTGTTAGATGCCTTAATTTGTCTAAAATGGTCGATGATCTATGCGAAATCAACTTATTACTTTGGCAACCAAAGTAGCTATTCTAATATTTGTTTTATTTCGCATGCTTTTTTTAACTTTTCTGGCTATGTTAATTAAATTCTTATAAAATCAATACAAATGCATAAAATTTTAATTTTTTGGAAAAATTTTTAAATTTTTCTTAATTAACGCATAATATATATAAATATTGATCTGAAAACATTATACTTACGTCCACGCATCATGTACATGTTATAACAATAAAACTGTTTGTGGAAAAAAGTGCTAATGTTAAATCTCCGACTAAAGAAAAAACGCACATTGAACAAAAAAACAGTGGTTCATTTCATTTTTAGACATGAAGAATAAATTTCCATAGTTTCAACCAAATACGTTTCTCAGAGGTTAGGCGCTCTCCCTGTTGCCTATCACTATACTGTCTAAATGATAAATAATTAAACAATTTCAGGTAATATCGAAGATGCTCGTAAAAAGCAAGAGTGCATAAGGTCAACTTGTCCCGAAAACGCGATCAAGCAGTTGCTCCAAAAAAAAAGGAAAACTGGTAAGTTTTCATTTACTCATAAAAAACAATATATTAGTAATAAATACAAATCGATTAGACTCTAATAAAATATCAAAGAATAATATTGTAAAGAAAAGTAATTTATGCTAACAAATATATATCATCACTAAATTAATAAAGAAATCCATCTCTGGTTAACGGCTGAAAAAAGAACTTTTATTTGTAAAGCTTTTTAGGGATTGTTATTATTAAAAAGTACTTATTCATACCTTCAATTTAAGCAGTCAAACTATTGATAATACTTTTGTGTCATGTTTTTTGAATAAAGTCTCTCTGCAGCGTCCACGTTTCTGAGCCTCTGATTGTACAAAAGTTTAGTTTTAATATTCAACCCCTTAATTCATCACTAAATCTTGAACTGCATAAGAACATTTATCATATAAGTATATCGAACAATAGTAAAATGAAAGTTTATTATTATTCTTACTTTCACTTTCATAGCAAAAATTGAAAATCTTCAACTATTATCTCAACTTCAGAAATATGCATTTATCTTATTTCAGATTTTACATCAACACTGTTAGAAAAATTAAATTGAGCAACCAACAATGAAAAGATCATTAACAAAAAAATATTGAATTTAGAGTCAATGCACTCTGAAATTACAAACCAAGAAGAAAATAAAAATAAGTATGAAAATAAAATTATTTCATACTTACCCTTGAAATTGAAGCGAATTGAAGCATTGGAAGAGAAACTCAAACACGAAAACTATGCTTTAGCTATGGTAAGAAGAAATTTTGTTTCCTATAAAAATAAGTCTGCGTTTATGTTAAGGGGTTATGTCTGAGTTAAATCTGAAAAAAATGTATCAATTAATAGGCAACAAAAAATTATTTATTAGGAATAAAAAAATAATTGTTTTTCCTAGTGAAATTATACATATTAATAGTGATTTTATATATTTAAAAAAAATTATTTATGTATACTTACTATGTAAACAATTCCATGTGTGCAGTACTAAATTTCATCATATTTATTCCGTTGCCGTAGGAATTGCCGTAAAAGTAGTTTCAGCAGCATATTTTACAGTAAATTTGCCGTAAAAAAATCAAATAAAAAAAATTTGGTTTTTCTCAGTTTTAACTCAGGCATAACCCTATAATTGCACGAATCATCTAGCATGGGAAGGTCAAAGATTGTACTCAATTACAGAGTCATTTTTGGTTAATCTATTTTTTTTATTATATGTTCTTATTCATTTCTACTAAACTACCACTGTTCTAATCTGTATGTAACAAAGTATCCATTAACAAATCGAAGTACGAAAAACTGACATCCCTAGGTCTTATGATTTGCAACGTTAACGCATGTTATTTACACTTACAATATATTTTACACAACTCTTAAATACATTTAAGGTTTCTTTTCTATGTGTATCATTCGTTTGCGGTATATAGAATGTGCTTATACATTTATATACACTATCGCTTTGTCTTGACTCGTTTCTCAACTTGTTTCTCGCGAAATTTTTTTGAATTCATTCATTCAAAATTCTCGTTGCTGTTATTTATTACTGCCCCTCTGTCGCTTATCCTTTTACTTCAGCGATTACCTGGTTACGTATATTCACTATTATGAAAATATTCTTATAAAGGGATATTTCAATACAAGCATGACTACTAACTCTCAGCGATGCTTCGAATCTTCTTCTTCAAACTATTAAGTGTAAACTCAGTCGCTAGTATAATATAAAGCAACGTATCATATCTTTTGTCAATCTCTGTTACACGATTATGCAGGTTAGATTATTTTTTCCTTAGTAATCCAGCGATCATACGAAGCTATATACTTTATTTTTACGTAGTTGTACACTGTCCAACTAGTGACCTATAGCCTGGATTCTCACAAATCCTTGTGAATATCCAAAGATTATAAGCTCATAAGAATGGCTTCAAATTCAACCTAAATATATTAACAGTAATAACTGGGTTTTTAGTCCCTACTCGGAGACGTGTCAGATCGGGCACTCAGACCTGCTATCGATAATCTTTATCACGCCGAGTGTTCAGCTAAACTTCTGCGTCCACATGAACTCCGGATCTGCAAAGGGTACCTCCCACACCGTATGCCTTGCACCCACAAACGTCGGAAATTTGCACATAAGGTACAGCGTCGTCCCCATTTGCGTTCCACAGTCTTTTTCAGATTCTTTTTCGCATCTATCACATCCAATCATGATCCCTTGATTCTTCACTTATTGCCTTCAATCATTATCCCTTCACCCTTAAGCTTTTATTTCCGTATATCATCAACACCCTCAAGTAATCAATTCCAATCATAATGTTTTTATGCTTCTTCTATCGGTTCAGCGTGCACCTAGAACCTTCAACCTTCTCCTCTTGCATCTACTTATTACCTTCAACCACCATCTATGATTTTCATGTTTTACCTATCACCTTCACAAATGATCTGGAAACTTCACCTATCACTTCAAATCGTGACCCTTTCACTTCTACCTATTACCTCTACCTATAGCCAACCCCTAAACCATAATTTCCAATCATAACCCTATAATCCTGTGTAACCCTATAACCCTATAACCCTATGTAACCCTATAACCCTATGTAAACTTATGTAATCCCTATGTAACCTTCTACCTATCACCTTCACCTATGACTTTCAGCTTCCACCCATCATTTTCAACCATAAGTGCAATCATCCACCTACTACATTAAGTCACGATCCGCCTATCACCCTCAACCTATCAGCTCCAATCACATCCTTCAGTCTCCATCTATCATCTCCACCCTTCTCCTATCGCTCACATCCTCCATCTTCCGTCTCCAATCATAATCCCTTCAGTTTCGATCTATCGCCTCCAATCATGATGCCTTCACTCTTCACTTATCGCCTGCAATCATTATCCCTTCACCCTCCACATTTTCAATCATAATGTTTTTATGCTCTTTCTATCCCTCCATCGTGCCCTTAGAATCTCCAACCTCCACCTCTTACATCTACTTATAACCTACAACCTCTACCTTTGACTGTCATCTTTTACCTGTCACCTTCAAAAATGATCTTGAGCCTCCACCTAGAACTTCCAATCATAACCCCTTCACTTCCACCTATTATCTCTACCTATAGCCAACATCCTAAACTATCATTTCTAATCCTACATTGGTGACATCGCAATAACCTAACTACCTCTTCCCTAGATTGTCAGACCACCTTCAGTTTCAGGATTTAAAACTCCCTACTCAACGGGAATCTTCCCATCGTGCTCATATGCTTGTCCACGTTCGGAAGATGCATTGCTGCGTGTAGCTGTCGAATCTGCCGCCGTCCTTACTAATCTCGGCTCTGATCATCATGACTGACGGTTCTCTTTCCTCTTTTTCACTTGGCGTGACTTTCATTCTCCCTTTCGGCCGAATACAAAGAATCTCCACCAGGGATACCAATTGCACAGCACATGCCCAATACCCAAAAATGTGATTAACAACCCGTTCGAAAGAACGGTATAAGAAGAGTAATACGTTATATCCACGCAAGATAAGTTATTTATTATCGTTTTCGTTTATTTATCCCAAAATCCTTCCCATATAACCCTTCCCATATAAGGAAGTGGCTAAGGCCGCCGGCGCTGTTTAGTATACGTATATACTACGACTCCGTTCACCTGACGGACTGCGCTAACTTCCACTGTATTTTCCTTGAAATACCCAAAATCGGTAATCCGTAGCCCATCAACCTATAAATTCATAAATCATCAATCCATACAAACCAAACTTATACAGTACCGTTCTTGCATGACACTTAGCATGTATTGTTTGACTGCAGCCAATGCGTTGACGTCATCACTTTCCATTTTACATACTGGACCATAAATCCAAATTTTTTAATTTTTTCTAGGTATATCTCAAAATTGATTTGTAATTATAAATCAATTTTAATAATTACTGATATTTAATAATACTATAGTATTCAAAGTCAGTAGCAATGGAACGGAAAAGAAAGAGTACATATTCAGATAGACATCGCAGACGAATAATATTTAGAAAAGTACAATCAAGTCTACTTAGAATAAATGACTCTGACAGCTCTTCAACATCTGATAACTCCACAACCAGTGATTTATTCCGTAATGTTTCGTTAAGCCGATCTTCGTCAGTAAATTCACTGGACCATCCAAACATCGATAATGACCATGCCCTTTGTAATTCACCCATTGCATCCTTAATAGATTCCAGTGACTATAGATATTCTTCTTCCAATCTATCTGATATTGAATCTTTACATTCAGATGATAATGAAGAAGATTTTTTTCAAGATGAAGATGAAGAAAAAAGAAAAGAATGTTTAAAGGATATGCGTGATATGTTTTTAGAACACAACGTTGACCATCAAACTGCTAAAAGTGTTTTAAATCTTTTTAATAAGTACACAAATTTTAAATTACCCAAAGATCCACGTACAATTTTAAAAATTCCAACTAAAACAAAAACAGTGAAAATGGAAAATGGTGAATATTATCATTTTGGTGTTGAATCAGCAATAAAAAAACTTATTGCCGATATTAAAAACAACAAATATGCATACACTAATAATTTATATTTGTTATTCAATATTGACGGTGCTCCATTGCATAATTCCACTGAGAAAGGAATATGGCCAATTCAGGTTTCCACAAATTTAACTAAAACTAATTGGAATATTTTATGGACCAGGAAAACCAAAAGATGTTGATGCTTACTTACGAATGTTTGTTGATGAAATTCAAATGTTCATCAATGATGGATTTGAGTATTTAAATGAGACTTTTACCATCGAAATAAGTGCGTTTATTTTTGATGCTCCTGCTAAATCCATGATCCTTAACACGAAAGGACATTCTGGCTATCATAGTTGTCCTTCCTGTAATATTATTGGTAAAACAGTTGAGAATGTAATCTGTTTTCCAAATCAACTTGATTCCGAGCTAAGAACTGATGAGGAATTTAGGACTTACATTAATACTTACCAACATGGACCCACAATACTAAATGAAATACCTCATATTGGATTAGTAAGTGGTTTTCCGCGCGATTACATGCACCTAGTGTGCTTAGGAGTTATGAGAAAACTGTTATTCTTATGGAAATCTGGTCCTCTCAATCTCAGACAAACTCATGATGAAATACAAGCTATATCAGATCATCTACAAAGATTAGATAAGTTTATGCCTACCGACTTTGCACGAAGACCTAGATCTCTAGACCACATAAAAAGATGGAAAGCTACCGAATGTAGACGCTTTTTATTGTATGACGGTCCTATAATTTTAAAAGATATTCTGAGCAGAGAAAAGTATGATCATTTTCTAAAACTGCATGTAGCTATAAAAATTCTGGTAGATCCTCAAAAATTATTAAGACGCGATAATTTAAATTTGGCTGAGTATTTATTAAAACAGTTTGTCCAGGAATATGATATTATTTATGGGGAACGTTTCATTTCTCATAACGTGCACAACTTAATTCATCTCACTTCAGATGTTAAAATTTTTGGACCGTTAGAAAATTTTAGCGCTTTTAGATTTGAGAATTTCATTTTTTTTTTAAAAAATTACTTCGAAAAAATAATCAATGTTTAGCACAAATTGTAAGAAGATGCAAGGAATTAGATGAGGCCTCAATGAATATAATAAAAGAAAAAAGAAAAGTAAAAGATTCAGAATTTAAAATCATGCATCGACGTGGTCCTTTGGTTCCCAGCTTGAAGGGAGGTATTCAATATAAGAGTTTCAATACAGGAAAATTTACTATCAAATGTGGTGATCAACGAAATGATTGCGTCATTCTTCACGATAGCACAGCAATTCGATGTTTGAATTTTGTGCAAAAAAATAATATTATGTACATAATTGGAAAAAAATTTAATTATATGGACGAAATATATTGTCACCCGATCTCTTCGTTGGAAATGGGAATTTTTTTTGCAATAGAAAACGAAGAAATAAATTATTGGACATGTGACTCCATTAAAACAAAAGTGTATGCATTGCCATACAATTGTAAATATGCGATATTACCCCTACAGTTTTTTTAATTAATTTATATGCTTATCACTATACTATATCTGTAAATAAAATGAGAATGTTATGACCTACTTCATGCGTTCTTCGTTTAATTTCTATTAGCATTTCTCGAAATACTAATTAGTTGTGACGTTATAGATTTAAGGCCAGAATTAGGACGAAAACCCGTAACGCGCACATACCCTGTAATCAGGTTATCTCTCGGCGAACCGTATTTAATATTCTATTTATTTATTTGGACGCTCGGTTCATCGACCCGCTATGCCGGCTGCTCAGGCCGGCTGCTGTGGTAGAGACTCTCTCGCCCGGGGCTGTAAGTTTCGAGAAAAAGGGGGATTGGGAATATACGCAAAAATGATACACACGAATTTCATTTTGAATTGTCCGGCGTTTATTCAACAAAAGAAAATCAAAGAACGGGCCGAATAGCACGCCTGTGCTGCTGACCGGCTGTCGGTGACCGACGGTGAATTCGCGAGCGCGCACTCACAAATTATACGCAAAACTGTCTACCTGGATGTGCTTCTGACTCTACCCTTCCTCACGTTCTGTGATGCCTCGTGTCCTGAAATACGCACGGCGCAAACTCTTTCTTCTTAATGCTCCTATGTTCCTGCGTGCTCCTTGCTGTCCAAGGGAATACTGCCTACCTGTTGCGCCCGGCTTCCTCGCGGCCGCGGCGTCTCTCGCTATCTCGCTCGCACGCATCGACTTTCTTATAGATCGTTAATTTTCACCAATCAAGCATTTACACGGTTTTGCATGTTATGTCGCATACTCGCTCACTCGCGCCCTCTAATAAATAGTTTGCCAGCGCGCGAAATTCAAATCAACTCTTCCCATTTTCTGTCGTTGTACATTTCGCGATCTCGCTTCGCAGGCTGTGGACGGAGCTGCAGCCCTCCACCTATTGCCAATAGCTCTCTTACATTCGCTGCCTCTTTCTCGCATGAATTCTCATTCCACGCTCGCCAACATGGCGGCGGCCGCTCGCGCGCTTACGCCTCGTGGCTTCGCTCGCTGTGCTGCCGAGTTCTCTCTCTCAGCTGCTGCCTGCTGTTCTCTCTCTCTCTCACTCTCACTGGCTGTACGCTTGGTTGTGCTCGTAGCTGTAAACACCACCGAGTGTAAGACTTCCGTTTTCATCGTGTGGTGTCCAGGCGAACAGCTATTGACGGGATCCCCGTCACATTCCCCCTCCCAAACCTTTCATAGCAATATGAAGAGGTTTCAGAAGGAGAAAAGGCCTCGCGTGGAAACCCTGTAGAGTACAAAAGGGCGAGATGACGTATTTGAGATTGAGAGGCTGCTGGAGCGGGGATGGTGGAGAAAGTGGGCTGGGTACAACACATGGCAATATATAAGAAAGGGAAAAGAGAGATAGATATGAAGAAAGAAAAAAAAATTTCCTGTACTCACTGTCCTCTGTTAGCTTATACCACCTGTGCCTGGCTGTTTAAAATATATCAAGCTCTTTCTTGCCTCTTCCTCTACTCTGCGGTGCTTTGTGTCTGACTTTATAGCGTTTTAGGGTCGGATCCTTACTTATGATGTGATGATTAGTTAGATTCATGAACCCTAATCCTTCCATGAGATTATCTGGTGAGATTGTGGCCAGCAGTTTTTCCCTTCCTCGTAGCCCACACAGCATGGAATATTCCGCAAGCTTACAAATGAAACATACAATCAAGCATCCAATGCAAGCTATGCGTAGGCTTAAAGAAAGATTCCAAAAAACTTCATCAAAGGTTACGATGGAATATTTCATGAAAGCTTGTAGTAAGATTACCGAAAGATTACACAGTAAGGTTGAAAATAATTTTATTAGGAATATTACGCGCAACCTTACCGGAAGCTGCTCCAAAGATTACGTGAAAGATTCAATCATGTCCTTCAAGAATCTTACCCGAAAGTATACCGGAACCTATTCGGTAGGCTTCACTAAACCAATTGGATGTCGCTTCCTGGAAGCAATCAGGTCAACTTCTATAAGCTTCCCGAAATGACTAAAAAAAGATTCCAGTTCTACGATTCACAGAAACATTCCGTAAGCTTTCACTACGCTTTCCCGTAAGATTGAATTTAATCATTCGAGACTCTTGCTTGTAAGCATACTGAAAGATTACATCATAGGTTGAGAATATCTTCATTCGGACTTTTACCAACAAGCCTCCCAGAAGCTCTCCTCAATATTACGAGAAAGATTCAATTCGATCTTTCAAGAATCTTACCCGAAAGATTAACGGAACCTATTCCGTAAGCTTCGCTAAACCAATTGGAAGTCGCTTCCGGGAAGCAATCAAGTCAGCTTCTGTGAGCTTCCCGAAACGATTAAAAAAAGTTTCCAGTTCCGCGATTCACAGAAGACCTCCGGAAGCTTTCACTACGCTTTCCCGTAAGATTGAATTTAATCATTCGAGAGTCTTGCTTGTAAGCATACTAAAAGATTACATCATAGGTTTAGAATATCTTCATTCTGACTGTTACAAACAAGCCACCCAGAAGCTTTTCTAAAGATTACGAGAAAGATTCAATTCGATCTTTCAAGAATCTTACCCGAAAGATTAACGGAACCTATTCCGTAAGCTTCGCTAAACCAATTGGAAGTCGCTTCCGGGAAGCAATCAAGTCAGCTTCTGTGAGCTTCCCGAAACGATTAAAAAAACTTTCCAGTTCCGCGATTCACAGAAACATTCCGAAAGCTTTCACTACGCTTTCCCGTAAGATTGAATTTAATCTTTTGGGACTCTTGCTTGTAAGCATACTGAAAGATTACATGGTAAGGTTGAGAGAATCTTCATTCGGACTTTTACCAACAAGCCTCCCAGAAGCTTTCATCAATATTACGAGAAAGATTCAAATCGATCTTTCAAGAATCTTACCCGAAAGATTAACGGAACCTATTCCGTAAGCTTCGCTAAACCAATTGGAAGTCGCTTCCGGGAAGCAATCAAGTCAGCTTCTATAAGCTTCCCGAAACGATTAAAAAAAGTTTATAGTTCCGCGATTCACAATATCATTCCGAAAGCTTTCACTACGCTTTCCCGTAAGATTGAATTTAATCTTTTGGGACTCTTGCTTGTAAGCATACTGAAAGATTACATCGTAAGGTTGAGAGAATCTTCATTCGGACTTTTACCAACAAGCCTCCCAGAAGCTCTCATCAATATTACGAGAAAGATTCAAATCGATCTTTCAAGAATCTTACCCGAAAGATTAACGGAACCTATTCCGTAAGCTTCGCTAAACCAATTGGAAGTCGCTTCCGGGAAGCAATCAAGTCAGCTTCTATAAGCTTCCCGAAATGACTGAAAAAAGTTTCCAGTTCAGCGATTCCCAGAAACATTCCGAAAGCTTTCACTACGCTTTCCCGTAAGATTGAATTTAATCTTTGGGGACTCTTGCTTGTAAGCATACTGAAAGATTACATCCTAGGTTGAGAGAATCTTTATTCGGATTTTTACCAACAAGTCTCCCAGAAGCTCTCATCAATATTACGAGAAAGATTCAATTCGATCTTTCAAGAATCTTACCCGAAAGATTAACGGAACCTATTCCGTAAGCTTCGCTAAACCAATTGGAAGTCGCTTCCGGGAAGCAATCAAGTCAGCTTCTGTGAGCTTCCCGAAACGATTAAAAAAAGTTTATAGTTCCGCGATTCACAATATCATTCCGAAAGCTTTCACTACGCTTTCCCGTAAGATTGAATTTAATCTTTTGGGACTCTTGCTTGTAAGCATACTGAAAGATTACATCGTAAGGTTGAGAGAATCTTCATTCGAACTTTTACCAACAAGCCTCCCAGAAGCTCTCATCAATATTACGAGAAAGATTCAATTCGATCTTTCAAGAATCTTACCCGAAAGATTAACGGAACCTATTCCGTAAGCTTCGCTAAACCAATTGGAAGTCGCTTCCGGGAAGCAATCAAGTCAGCTTCTGTGAGCTTCCCGAAACGATTAAAAAAAGTTTCCAGTTCCGCGATTCACAGAAGACCTCCGGAAGCTTTCACTACGCTTTCCCGTAAGATTGAATTTAATCATTCGAGAGTCTTGCTTGTAAGCATACTAAAAGATTACATCATAGGTTTAGAATATCTTCATTCTGACTGTTACAAACAAGCCACCCAGAAGCTTTTCTAAAGATTACGAGAAAGATTCAATTCGATCTTTCAAGAATCTTACCCGAAAGATTAACGGAACCTATTCCGTAAGCTTCGCTAAACCAATTGGAAGTCGCTTCCGGGAAGCAATCAAGTCAGCTTCTGTGAGCTTCCCGAAACGATTAAAAAAACTTTCCAGTTCCGCGATTCACAGAAACATTCCGAAAGCTTTCACTACGCTTTCCCGTAAGATTGAATTTAATCTTTTGGGACTCTTGCTTGTAAGCATACTGAAAGATTACATGGTAAGGTTGAGAGAATCTTCATTCGGACTTTTACCAACAAGCCTCCCAGAAGCTTTCATCAATATTACGAGAAAGATTCAAATCGATCTTTCAAGAATCTTACCCGAAAGATTAACGGAACCTATTCCGTAAGCTTCGCTAAACCAATTGGAAGTCGCTTCCGGGAAGCAATCAAGTCAGCTTCTATAAGCTTCCCGAAACGATTAAAAAAAGTTTATAGTTCCGCGATTCACAATATCATTCCGAAAGCTTTCACTACGCTTTCCCGTAAGATTGAATTTAATCTTTTGGGACTCTTGCTTGTAAGCATACTGAAAGATTACATCGTAAGGTTGAGAGAATCTTCATTCGGACTTTTACCAACAAGCCTCCCAGAAGCTCTCATCAATATTACGAGAAAGATTCAAATCGATCTTTCAAGAATCTTACCCGAAAGATTAACGGAACCTATTCCGTAAGCTTCGCTAAACCAATTGGAAGTCGCTTCCGGGAAGCAATCAAGTCAGCTTCTATAAGCTTCCCGAAATGACTGAAAAAAGTTTCCAGTTCAGCGATTCCCAGAAACATTCCGAAAGCTTTCACTACGCTTTCCCGTAAGATTGAATTTAATCTTTGGGGACTCTTGCTTGTAAGCATACTGAAAGATTACATCCTAGGTTGAGAGAATCTTTATTCGGGTTTTTACCAACAAGTCTCCCAGAAGCTCTCATCAATATTACGAGAAAGATTCAATTCGATCTTTCAAGAATCTTACCCGAAATATTAACGGAACCTATTCCGTAAGCTTCGCTAAACCAATTGGAAGTCGCTTCCGGGAAGCAATCAAGTCAGCTTCTGTGAGCTTCCCGAAACGATTAAAAAAAGTTTATAGTTCCGCGATTCACAATATCATTCCGAAAGCTTTCACTACGCTTTCCCGTAAGATTGAATTTAATCTTTTGGGACTCTTGCTTGTAAGCATACTGAAAGATTACATCGTAAGGTTGAGAGAATCTTCATTCGGACTTTTACCAACAAGCCTCCCAGAAGCTCTCATCAATATTACGAGAAAGATTCAATTCGATCTTTCAAGAATCTTACCCGAAAGATTAACGGAACCTATTCCGTAAGCTTCGCTAAACCAATTGGAAGTCGCTTCCGGGAAGCAATCAAGTCAGCTTCTGTGAGCTTCCCGAAACGATTAAAAAAAGTTTCCAGTTCCGCGATTCACAGAAGACCTCCGGAAGCTTTCACTACGCTTTCCCACAAGATTGAACTTAGTCTTTAAAGATTGTTATCTGTAAGCATACTAAAAGATTACATCGATAGGTTGAGAGTATCTTCGTTCGGACTTTTACCAACAAACCTCCCAGAAGCTCTCCTAAAGAATACTTGAATATTATATATATTTTAGATTAAGTTCAATTTTTCTGATATGAAACATAAGTACAATATTTATTTACAACCTAAACCTTTATATGTTCTAAATACGTTCTAAACACATTTAAACATAAATAGAAAAATTATCCCCTGGAGGGGGGCGATGATCATATGTAACATTTGATATCCTCATTGTAAAGTCGTCTTTAGGTAAGTAGCCTAGATGAATGCTCAGCAATCATGTTCACCCGGGTTCAATTCCGACCTCGATCAATTTTTTTTTATTTATTTATTGTAGTTATTATTAAGTTAAATATATATTTAAAATTAATAAGAAAGAATGATATTATACATTTTGTTTATTTTGAAAACATGTTAATTATTCCAAACAAACTTATCAGAAGTTCTCCTGAAGATTAGTGCAATGATGCATACCCAATAATACGATAATCTTTCCATAAGAAATGATACATTCAATTCCGTAAGCTTCACTAAATCATTTGAAACTGGCTTCTAGAAAGCAATAAAATTAATCTCTGTAAGCTTCCCAAATAGGCTAAAAAGATATTCGAGTTTTGCGTTTAAATTAACATTCCGGAAACTTTCACTACGATTTCTTGGAAGATTGAATTTAATCTTTGGGGATTGTTACCTGGAAGCATACTGAAAGACTACTTCAGAAGGTTGAGATTACCTTTCTTCGGAGTTTTACCAACAAGCCTCCCAGAAGCTCTCCTAAAGGTTACGTGAAAGATTCAATCCGATCTTCCGAGATTCTTACCCGAAAGAATACCTATTTCGTAAGCTTCATTCAACCAATTGGACGTCACTTCAGGGAATGATTGCTTCCATACGCTTATGGAAGCTGACTTGACTGCTTCCGGGAAGCGACTTTCAATTGATTGAATGAAGATTACGGAATAGGCTTCGGTATTCGTTCGAGTAAGATTCTGAAAAGATCGGATTGAATCTTTCACGTAATCTTTAGGAGAGCTTCTGGGAGGCTTGTTAGTAAAAGTTCGAATGAAGATTTTCTCAAACTTATGATGTAATCTGTCAATATGCTTACAGGCAAGAGTCCCCAAAGAATAAATTCAATCTTACGGGAAAGCGTAGTGAAAGCTTTCGGAATGTTAATTTGAAACGCAAAACTCGAATTTCTTTTTAGTCTATTTGGGAAGCTTACGATCATCGCCCCCCTCAAGGGGATAATTTGTTTATTTATGTTTAAATATGTTTAGAACGTATTTAGAGCATATAAGGGTTTGGGTTGTACATAAATATTGTACTTATGTATCATATAAGAAAAATTGAACTTAATCTAATACTTATATAATATTTAAGTAATCTTTAGGACAGCTTCTGAGAGGCTTGTTGGTAAAAGTCCGAAGGAAGATACTTACGATGTAGTCTGTCAGTATGCTTACAGATAACAATCTTAAAAGATTAAATTCAATCTTTCGGGAAAGAGTAGTGAAAGCTTCCACAATGATTCTGTGAATCGTAGAACTGGAAACTTGTTTAAATCGTTTCGGGAAGGTTACAGAAGCTGACTTGATTGCTTTCAGAAAGCGACTTTCTATTGGTTTAGCGAAGCTTATGAAATAGGTTCCGGTAAGCTTTCGGGTAAGATTCTCGAAAGATCGGATTGAATCTTTCTCGTAATCTTTAGAAAAGCTTCTGGGTGGCTTGTTTGTAACAGTGAGAATGAAGATATTCTCAACCTATGATGTAATCTTTCAGTATGCTTACAAGCAAGAGTCTCGAATGATTAAATTCAATCTTACGGGAAAGCGTAGTGAAAGCTTCCGGAGGTCTTCAGTGAATCGCGGAACTGGAAACTTTTTTTAATCGTTTCGGGAAGCTTACAGAAGCTGAGTTGATTGTTTTCAGAAAGCGGCTTCCAATTGGTTTATCGAAGCTTACGGAATAGGTTCCGGTACGCTTTCGGGTAAGATTCTCGAATGATCGGATTGAATCTTTCTCGTAATATTGAGGAGAGCTTCTGGGAGGCTTGTTGGTAAAAATCCGAATGAAGATTCTCTCAACCTTACGATGTAATCTTTCACTATGCTTACAAGGAAGAGTCCCCAAAGATTAAATTAAATCTTACGGGAAAGCGTAGTGAAAGCTTCCGGAATGTTTCTGTGAATCGCAGAACTGGAAACTTTTTTTAGTCATTTCGGGAAGCTTATCGAAGCTGACTTGAATTCTTTACGGAAGTGACTTTCAATTGATTCAATAAAGATTACGGAATAGGCTGCGGTATTTTTTCGAGTAAGATTCTCGAAACATTGGGTTGAATCATTCACGTAATCTTCAGGAGAACTTCTGGGAGGCTTGTTGGTAAAAGTCCGAATGAAGATTCTCTCAACCTTACGATGTAATCTTTCAGTATGCTTACAAGCAAGAGTCCCCAAAGATTAAATTCAATCTTACCGGAAAGCGTAGTGAAAGCTACCGGAGGTCTTCTGTGAATCGCGGAACTGAAAACTTTTTTTAATCGTTTCGGGAAGCTTACAGAAGCTGACTTGGTTGCTTCCCGGAAGCGACTTCGAATTGATTGAAAGAAGCTTACGAAATAGGCTCCGGTATTCTTTCGGGTTAGAATCTCGAAAGATCTAATTGAATATTTTATGTAATCTTTAGGAGAGCTTCGGGAATGCTTGTTAGTAAAAGTCTGAATGAAGATTTTCTTAATCTTACGATGTAATATTTTTGTATGCTTACATGTAACGATTCTCAAATGTGTGGGATATTAGATTAAGTTCAATTATTGTTCTTATATAAAACACAAGTACAATATTTATGTACAACCTAAACCCTTAGATATGCTCTGAAAACGTTCTAATCTAAATTAAACATAAATCAGCAAATTATCCCCTGGAGGGGGGCTATTATGATTTGTAAAATTTGACAGCATCATCGTAAAGTTTCGGTTACGTAAGTAGTCTAAACAAATGCTCAACAATCTTGTCCACCCGGGTTCGGTTCCAACCTGGAGCAATTTTTTTTTTGTTTTTATTTGTTGCAGTTATTATTAAGTAAAATATATATGTGTATATATACATAAATTTAGTAAGAAAGAATGAGATTATACATTTTATTAATTTTGAAAACATATGTTAATTTAGATTTTTCCAAAAAGTTTATCCGAAGTTCTCCTGAAGATTATACTACAATAATCTCATTAAAAAGTTATACTCAATAATACGCAAATCTTTCGAGAAGGAATGATACGTTCATTTCCATAAGCTTCACTAAATCATTTGAAAGTGTCTTCCAGAAAGTAATCAAATATGTCTCTGTAACCTTCCCAAATAGACTAAAAAGAGTTTTTCGTGTCAAAGTAACTTTCCGGAAACTTTCGTTACGCTTACTTTTAACATTCAATTCAATCTTAGAGGGTTGTTATCTTTAAGCATACTGGAAAATTACATTGTAAGATTGAGAAAATCTTCCTTCGGACTTTTACCAAGAATAAGCCAACATTCGTTGAATCTTACAGGAAAGCGTAGTGAAAGCTTCCTGAATGTTTCTGTGAATCGCGGAACTGGAAACTTTTTTCAGTCATTTCGGGAAGCTTATAGAAGCTGACTTGATTGCTTCCCGGAAGCGACTTCCAATTGGTTTAGCGGAGCTTACGGAATCGGTCTCAGCATTCTTTCAGGAAAGATTCTGGAATAAGCGGTCTGAATCTTTCACGAAATCTTTAGGAGAGCTTCTGGGGGGCTTCTTGGTAACAGTCAAAATGAATATATTTTCAACCTTACCATGTAGTCTTTCAGTATCCTTACAGGTAATAATCCCCAAAGATTACATTGAATCTTACGGGAAAGCGTTGTGAAGGTTTCTGGAATGTTTCTGTAAATCACAGATTTCGAACCTTTTTTTAGTGTTTTCGGGAAGCTTATGGAAGCTGACTTGATTGCTTCTCGGACGCGATTTCTGATTGATTTTGTGAAGCTTACAGAATCGGCTCCAGCATTCTTTCAGGGAAGATTCTGAGAAGATCCACATAAATCCTTCATGTAATATTTAGAGCAGCTTGAGGAAACGTTGCGTGTATATTTTTAATGAAGGTTTCACCTTAGTATGTAATCTTTCGGTAATCTTGCCAGAAGCTTTCATGAAATATTTCACGTCTCTTGCTCTTACTCGTTTGGCTCGCTTCTGTGGGTCTTTGTCGACTATTATATACGATTCCAATTACCGTGCATTCAAAGATGAGGAATGGAAGCCACTGAATCAGTAATTTAATTATTTTCATAATTTCATTAATTTTATATAAATAATATGTAAAAACTAAACAAAATCCGTGCTACGTTTTCTAAAGCCACATCACGTTCTAATTCAGTCAATTTCGTTCCTCAACTTGGAACGCGTGGAACATTCCTGTGGAACGAAGCACATTTTCTCCGCGCACCATGCGCCGCGTATATAGAGAACGACTCTTTCGCGCCAAAAAACAGGCCCTTTGTCCTCGTGTTTAGCTCTTCTATACATGGCCGCTGATAAGACCACACGTGCTTGCTGCTTCGTTTCTCTAACAAAAAGGATTTTATGGCTTACGTTTGTGTATAAGGTAAATATAATCTTTATATTGATATTTTTATGTATTATTTAGGTATAAATAGTTGAAATTTACGCTTAAATAGATTAATAGGGTTATAGGAATACTAGTTTATAGGACTAACCTATAGGTTGTATGAAATTTATTTATGCACGCTTACATTCAAGTGCACTAAACATATTATTAATTTTGCGTCAAAAATAAATTTACCACGTATTCTAATTTGTTAAAGATTTAATATTTATTTCAATATTTTTAAAATTGAATAGACAGTTTGATTTGTGTTAAGTATCTATGAAAATTGCTTGAAAGCAAATTCACAGTTAAAGCTTCCTAAATGGAAAATCTCAAAACTGGTTCAGTGGACAAACTTGAAAGTTGGTATGCTATTCCTGTGACAGATTTTTACATGACATAAAATATGTTTTTTCAATTTTATACACAGGGCGAAGTACAGCTAGTCAGCTTCAGGAATATATATTTGGCATATATTTTTCTAACGTGTTACACGTGCTTGCTGCTTGGTTTCTCCAATAAAAAGGATTTTCTGGCTTACACCTGTGTATAAGGTAAATATAATCTTTATATTGATATTTTTATTTATTATTTAGGTATAAATGGTTTTAATTTAAGCTGAAATAGATTAATAGGGTTATTGGAATTCTAGTTTATAGGATTAACCTATAGGTTGTATGATATTTGTTTGCGTAGACTTACATTCAAGTGCACTAAACAATTATTAATTTTGCGTCAAAAATAAATTTACCACGTATTCTAATTTTTTAAAGATTTAATATTTATTTCAATAATTTTAAAATTAAATGTCTACTTGGGTGCGTGTTAAGCATCTATGAAATATGCTTGACAACAAATCAGTTGTTTTAAATTATGATTAAGTCTGACGTTTTCTTGTGTTGGTCTTAACGATTATATAGATCATTTGAAAACAATTCACCGTTAAAGCTTCCTAAATGGAAAATCTCAAAACTGGTTCAGTGGACAAACTTGAAATAGTTGGTATGCTATTCCTGTGACAGATTTTTACATGACATAAAATATGTTTTTTCAATTTTATACACAGGGCGAAGTACAGCTAGTCAGCTTCAGGAATATATATTTGGCATATATTTTTCTAACGTGTTACACATGCTTGCTGCTTGGTTTCTCCAATAAAAAGGATTTTCTGGCTTACACCTGTGTATAAGGTAAATATAATCTTTATATTGATATTTTTATTTATTATTTAGGTATAAATGGTTTTAATTTAAGCTGAAATAGATTAATAGGGTTATTGGAATTCTAGTTTATAGGATTAACCTATAGGTTGTATGATATTTGTTTAAGCAGACTTACATTCAAGTGCACTAAGCAATTATTAATTTTTCGTTTCAAATATATTTACTACTTATTCTAATTTTTTAAAGATTTAATATTTATTTCAATAATTTTAAAATTAAATGTCTACTTGCGTGCGTGTTAAGCATCTATCAAATATGCTTGACAACAAATCAGTTGTTTTAAATTATCATTAAGTCTGACGTTTTCTTGTGTTGGTCTTAACGATTATATAGATCATTTGAAAACAATTCACAGTTAAAGCTTCCTAAATGGAAAATCTCAAAACTGGTTCAGTGGACAAACTTGAAAGTTGGTATGCTATTCCTGTGACTGATTTGGATGACATAAAATATGTTTTTTTTAATTTACAGAGAGGGTGAAGTACAGTCAGCTTGAGAAGTATACATGAAGCGTCTCTTTTTCTAAGGAAAGTGTGTGTTCTACTATCTAATACGTATAGTGAACTTTTACATTGCCAAACTAATGTACCGGAGGGATATCATGTCAATTTTCAAGTTGCTACAGTTAATAACCTTGGAGATTTGTAATTTTGAAACTTTGAATCATGGAATATTTTAACATTGGTCAAGAATTGCAACTTGAAAATTGACATGATATCCCTCGGCTAGATTAGTTTGACAATGCATGAGTTCACTTTATGTTTTAAGTAGTAGGACATACAATTTCTTTACAAAAAGACACGCCTCATGTATATTTCTGAAGCTGACTGTACTTTGCCCTCTGATTAAATTTAAAGAAACATATTTTCTGTCATGCAAATCAGTCACAGGAATAGCATGACAAGTTTGAAGTGTACACGATAGACTGTGTGAAGAAAATTCACAGTTAAAGCTTCCAAAATAGAAAATCTCAAATTTGGTTCAGCGGACAAACTTGAAAGTTGGTATGCTATTCCTGTGACTGATTTGGATGACATAAAATATGTTTTTTTTAATTTACAGAGAGGATGAGGTACAGTCAGCTTGAGAAGTATACATGAAGCGTTTCTTTTTCTAAGGAAAGTGTGTGTTCTACTATCTAATACGTATAGTGAACTTTTACATTGCCAAACTAATGTACCGGAGGGATATCATGTCAATTTTCAAGTTGCTACAGTTAATAACCTTGGAGATTTGTAATTTTGAAACTTTGAATCATGGAATATTTTAACATTGGTCAAGAATTGCAACTTGAAAATTGACATGATATCCCTCGGCTAGATTAGTTTGACAATGCATGAGTTCACTTTATGTTTTAAGTAGTAGGACATACAATTTCTTTACAAAAAGACACGCCTCATGTATATTTCTGAAGCTGACTGTACTTTGCCCTCTGATTAAATTTAAAGAAACATATTTTCTGTCATGCAAATCAGTCACAGGAATAGCATGACAAGTTTGAAGTGTACACGATAGACTGTGTGAAGCAAATTCACAGTTAAAGCTTCCAAAATAGAAAATCTCAAATTTGGTTCAGCGGACAAACTTGAAAGTTGGTATGCTATTCCTGTGACTGATTTGGATGACATAAAATATGTTTTTTTTAATTTACAGAGAGGGTGAGGTACAGTCAGCTTGAGAAGTATACATGAAGCGTCTCTTTTTCTAAGGAAAGTGTGTGTTCTACTATCTAATACGTATAGTGAACTTTTACATTGCCAAACTAATGTACCGGAGGGATATCATGTCAATTTTCAAGATGCTACAGTTAATAACTTTGGAGATTTGTAATTTTGAAACTTTGAATCATGGAATATTTTAACATTGGTCAAGAATTGCAACTTGAAAATTGACATGATATCCCTCGGCTAGATTAGTTTGGCAATGCATGAGTTCACTTTATGTTTTAAGTAGTAGGACATACAATTTCTTTACAAAAAGACACGCCTCATGTATATTTCTGAAGCTGTCTGTACTTTGCCCTCTGATTAAATTTAAAGAAACATATTTTCTGTCATGCAAGTCAGTCACAGGAATAGCATGACAAGTTTGAAGTGTACACGATAGACTGTGTGAAAAAAATTCACAGTTAAAGCTTCCAAAATAGAAAATCTCAAATTTGGTTCAGCGGACAAACTTGAAAGTTGGTATGCTATTCCTGTGACTGATTTGGATGACATAAAATATGTTTTTTTTAATTTACAGAGAGGGTGAAGTACAGTCAGCTTGAGAAGTATACATGAAGCGTCTCTTTTTCTAAGGAAAGTGTGTGTTCTACTATCTAATACGTATAGTGAACTTTTACATTGCCAAACTAATGTACCGGAGGGATATCATGTCAATTTTCAAGTTGCTACAGTTAATAACCTTGGAGATTTGTAATTTTGAAACTTTCAATCATGGAATATTTTAACATTGGTCAAGAATTGCAACTTGAAAATTGACATGATATCCCTCGGCTAGATTAGTTTGGCAATGCATGAGTTCACTTTATGTTTTAAGTAGTAGGACATACAATTTCTTTACAAAAATTTGACACGCCTCATGTATATTTCTGAAGCTGACTGTACTTTGTCCTCTGCATAAATTTAAAGAAACATATTTTCTGTCATGCAAGTCAGTCACAGGAATAGCATGACAAGTTTGAAGTGTACACGATAGACTGTGTGAAAAAAATTCACAGTTAAAGCTTCCAAAATAGAAAATCTCAAATTTGGTTCAGCGGACAAACTTGAAAGTTGGTATGCTATTCCTGTGACTGATTTGGATGACATAAAATATGTTTTTTTTAATTTACAGAGAGGGTGAAGTACAGTCAGCTTGAGAAGTATACATGAAGCGTCTCTTTTTCTAAGGAAAGTGTGTGTTCTACTATCTAATACGTATAGTGAACTTTTACATTGCCAAACTAATGTACCGGAGGGATATCATGTCAATTTTCAAGTTGCTACAGTTAATAACCTTGGAGATTTGTAATTTTGAAACTTTCAATCATGGAATATTTTAACATTGGTCAAGAATTGCAACTTGAAAATTGACATGATATCCCTCGGCTAGATTAGTTTGGCAATGCATGAGTTCACTTTATGTTTTAAGTAGTAGGACATACAATTTCTTTACAAAAATTTGACACGCCTCATGTATATTTCTGAAGCTGACTGTACTTTGTCCTCTGCATAAATTTAAAAAAATATATTTGATGCCATGTCAATTAGTCTCAAGAATAGCATGACAAATTTCAAGTTTATCCGTCCCAAAGATTACTTGAAAGATTCAAACAAATCTTTTAAGAATCTTTCCAGAACGAATGCTACAACTGATTCAGTAAGCTTCAGTCAATCAACTGGAAGTTGCTTCTGGGTAGTAATCAAGTCAGCTTCCGTAAGCTTCCTAAAAACACTTAAAAAAGATTGGAGTTTTGTGATTTACAGAAACATTCGGGAAGCTTTCAATACGCTTTCCCGCAAGGCTGAATGTAATATTTGGGAATCATTACGTGATAGGATACTTAAAGATTCGTGGTAAGGTTGAAAGTGTGTTCTTTTCGACTCTTACTAATAAGCCCCCCAGAAGCTCTCCTACAAATTACTTGGAAAGATTCAAGCTGATCTTTTGAGAATCTTTCTAGAAAAAATGCTACAACCGATTCAGTAAGCTTCAGTCAATCAACTGAAAGTCGCTTTCAGGCAGCAATCAAGTCAGCTTCCATAAGCTTCCTAAAAACACTTAAAAAAGATTGGAGTTTTGTGATTTACAGAAACATTCCGAAAGCTTTCAATACGTTTTCCCGCAAGGCTGAATGTAATATTTTGGAATCATTACGTGATAGGATACTTAAAGATTCGTGGTAAGGTTGAAAGTGTGTTCTTTTCGACTCTTACTAATAAGCCCCCCAGAAGCTCTCCTACAAATTACCTGAAAGATTCAAGCTGATCTTTTGATAATCTTTCTAGAAAAAATGCTACATGATTCAGTAAGCTTCAGTCAATCAACTGAAAGTCGCTTCCAGGCAGCAATCAAGTCAGCTTCCATAAGCTTCCTAAAAGCACTTAGAAAAGATTGGAGTTCTGTGATTCACTGAAACATTCCGGATGCTTTCACTACGATTTCCTGTAAAGCTTAATGTAATCTTTGGGAATTATTGCCTGAAAAGATTCTTAAAAATTACATGGTAACATTAAAAGTGTGTTCCTTTGGACTCTTTTTAATAAGCCTCCCAATTCAAACCAATCTTGGGATAATCTTTCCAGGAAGAATGCAGCAACCGATTCAGTCAGCTTCATTAAATCCACTGGAATTATGATGATGAAGTTCGCAATGTTGCTATATGCAAAGAAAATTTCTAAATTCGTTTGTTAATTTCAAAATCATTGAAATGGTTAGATATGTATTCATAACTACTTATTAGCGTACATGTTAACATAAAAAAAAAAACAATAAGCAACCGCTAAATCAACCCCAAAAAGCTAATGCTTAATTACGCAAAACATTTTTGGCGAAGTCTCCAATTCAACGAATTTTAAAAAGTATATAAATAATATTCATGGTCTGAATTTTTTATAATTTGCTAAGTATCCCAAGAGAAGTATCTGTGATTTTATTGTCCCCCATCCGTAATAAAGAACATCCTTCAAATTGCGAGCAAATGTTCTTTACAGCTGTAAATTCGTATAAGAGAATTTGATTTTCTCAGTTTTCGATTTTTAAAAAGTTTTAATAGGGTAAAGGCACCAGTAGTCGGCCACCCCCCAGTAGTCGGCCATTTTTTTTATATTTAAAATAAATACGAAAAAAATTAATTTATGATTGATCTATTCATATATTACGATTCCTCTGCATTTGAGCTTCTAAAATTGTATAAAACATGGAGCTAATAATGGAAAGATTGTACTTTATTTCGTATATGAAATAAAGTACAATCTTTCCGACCACTAGGTATTCAGATCTGGATAGCAGTTTTAGTAGTCGGCCAGTAGTAAAAATGAAGATAAGGATTTAGAACAAAAGAAAAGCAGTAAAACAAATATGGATTAAATCATGGTTCATTTAGTTTTAACTTAATTACTGAATCTAAATGACTAATTTCATCTCGAATAGGAGTAATAAACTATTAGCATGTAAAAATAAACGATTATTTTTCAGTTAAAAATTAGTGGCCGACAACTAGCGCATTGTGTGGCCGACTACTATAACAAGTGGCCGACTACTAGCGAAATGCAGAATTTTTTTTTAAACTTTAATTATATTTTTTCTATACCAGGTAGCACTTCAAATCAAAATGCAACGTAAAGATAAACATATTTTCTGCCAGTTTCTATATTTCCTTTTTCTTCCAATCAATTTAAATAATATTTATATGAATTCAAACTCAAAATTTCTCTTCAGTGGCCGACTACTAGCGCCTCTACCCTATGATGTCTATGCTTTGGATTTTTCATATTTTGTTTATGGGATGTCGAAGCTAGCGTGACGGGTTATGACTCCGGTTTTCAAGTTATTTATTGAGCACGTGCTTTCTATCATCAATAATCAAACTGATAATTGTTCGTAATCGTACAAGCTACCTCGCAACACAAAGCTCTTTTTATTGAATACCTACAAATTTTTAAATTATGAACTTGTTGCATAAAAAAAGTGATGGTCATGTTACGGATTCCCAAAATTCATATCGGATAAAAGTTCCGAATTTTCGCAAAAATTATGAATATTTACAGAAATCTGAGATGGAGTAAATATAAATAATTGTAATATCTGCCTCGCGTAATTGTGCTTTATAGTGCCATAAACAAGACTATGTATTTGCCATTTATGATCGAATATAATTTTTTAGGTTATGTAATGCCTCATTTAATTTGCATGGCTCCGACTCCCCCTTAAGTATACCAATCGAAGTATCTGTGAATTTGTTCTCATCGACCCGTGAAAAGGGGCACCCTTAAAATTGCGACCGAATGTTCGCTGCAACTATAATTTCGTATAAGAAAACTTGATTTTCTTAGTTTTCGATTTTTAAAAAGTTTCAAAATTATATTCATGGTCTAGATTTTTTATATTTTTCTTCTAAGATCCCCACCCACCCACCCACCCACCCACCCGTGCAGCCTTTACAAAAGTAAAGTAAACATTCAAAGGAAAGTTACTGAACCTTTCACTACGCTTTCTCTTTGCACGTGGATACCGTTCCTGATGAAGTCTGTAAAATACCTTTTTGTAGAGTACCTTTTTGTAGAGAATCACTTTTTATTCAGCAATTAAACTTGATAATTTTTTTATGAGAATTATTTTATGAAACTTTGCCCTTATCACTTTTATCATAAAATGTACTATGGTTTTGAATTAAAATAAAAAATATAATTATAAATAGTCAATCATATTTTTTTTTTTTTTTTTTTTTCATGTAGTTCAAGATGCCAAATCACAAAAAGAAATATAAATTTACTTCTTTACGACAAATAAGAAGACAGGCAAAACAAAAAGCTGAAGAAGAGTTACAAGAATGTATTAGATTGTGTACTGCATCTAATAATATTATTGACGATGAAAAAGCATCTACGAGTGCTGAAAATTTTATTTCTGGAGAAACTTCAGAAATTTCTGCTTTAGAAACTGCTGTATCTAGTAATGTTATTGACGATGAAGAAGCATCTACGAGTGTTAAAAATACTACTTTTGGAGAGACTTTAAAAATTACTACTTTGGAAACTGCTGCATCCAGTAATGTCCTTGACAATGAAGAGGCATCTACGAGTGTTAAAAACACTAACTTTGTAGAAAATGTAAAAACTTTATTTTTAGAAAATAATGACGTTAATATACAGCTCATGCGTGATATTGATTCTTCCGAGGCAATATCAGATAATGAAAACACTGACGAAATTAGTCCAGATGAAGAAATGGATTACAGATTTAGTGATAGTGAAGCTGAATCTATCCCAGACATTGACGAAGAGAATGTTTCATTCATGGATGTTGAAGAATTGAATCAGCTTCATATGAACAAAAAGCAACGTCAAGATAACGATTTCAAGAATGATGTTACGCAATGGTCGTTGAAGTATTCAATAAATCATTCTGCCTTACAAAATCTATTAATAATTCTTAATAAGCATACTACAACCAATTTTCCAAAAGATCCAAGAACACTTTTGAAGACTCCAACCTATAGTAACGTTATTGATATGGATACAGGTCACTATTGTCATTTGGGGCTTGAGAATGTTACAAAAAAAATTATTAAAAATCGTATTCAACTATGTCATGATTTTAGTACTGTGAATTTGTTTATTAACATAGATGGAGCTCCAATTACAGGAAAATCGTCAGAAAAGGGTTTGTGGACGATTCTATGTAAGGACTATGATTGTCAAACAGTTCACGTTGTTGGTATCTATCATGGTACTAAAAAACCACAAGATTCGAATGTGTTTTTGAAACAATTCGTAGAAGACGCTAAAAGTTTAATACTTACAGGATTAACAGTCGATACAAAAAAGTATAAAATAAAAATTTACGGATTGAATTTAGACTCTCCAGCCAAGTCATTTGTTCTATGCACAAAATATCCGAGTGGATATAGTAGTTGTAGCAAATGCCAAATTGAAGGAGACTATTTTAATTGCGTTTGCTTTCCTTTACCGAGTAAAGACAGTTTACTAAATTACTGCAATACGCGATTAAGAACAGATGATTGCTTCAAAAACATGGGATATTTACATGAATACCAACGTACCATTTGTATTTTAAATGAAATACCTGAACTTGGCTTGGTTTCAAATGTACCGATCGACAGCATGCATGCGGTGTATTTGGGTATTATGCGACAACTAATACGACACTGGCTTGGCGATAAAGGGAGGATTAATAAAAAGTATAGATTATCATCCAATCAAATTCAGTTTGTATCTGGAAATCTTGAAAAATTAAAACAAGTTCTTCCCGATGACTTTAACAGACGATGCAGGTCTTTAAGTTATTGGAAGCAATGGAAGGCTACGGAGTTTCGACATTTTCTACTATATCTTGGGCCATTTCTTCTAAAAAATGTTTTACATCACGATGTGTACCGTAATTTTTTGATGTTACATATAAGTATCAGTATTTTATCGAATCATAAATTAGTAAAAGATCATGCGAATATCGATTATGCCGAAACTTTAATAATAAAGTTTATTCAAAGTTTTCAAACTATTTATGGACAAGAAAATGTCACATTTAATGTACACGCTTTGTTACACTTAGCAAAGGATGTGAAGAATTACGGGCCATTGGATCAATTTAGCGCTTTCCCTTTTGAAAGTTACCTGTGTTCACTGAAGAAATTAATACGTAAGGGGGAAAAGCCACTTCAACAAATCGCTAGACGACTGTCCGAGTACGAACACGGAAGAGATCAAGTTAAGCTACGAAAGGAAGACAAAGGAGTGAAAACGGAAAAGGAACACTATCGACCTTGTAGCTTAACAGTGGAAGGTGACAAGCAGTTCAAGATATTCATCAAAAATTCATGGAAAATTAACATAGATAATAGTTGTAACAATACTATTATGCTAGATGATTATTCAATTATTGAAGTGCAGAATATTGTAAATAGAAAAAATAGATTGTACGTGATTGGAAGGAAATATCAAAGAGGAGGAGATTTATTTTCCATTCCCGGCTTGCAAAGCCGTATTTTAGGCATTCAAATTGTGAGTGCACCAGGCAACATGGAATGTTGGCCTTTTGAAAAAATCGCTTCAAAAGTATTTAAAGTAGCTTCAACTATGGGAATTATTGCCTATCCAATCATTCATACCTATCTTTAAGTCATAATAGTATTAGTTCAACGTTTTAAGCTAGGTAATTTTTTTTTAAATTATAATAGTTTCTGACTAAACAACGTTTCTATTTCAAACTTTGTATGTTGATATATGATACCAAGACGCAGGGCAACTATATCTTGAATTTGCGTATTTAATTATATTTATTGGGATTCAAGCAATTTTCTATCGTACGGTTAGCGATGGGTCATTCGTGGTTATCGGACCCCCCTTAAATTGTGTTTTTCTCATGATTTCTTTTCCGAATACTTGAAAAGTCCCCTGCGCACTGGATTTTGACTTCACACTATTTTTTAAATGTAGCTATAGAAAAAAAGTTGTATGTACTATCATAATAAAATATACAATGTTTTTTTTGTTAAATTAAAGTTATTATAAATTGTGTATTTATTAAGAATTCATATTTAAGATTTAAAAAATTAAAGTTCGTTACATTTCATTTTGAATTTTCATTTTTAGTCGCTCAAAATCCAGTGCGCAGGGGACATTTGTAATATTGCTTAATTTTTTAAAATATCTATGTATTTTATGCAATAACTTTGTTTCAGAAATATTAATCAATATAATGAAGAAGTATGCAGAAATTCTAGATGAAGAAGGTGAAAAGAGAGTTATACCGAGTAAATGGCTAACTCCAGACAAAAAAATGTTTTATTGGCCGCCATTAACGAAAAAAAAAGAACTCAACGATGCCATTATAGCATTGATGGATGTTAACGAAGACGTTTGGACATTATATCCACTCACAAAATTTATTACATCAAACGGTATTTAAATAGTATATTATGTAATGGGTAAGGAAAGAGTTTATTTCCGAAACAAGATGTTACAGCACGAGCCGAAGGTGAGGGCTGTAACGAGTTGTGGAAAAAAACTCTTTACGTACCAGTTCCATACGATATTTTATGCTGCCATAATCTAAAATGATACAATACATATCATTCATCTTAACTCTGAAGACGTATGTTTTCGTTTCATTTTTTCTTCGATAACTAGACTTATAACAAACTTCACAATTTTACAAAAAAGGCCCTACGCATAAAATCCATTTTTCTAAATTACAGATAATTATGCTGATGCTATGGCTGACATGAAAATCGATAATTTTGAAAATATAACTGACCCAAGCGATGAAGAGCAAATGAGAAAGTCTAGAAAAAAGAGACACAGAGTAACTATTAGTGGCGGAGTACCTGCAAAAAAACCAAAAAAGAATGTGTATATAGAAGACGAGGCATTAGAAGTAAAGGGTGTTTCAACTTCTACAGTTTATACCAAAAATAGAAACTTTGACGATGATGAAAATTCTAATGAAAGTCATAGCAGTGAAAATTCATCAATTGAAAGCGCAACAGACCCCCTCGAAATTCCGCCTGCTTATCTTCAAATGCCAATGAATGACGGCATTGGTATCCATAATACACAGGAGGGTAAAGGTAAGCTTATTTGGAATAAATTATTCATTCTTTTTGGCACGGGATAGCTTCATGCAATCGGTGAAAAACAGTTCTCTTTAGAAGCTTTACACATATTTCTATAAAACTGATCATTACAAAATTTTTATTTTACACTATGTGTAGGTAGCATTTTTAATGATATGCTAGTATCAGCAAGTTAAGCAAAGAAATTAGTTGTTATATTAACATTTGTACATTTTTTATTTGCAATTAAAACATACGTATTACTAAAAAAAAACAGTAAATTTACCTTTGGTAGCTTTGAACAACAGTGTTTATGCTTTTTTAATGTCATTATTGTCTTTCTTCTTATAGATAAAGAAAAAAAAGATAAAGCAGAAATAATAATCAAAAACGTAAAGAACGTTGGTCTCATTCTGAAACCAGGGAAGCACAATAGCAATAATAGCGAAATTGCAAGTACGTCCACTGCCAACAAGAATGTTGATGATGCAATTGATAAAACACCATCAAAAGATCAAACTAATACATATCTTCAGGAAATTCACAATATGACTGATCGTGAAATAGTACAGGCAACGTATTGTAAGTATAGTATTTTTTGGCTTTGGTTTTTGTTAAATATTTTGTATACTCATTCATACCTGATAGAAAAACCACTTTTTTAATTCCGATAACCCCTTTAGAAGGTCAACGACCTTTAAAACCAATAAAATTAAAACATTGAAAAAATATATTCTAGTAAATTAGCATTTTGATGAAAGTAACGAATGCTATCTTTAATTGAAGTGAAATATAAGGATTCATTTATACACATTTTTCAATATTTTAATTTTGTTGGACTCATAGATCGCCTCCCTACTTCAATTATTTATGCTAAACGAAAAATTAAGTAGCAATAAAAATTTAGATAATGTGATAATGATTATTAATGCATAGACATCGGGGTGTTTATTATTTAAATATCGGCATATGAAGAAAAAACTGCGTTAATGTCGTCGCTTCCAATGACACAGTTCAAAAAGATAGATTTTCAATTGTTAATTATTCTGTTGCAATAAATTGAAGCTACTAAAACGTGATATATTCTCGCAAGTATTCAATATAATTTAGGTCTATTTTGAACTATGCTAACCTTCGTTGGAAGCGACAATATAATATCACAATAATTACAGAATAAATTAATAATAAATCTTTTAATTTAGCATGCATGAAGCTGTGTTTGGCAAAATTAAATAAACTCGACATAAAATTGATAAGTGTAGATCGAAAGATAGAAAATATGAAAGCAAGCAGTATTACTTCGTCCAACGTCATTTTGTCGATAGACGAAATAGTCGAAATCAGCAAATATTTTCCCGTTGATGCAGACGAGGCAAATGAAGATAAGAAAATGGATGTTGTTGAAGCAAAGTTACTTGATAAAAACAAACAGTTTTTCAACAAAGTGGTAAATATATATATATATATCATTAGTCATAAATTCATCTTGATAGAATATATTAAATGTACTTGTAATGGGTAACGAAAGGGTTTATTTAGGAAACCAGAGATTACAGCACGAACCGAAGGCGAGAAAAACAAATAACGAAGTTGCGATTTTTAGGTTAGAGTGATATTAAATATTTAATAATCATTTTTCTATAATAAATTAATAATTAGTTTAATAGATAATCGCAACTTATAAGAAGAGTATTCTTTCGACAAAGGGATTGAGCTAAAACTTTAGGAATTAGTTTCTTATTCATTTAATCCAAAATATATATGGATTTATATACAAGTTAGCATAACTTTTAACCATGTATATGTTAAAAGTTATGCTAAATTGTAACTATGATAACTAAGCATGTATATTGTATATGCAGAGATTCAGACAAATATTTTAATCTACAAGGCTAATTCCCAAAAAACTGTGAGGTGCGGGTCTCCTTATTTTACATAAAAAAACGTAAGTTTTACTCTAATCCCTCATGCGAAAGATTTTTACTTTCGTAGTTAGTATGGCATCAATCTTAAAATTATTTCAATTACGCCTACAAAAGGAGACCACTGAGTCCGAGTAAGGAATTTTATTGTAACTAACTAGAGAGGTTCCTTACGGCAAAATATTAAAATCCGTAAAGTAATTCGATGTGAATGGTTTTATAACATAAATTTTTGCGAAAAAAAACTGAAATTGGTTGCTTCTAGTTTTCCTGTTATTACGTGCCATTCAGCTTAAGCTTGAGATAAAGAAGTGTACGTAACGTTTAATTAAAGCTAAAAAATATCTTTATATGTATATTATTGTATATTACAAACTTAACTTTTACATGACTTATAACCGATTGATGATGAAAGCTTAAAATTATATGTAATTTGATAGTTATGATAGTTTTGAACTTTTTTACTTCCAAAATTAATAGCTTATGAACCTTAAAACAAAAATATTCTTTGTTGATATAGTGCGTTAAATTAAAAATTTTTTTCTCAGCTTTCATTGTATTATAAATACTTATCTGTGTTAAATATTTACTTGAAAGCACGCTTTACAAGGAAAGTTACAAATTTACCAATTTCAGCTCTTAAGATTGAACTATTGCATATAAATTAATATTTTGATGTATGGGGACTCTTTGCAACCGTCGGTACTTCATTAATAATTACTATAAAATATTTTTCATACTTTTTCATTAATAAAACGAATGTTTTCTTAATATTGGGAGGGGGGACGATATTTGACTCTACATACAGCTCCAGAAGGGTTTCACAATATGAAAATTGACAGATTAAGAAATCTAGAAAATTAAAACCAATATGTTGAAAAAAAACTCAACCCTTTTTAAAAAACTTTATTTTGATGTTAATTTAAGCATGATAGTAGTTCACCTTTTCAAAAGTCATAACCTGGTGTTATAATTCACCTTTTAAAAAGCCATAACCTGGTGTTATGAAGGAAAGGTTGATGTTATATTATTGCCCATACGATGTGCATACACGTAAAAACGGCTGCGTTTATCATTCAAGAGTTAGAGGTTAACGTAACAAAGTATACTATTATTGCGCTAATATTCCTATAAAATCATTTTAATTTCTATATACATATGCAAGCAAAATCCTTATATTTAATTTATCACATTTATTCAAATATATTTCATGAAATTTGACCTCTGAAAGGTTACTATAGTAGTAGTATCAACATTTACATAAGTATAGTTGATGGTCACACAAATATATTATGAAGTTTAAAAGGTTTTTGAATTATGTATTCTAATAAATACTTTTCTACGGTAGTTTCTAAATACAATAAATTATTAAAAATTTATTCATTATTTATATAAATAAAATATTTTTAAAATATTAGTTTAAATTTCATATTACACTTGCAATATTTTGAATACTATCATTCAACATCCAAATAACTTTGATTTTTTGTGACGAAACTGCCATTTTCATTGCGATTATAAATATATACTGTATGGGGTACCACCTGCTCGCTCTGCTCGCAAACCCCCATCGCTTCAATTTTTAAGTTAGTATTTTCGTAATGTTCAGATATAATTAACATCAATAATTTCAAGAATTTAATTTAAACATTTAGATTTTCAAATCACATTTTTAAAATATACGCTTATTTTGTTGATTATTAGAACAATAATAATTCTTCAAGTTTTTCTACTTCTGTGACAATCATGGTATTTATAAATGATATAGAAAATGTTATTATAAAAATAGCTCACCCATCAGCTCCACCCTTTGTCTATTACCTCTACCTATCTTTTCTAGCTTGCACCTATCGCCACCAATCAACGATACCACCGTTACCATTCACCTCCAATCACAACTTCCACCATCCATTACACATCTACACCTATGATTTAGATCCTCCACTCATGACTCCAATAATAACCTCGACAATTCAGCTTCATACCTTGCCACAAACTTTACGTATTACCTTGATCCATGTCCTTCACCAACTATTTGTCTACGATCATCTCCAACCATAAAGTCTACCAATTATCTGTAATCTTCGCCCGTTTTTTCGCATATTTTTATTGTTTGCTTAATATGCATTTCAAATAAGACAAAATTAAATAAATACATGACTTACCATATTTAAATAGCTATAAAGCTATCTCGGAACACTGTATTTTCATAAATGTGAGGTTAAGTAATACTTCATTTGATATGAATGACTTCAATATCCCCTTATCCCCTTAATATAGTTTAAAATGGCCTTAATATGCCGTGTGTAGGGAAAAATTTAGCTATTTCGGAGGGATATGAATAAACATAATTTTACTTTTGACATTACCCGCCTTAACTGACATCAACTTCTCGCTAATCCTTTATGGAATCGTTGCTTACACAGTGCTGTATGTACATTCTTCAACACTGGTACAATTTATTAGAAAAGCACACTAAATAACGCAGAATTTAGTGTAAACACTTCAATCTAGATTACTATATATTGAGAGTGATAATTAAAAATATATTTTAATATTTCAATTGTAGCTTATGGTATGAAGCTGTGCAGGAGAATGATCGTGATCGATATCTACTTAAGGAATATAAAAAGTGACCACGTTTAATTATGCTGGTATTGTTATTATTTGGTTTTATTAGGCTTATGAGCATTTGTAAAAATGAAAAACAATATCATGCTTGCATGTGCTACTGTGTATCTTGGTCTAATTGCCCTTTTGCAATCATCAATTTTTATTTCATTTTGTCCACAAATTTTTAATTTAATTGTATTCTTATATTCATTTATGCAAATTACGATGTGAAGAAGTCTTGATTGACCAAAATTAAAATTTTTATTTATTTTACGAGTTTTAGTATTCATATATTTATTATTGTAGTAAAAAATACGGTTAAAGTATTTAAAATAAAACAACTGATTCGAAATCTGTTTGTATTGTGCACAATTTTCATATAAACTTTAGCTAAATAAATATGAATATAAGATAATTCAAATTTTTATTCGAAACAATCGCTGGTATAAGCCATCTTTGTTTCTTAAATTGCTTTATATAAGTATAGAAGGTGTTTCATTTTAATGGATAACCCCAAAAATTATTGCAGCATTTGCAAAAGAGCGAAAAATTCTCTAAAAAAACTCTTAAACCCATTGACTCCCAAAATTCAGAAACCCTTACACGAAAATTCTCTTTCTTAAACCGATTGACACCTAAACCATAGATTTAATGGTTGTTAGTTTTAGAGGTTTATGTGTTGGGTTTATCGATTTGCTTGTAGCTCGTGGGTTCAATCTTTTTTGGATTTAGAGTTTTCTAAGTTTAAGGATTTTCGGTTATAGCGGTTTGTGGGTTTAAGTGTTTGTGGAGTTATTAAATTTACGGGGTTTTAGATGTTTTCGAACTGAAGGGTTTTGGAGTAAAAGGTTTGTGGTTTTAAGAGTTTAAAGGTTGCGATTTTGACCTTGAGTCGAAACGGGATCAGATGTGCCTTTCATAACCCAACAGCTTTCATGGAAAAGTGTTGCAATTGGAAGCCATGCTATAATAATTTTTGGAGGCGGTCAATTAAATGGAACACGCTGTATATTGAATGAAAAAATTTCAACAAACACGTAGCAGTATATTGTATTGATTTAAATTAGATTATTTTTATCGTTATAACCATTTATAAAACAGGTACATTGTTGTAATCAATTTAAATGATGTAACATTTTTTTACATAAACTTTATGGTTGAAGGGAAAAAGTTGCGTCATAAGTGTTTAAATTTTCTTTCCGCTCTGTTCTAATGTTATATATAAAAATAAAAATAAAATTTTAAATCTATACGAACCGTGCAATCTATTACAAATTTGAAAATAAAATAGTAACTGTTGATGGGATTCAATTAATAATGATTTCAACAAGTACCTATTCAGCATGCCAATGGTTATATTGATACGTATATAATTTCGCTATGTAAAATTAAAAAAGACAACTTTGTACAAAACCTTGGACAAAATATTTCTGTTAAATGATAAACAAAAGGTTATCTTCTATATAGTGCTACTACATAGTTTTTGAAAAAGTAACAAAAAGTAAATAGTTTTACTTTTTAATTTTACCTAGCGTAACTATGTAAGTTTCATACAAGTAAAAAAACTATTGCTAGAACTTTTTCTCCTAAAAATGTTATATGGTTCCATCATAATCACACATTTACAGGTAATTTTTTATTTAAAATTAAGAAAATTATGTAATGTTTTCATGTAGCTTATTAATTAGTATTAACGGATAAAGTTTTATCTGAATTAGAAATTTTGTCAACGAAAGTAAACTATCTTTACTAATATATACAATATAAGTATATATTCAGTTCCTTGGTTAATAAAGTTTTATCTCAATTACATAAGTAATGTTTTTGCAGGAATAAAGAACTGTATTTCCACAAAAAGGAAAATCATTTTTGAGGTAGTAAACTGCTACTTTATTCCCTCTATTGAGTACAATAAAATAAATATTATAGATGTATTATAAAGTACATAATTTTTTATCGGGTCACTAAACTCACTCGCACAAATAATACACTCGCATAAATAATTCAAAAATTAACCATCTTTTTGCATAATACCCTGCTTTCTAAACTTGCAGAAAAATCCATAGTAACTATTATTTACTGGAAAGTATAAATCATAGAATTCTCTTTCAGTAAAATAAACTTGTTAATAGTTAATCATTATTTATTAAACTTCTTAAATAAGAGTTGTGCTGATTAAGCAATGTTTACTTTAGGTTTTTAGCGAATTTGGGCTTGCTTATTCGGTTTGGCACGGCTGAACTATCATAGTTCTGATTTTTAAACAAATTCTATTCTACCGTAAAACAATATTTACTATTGATTTTTCCCCGTGCAATTTCAGTGATCCATCAAATGTATGCATGATTTTATAATATAAATAATTTATTGCTTTCTTAATAAATTACAGTAAAGCGTCACTCTACTGTAGGGTCAATATTGGGTCGCTAAAGTTAGAGAAAAATTATTGCGAAATAGAATTGCTTCCTTTCTCAGACCTTCTTTCAATTTATGATTTCAAACTCATTCTATTAAAGCATAGATTCACTTCATTAGTTCCATTTTGAATATAACTTTAGCGATCCAAAATGAACTGTATGAAAATGACACTTCACTCTAAATTTTTGAGAGAGTAAATAAAATTATGGAATAAATTTGTTTTTAATTGTTTTTAATTCTACCAAAACTCTAAAAATAGTTGTTTGACCCTTTATGTATTTCTGATGTCCACAGTTTTATTTAAAATGTACTTCTCTCCATGCATTCATGCGTTATTTCTATCCGCTTCTGCACTAAAAGTTTATTAATTATGAGTTATGTTAATATTTGTAACACAGAAATTATAAAATTATATATAATCGACATTGCATCCCTTTGTACGTTTCTTTTTGCTATTTCATAATCACATTATGAATAAAAAGTCATGTAAAATTATTCATAACAATAAATTAGTAATTTAATGGTCCTTACTTCCATTTTAGATTGAATTCTTTATAAGCAAAGGAGGAGTAGACTGCAAAAAATTAATCTACAATATTATGGAAGCCGCCATGACGAATGAAGTCGCAGACAAATACAGCTACACAGGGCGCATTAAACCTCGTGAAGCTTTCAATAAGCTAGCATTATGCTCTGCCGTGTTCTGTAAGTTATTTTTTTTTTAACATTTGTTCACGGGACAAAACACCTTTGCCTTTTGCTGATGAAAGGGTTTTTTCCAAAACTCGTTACAGCCTTCGGCTCGTGCTGTAACTTCTCGTTTCGAAAATAAACCCTTTCCGTACCCGTTGCATAATATACTATAAAAAATCGCTTGTTAACAAATTTTGAAAGGTGTTTTGTCCTTTGTATTAATTAATTTGTGTTAATTAAGAGCCATTGAATAAAAATGAGTATACTTGTAGTTGCGGCTAAGAAAAAGTTTCCCAACGTAGACGATGAAAACATAAAAAAGTCAATCTCATTATGGCTGGATGCAGCCAATACTCGAAAAAAAAGGATGGAATGGTAATTAACAGATTATTGTATCAATTACTCCTTGAGGAGGTTCATCTCAGTCATTGTCAGTTAAGGGGTTATGCCTGAGTTAAAGGCTAAAAAAATCGATATTTTCAAGTGTTCTATAGCTTAAATTGAAGGGCTGATGAATAAAAGGTCTTTTTTTAGCCTTTAACTCAGGCATAACCCCTTAACATTATCAAAATAACTTTGTGGATTCTCCTTGTTAGGCAATAAAAAATTGATAATAATGTAATAATTTAATTTATATATTTTTACAGCAAACAAAGCAAGCCAAATCCTGGTTTATTAGCTCTAGGATTAAATGACGACGACAATTCTAAAAAAATTCTAAAAAAAATAAAAAAAGTCATAATGACTATTTATTACATTTGTATTTTTTTGTAATCTCTTTGTGTCTTAAAATAAAAAAAATTGAGTGTCAGTGGTACACCGAACAATTTTTATTGTTGAATGCATCGAAAATCAAATTTTTTACCTCCGATATACATTACCTTTAATTAACTTTATCTTTCCTTTCTTTGTGTCTGCGAAGAAATCGAAACAGTGTGCAACGAGCTTCCTGCTAAGCATAAAGGCGGAGGAGGAAAAACAAATTGAAGGCTTCGCTGTACCGTCGAGCCCTTTCACAGTGCATAAATCAGCTAGAAATCGCAGCTCGAATTTCCTCTTCATGACGTTCATGTACTCTCGCGCGCGTATAATTAGCGCAGCTCTAATGAATAAAATTGACGAAAATTTCGCGATCGATGAGAACCGAGAGAGAGAGAGAGAGAGCGTGTTTATATTTACAGTCTCGAGGCTTTCTAACGCGGATTCATCTTCGCGCGCGCTGCACAGCGGGATCTTTTTGCCTTTTTTGGTTCTTTTCTCGCGCCCGCGGTGTACACTTACACACACACACACATAAACACACACACACACACACACACAAACACACACACACACACACACACACACACTCATGCACACACGCATATATATACAATTATATCAATAAAAATTCTTGTTAAAATATATTCCATGTTCTGTATAAGAGTCATTGTTGCATGACTGGAATATCTTCCATGAAACATTTTCAAAAGATTGATTGGAAGATTTAACTAAGATTAATACAAACTCTACAAACTGCTATTGAGAGCATTCGTAAGTGATTTATATATCTTACACGGAATTTTTCGAAAAAATACTCTCAGTAACATTCATTCGAGTTTGCATTAATCTTAATGAAATCTTTCAATTCATCTTTTTGAAAGTTTTAATGGAACATATTTCAGTAATGTTATTGGAGTCTTTCGTGGAAGATTTTCGCAAGATTCGATTAAAGATATGAAAGTCTTTCAAGAGTCTTTTTGAATGCTTGCACTAATCTTAATACAACCATGCGCGAAATCTTCTTTAAAGCTTTTGTTCATGACTCTCGTGACCTTTCCTGAAACCTTCCTGCCGAGATTCTGTCAGGAACATTTTGTAATTCCGGCAAGATTACATGAAATCTTTCCGAAAGATTTAAGGGAAAATTAATGAATCTTTCATGAGTCTTCCTATGACGATTACGAAAGCCTTAATTAAACTTGCACGAATCTTACTGGAACCTTACGCGAAATCTTTTTCAAGGCTTTTGTACAAGGTTCTCGTAAGCTTTAGTGGAACAAAGAGAATGTTCCATTAAATCTTGCGAGAACCTTGTAAAAAACCTTTGAAAAATATTTCGCGTAAGGTTCCAGTAAGATTAGCGCAAGTTTCATTAAGGCTTTCGTAACCGTCATAGAAAGACTCATGAAAGATTTAGTGAAAGCTTGAGTAACCATCATAGAAACAATCTTGGAAGATTTATTAAACTTTCCCGAAATCTTTCAAAAAGATTTCATGCAATCTTCCCGGAAGCACTAAATGTCCTGATAGGAATGTTCCAGTCAAGCTTGCGAGAACCTTTTACAAAAGCTTCGAAAAATATTTCACGTAAGGTTCGAGTAAGATTAGCGCAAGTTTAATGAAAGCTTCAGTAACCTTCATAGAAACAATCTTGGAAGATTTATTAAACTTTCCCGAAATCTTTCAAAAAGATTTCATACAATCTTCCCGGAAGCACAAAATGTCCTGACAGGAATGTTCCAGTCAAGCTTGCGAGAACCTTGTACACAAGCTTTGAAAAATATTCCGCGTAAGATTAGTGCAAGCTTAATGAAAGCTTGAGTAACCTTCATAGAAGCCATCTTGGAAGATTTATTAAACTTTCCAGAAATCTTTCAAAAACATTTCATGCAATCTTCCCGGAAGCACAAAATGTCCCGGCAAGAGTCCCGACAGGAATGTTGCAGTCAAGCTTGCGAGAACCTTGTAAAAAAGCTTTGAAACATATTTCGCATAAGATTCGAGTACGATTAGTGCAAGCTTAATGAAAGCCTGAGTAACCTTCATAGAAGCCATCTTCAAAGATTTATTAATCTTTCCCAAAATCTTTCAGAAAGATTTCACGCAATCTTCCCGGAAGCACAAAATGTCCCGGCAAGAGTCCCGACAGGAATGTTGCAGTCAAGCTTGCGAGAACCTTGTAAAAAAGCTTTGAAACATATTTCGCGTAAGATTCGAGTACGATTAGTGCAAGCTTAATGAAAGCTTGAGTAACCTTCATAGAACCCATCTTCAAAGATTTATTAATCTTTCCCAAAATCTTTCAGAAAGATTTCATGCAATCTTCCCGGAAGCACAAAATGTCCCGACAGGAATGTTCCAGTCAAGCTTGCGAGAACCTTGTACAAAAGCTTTGAAAAATATTTCGCATAAGATTGGAGTAAGATTAGTGCAAGCTTAATGAAAGCTTGAGTAACCTTCATAGAAAAACTCTTGAAAGATTTATTAATCTTTCCCAAAATCTTTCAGAAAGATTTCCTGCAATCTTCCCGGAAGCACAAAATGTCCCGGCAAGAGTCCCGACAGGAATGTTCCAAAAAAGCTTGCGAGAACCTTGTACAAAAGCTTTGAAGAAGATTTTGCGTAAAGTTCCAGTAAGATTTTGGGAAAGATTAATGAATCTTTTAAGAGCCTTTCTATGAAGATTACGAAGCTTTCATGAAGCTTGCACTAATCTTACTTGAACCTTACACGAAATCTTTTTCAAAGCTTTTGTACAAGGTTCTCGTAAGCTTTACTGCAACATTCCTGTCGGGACTCTTGCCGGGTCATTTTGTGCTTCCGGGAAGATTGCAATGAAATCTTACGGGAAGATTGACACTCTTTCATGAAAGCTTCTTGAAAGCTTCATGAAAGATTCCATGCTGTATGGGAGGTCCTTGTTGCAGGGTTCCAGAATTGCTGCTCTCTCGGTTATAATAACTGACTGGAATTGTGTGTTTGGCTGATTGAATTCTCTCCATACCTCCTGGTTGGTTCGCCATAAATTCCTATGGTTTATAGAATGAATGAATCTATCGCTCTACTCGAGTCAAAATTGATTTTTGAATATAGGCTCTGCACTACATATTCTCACAATGGAGATCTGTATCCAGGCAGGCCTCAAAAAATTAAAGAGAGAAATATAAATTTCTCTCTGTTTATGTTCACCACGTCATCGCTCAGCCAATTTGTTTCACGTTGCTCTTCATAGTTCTTTGTTTCGTCCTCCATCTCATCTGATTCGCTGAGCTCCTTGCTTGCCATGGCGGTATCGCACTCGAAGAGATCTTGAAAGATTACTCGTTGCTGTAGTCTGGTTGAAAAAATGTTTCCCATCTCTTCAATAGCCTTGACGTCTTTGGCATCAGTCGGATAAATATCCTCTATTTTCGCGTCATTTTCCTCCTCCCGAGTTAACCACACCTCGGTATTCTCAGCCTTTTCTGGCTAATCAATTTTTCTTCTAGCAGTATTTCCCGTCTTGTCAAGAAATGAGGCTGGCACAAATTGATGAGTTGCTTTCTTCCTTCCTCCTGCTCCCTCCTTTGGAACTGGTTTCGCGGTAGATCGCTGCTCAAGGTAGTAATTAGCATCGGCTCTCATGATTATCTCGGATTTCCTGAATTCTGCTAATTCTTTTATCTTCTCTAGGCTATTTTTCGAGAATTCTACGATGTCTTCTAGTCCGCGACCACGAATCATTTCCTTCTCTACTCGAAAACCTCGGTTCTTGTACAGTTGTATATCCTGTTTAGTCTTACATCTTCGTCACTACTCTCCATTGGCGCAGCCGGCGTCCCGTCTGGCTTAGATTCCGTGTACTTCTCGATACTAGCTTGGACGTAGTTTCTTCTGTCTAACCCGGTTGTTTCTTTGCCTGAATCAACCAATCCTCTATTGTCTTTGGCTTCGGAAGTCCACGTCTGACCGTCAATTACCTTCTTCTGACCCGAGATATCTCTGGTTGTCGTACTTCATCTCGCCGTTTCTTCATTCCCTGTGACAAAGTCTGACCATTGTTTTCCAATAGCATCTCCTCTCTTCACAGTCGCATTTTCCTCCTTCTTGTCCTGCAGCGTTTGCCCACGGGTTGCGTCAGCCTTTCTTTCAGGATTCGAATTCCACGGTCACGGCTTTCTTTAATTTCTGTGGATTCTTGTCTTAGCCGTCGTAGCAATTTCGGTCGTTTTCGCTATCTTCACTTTAGCCATTGGTATCCATGCCGCTTCTGGAAATCGTGACTTTTCGACTGATGGTGGGGGTGTCCATCTTGCATCGTGTGCCAATTCTTCGTCGAATCGTTTGCCATACTTTTTTAAATCATGGAAAGTTCTGATTTTGTTGTTTTTAAGAGCTCTTCTGTAGCTCGGTCGTAATCCGTCGATGAGACTTATTTGCTTTTTGACAGGCATTGGTTTTTGCAGATGATCGGCAATATGTCTGAAGTTCATAATGAATGTCGATATCTTTTTGTCGTTTCCTTGTGTTCGTCGAGGCAGTTCGTACATTGCATCGTTAATGTTGGCTGATGTATAGAATTGCTCTTGAAAAGCTGACAAGAAATCTTTCCATGAGTGTATGTCCGTTTTTTCCGTCTGATATCACATTTGTGCTCTTTCCGTCAACGTATACGGTACTAGCTTCAGCATGGCTCTTCCTGGTATTTTTAAGCTGTCTTTGGTCTCTGTCCATTTTCTGCTGTAATCTTCTGGATCATCCTTTGTTGAACCAGAATATTCTAGTTCTAGACTCCTTATTAGCTGTAAATGACTGACATGGTCCTTAGCTTTGATGCGGTCGCGACTTCTACTGTTTTCTCTTCTGCTCCACGTATATCTATGTTTGTATCTGCGTGACGTGTTATCTTTTGAAGATCTGCTGTCTGACGCCGTGTCGAACGAATCTTCTGAGGAACTACTACTTGTAGATGGCGATCTTTGTTTCTTGTATAATTTACTTCGTCTTTCTGTCTTTCTTTTTGGTAGGAAGTCGTGTCTGTGTTTGTACCTGATATTCGTTCTTATAGTGCTGTCAGTGTCTATCTCTTTTGTTGTTATTTGCATTTCATAGATCGTTTTCTCCTGTTGTCTTCGATGGGCCTCGAGCGAAGAGTCAGAACACGACGATTTGGACGGCCCTGTAATCTCTCTTCTATGCTTTTAGTGTTCTTTTTAGTTTTAAGTTCGTACACTCCTCTATCTCCGGCAGGTTTCTGGTGAATGAACTGTTTATCGGGATGTGCTTCTTCGTTGGTGACGATTGTAGAAATGTTGAGGTATGTTGGCTCATGTATCAGTTGCCGGTTGGTAAGGATTTATTCGTCGCCTCTGTCAGTAGCTGTTTCACGTGTTCAGAATACTGCATACTTGTCGACGCACCAGGCTGCATACATACTGTCGTTGGAATGACTGGCTGTAGTTGTGCAGCCAGTTTTGTGACGTCTGTTTTATCTGCTGTGGCATTATATGTATTAGTTTCCATTAGTCGTGGGATTATTTGTCCGTCCCAATCATACCATAGTGCTGCTAGATCTGTCTCCGTTAGTAATCTCGCTCGAAGTAATCTATCCTATAGTACTACTCTATTGCCATTTGTATCCACTTGTAATTTTTCTAAATTATCTTGTAATTCTCGTCGATCCAATTTGGTTATTTCTCTGATTAATACTCTGACTTCCCTGTTCTTATGGAGTACTGTCATTATCTCTTGATGGTCAGGATTGGACATTTTGTGGTCTTCTGATAATTTGTACATTTGAACCGGATTTGTAATTACTATCTCCACAAAAAAAATTGTTCGCGCTATCCTGTAGTACTACTAAAAATTTTCTGTCTGACTGTAATTTGAAATCTGGTATCTGACTGTATAATCTTCCTGAAAATTTCCCTAGTCCGTCCGTAAGCAGTGAAATTTATTATATAATTTTCGACATACCGACTGTTAACCGTGTAAAGAAATATAATGGACAATGTTAGTAAATAGGGTATCAGATACAATATATGGAGAAATTGGATTCGCGGTAATTATCAATGATATAATTTCAATTATATCATTGATAAGCGTGATTTGTAACTTCTCCGGTAGTCGTCGTGATCAAATTACGCAGTTTGAAAAATAACGGGTAGGTTATCCGGCTGTACGCGATTCGTGTCAGACTGTGTACTGGGAGATAAGGAGAAAAAAAAATTTTTTATGGCATGTGTAGCGACCATTTCAGCTTAGCGCACGAGAAAAAAAGAATTTTTTTTTAAGTCTTTACCGCACTTGCTTCTTCACGCCGAAATATAATTAAAATTTTTCCTTTATTCCCTCCGGCTCGTGTCGAATCTCCGTCATGTTTCCTTCCACGCATGGCATCTTTCAAGATGGCCGCCAAAATCGACCGCGTGCCTGAAAATGGCCAAGTTTTCTTTTTCGCCGCACGTTGGGTGTCAAAGTGACGTTGTAGATTTAAGGCTAGAGTTATGACGAAAATCCGTAACGCCTACACACCTTGTTATCGGGCTGCCTCTCGACGAATCGTATTTAATATTCTACTGATGTAGTTGGACGTCTGGTTCGTATACCCGCTTTGCTGGCTGCTCAGCTGAGCTAGAGACTGTCTCGCCCGGGGCTGTAAGTTTCGAGAAAAGGGGATAGGGAATATACGCAAAATGAGTCACACGAATTTCACTTTAAATTGTCCGGCGTTTATTAAATAAAAGTCTAATAACGGACAGAACAGCACGTCTGTGCTACGGACCGGCTGTCGGTGACCGGCCGTGAATTCACGAGCGCACACTCACAAATTTTTACGTGAAACTGTCTACCTGGCTATTCTTCAGAATCTGCCCTTCCTCACGTTCTGTGATGTCTCGTGCCCTGAAATATGCGTGGCGCAAACTCGCGATTTCGCTCTCAACACACAGAAGTTAGCGAACTTGTAGCGGGGGGAATCTTAGAATCGCTTCCAAAATGCTGCTATCTTCCTGCGTACTCACAACCTTTTACAACAAAATATGTCTGGCTCGCCCGCAAAATTCAAAATTTTAATTAAATAGCTTATAATGGGGAATGTTATAAGTGAGAACTCGTCTCACTAAACTAAGGAATTCACAATTTTAGGAGTAACGGGGAAACGATTTGCAATAAATAAAAGACAAATTAAGAGGTAAAAGGCTATTGAGTATATAATTCTTAACTCTAAGTTTAACAATAAAATCAATTAAAAATGTGCATAATCAGTACAATAGCAGCAATGCAAAAACGAGACCTGAGAGCTTCCGAGACTGGTGAAAGTAAAACTTGAGAACGAAGCTGGTACTTACAGATTCTCTGCTAAATCTCGTAAATCTCGCCTTTTCGAAATACAGCGGGCTCGCGTTGTTGGTAATATCCCGTAAGCTCATACACCGTTTACACTTAATTCTCCCGATCTGGGCTTTCCTTGACGCAATCTCAATGAAGAAAGGAATAGTAAATCCGCAGTAATAGTTCTTTCCTCCCAACAAATCACTTTACAACAATTACTAGCTTCTACAGATAGTCTCTCGCCATCTACAGAAAAGATATCTATCGTGCTTGATTACCGAATCGAGTTCTCACATGCAAATAAATAAAGAAATGAATATATAAGAAAATATATAAGAAAAATGGATAAAAAAATAGATGAGAAAAATAAATGAATATATAAGAAACTGAATACTGAAGTGAGCTTGCAGAGTGACGTGATGCGCCACTCGCAACAAGCTGTATTGTTTATTTATTTATTTATTTATTTATAACCCTTTGTGGCATAATGTACTCCAGGAATTCCACCTCTTTTTGCTTAGTTTTTTGCAATTTCAAAGCAGCTTTTCAGCAATTTAATAAAATTTTCTTGTAACTCTATGATCTTGATATTATGTAATATCAAAATTGACGCACAGATGTTACAAAATAATTACTAGTTTCTTACTATTTATAAACAAATTCTTAAAACCCATGCAGCTTTTTGTGAAAGAATTATTGAGCGAACTAGTCAATAGATCCTTAAGAACATTATTGGGATACAAGTTTTTTCGAGGATGCTGAAAACGAATCCGCCGACAGATTCATAATCAGCAATCCTGAAAACCTTCAGTAAACAATTTTTATAAAAATTCAGCAACATTATTAATTTTTTCTGTCATCTTGAATCCATCATTTTGAATTTCCAACATCTGAGTTCAGATCAGTAATCAGCAATCCTGGAATATGTATGCCGCAAAGGTTGATCATGATTATGATTTACAATTACTTTCATTCTTATTCTATAACCGTCTACTTTCAGATGCAGTAATTTCAAAGACTTGGAGGAGGAACAGTAACCAAATTTTTAAAAATTTGCTTAGAAAAATCGGTTTCTACAGAAATGGCAAGTCAATATTCCATGACTGGTCGCAGTAGCGGCTCTAAAAGTTTTGAAAATCTACGATTGGCAAAAGCTCTAATAAGTAAATTATGTTTTGTATTAAAAATTCTTAATTCTTGTTAACCCGTTTCAGCCGGGAAGGCCATAATTTTTCCATTATGTTCACGTTTCAATTTGAACCAATTTTTAGGAGTCTTTGTTCGTAGAAAGGAATGATAATACAGGCATATATACATTATACATTGTGTGTGTGTATGTGTGTGTGTGTATGTGTGAGTGTGTGTGTATGTGTGTGTGTATGCATATATATATATATATATATATATTGCGACGTTGCAAATGTTTAGTTGGACACCCGGTTCGTCGACCCGCTTTGCCGGCTGTTCAGCCGAGGTAGAGACTCTCCCGCTCGGGGCTGTAAGTTTCGAAAGAAAGAGGATAGGGAACATACGCCGAAAATAACACACACGTATTTTACCCTAAATTGTCCGGCGTTTATTTAATGATTAAATTAAAGCACGGGCCGAATAACCCGTCTGAGCGGTTGACGGGCTGTAGGAGACCGGCTGTAAATCCGCGAGCGAGCACTGACAAATTATACTCGAAACTGTCTACCTGGCTGTACTTCTGCCTCTGCCCTTCCTCATGTTCTGTGATGTCTCGTGCTCTGAAATACACGCAGCGCAAACTCGCGAATTTCCTCTCAACACACTGAAAATCGTGAGAGATCTAGCGTACTTGTACGGAGGGAATATTCGGAATGTCCTATGGCTGCTAGATCGCTGTTCACTCTCTGCTGTCTAAAAGGGTACTCTGGTTACTGCTTCAATGCCGACTCGATACTGACTCTCCAAGTACTCGCTGTTGCTCGCTGCTTCTCGCGGTCGCGGCATCTCTTTTTGTTTCGCTCGCACGCATTACATTTCTTGTGTTGTCACGTCCCACGGTTGGGGCGTACGTTTTTTGCATCGAATATACTGCGCGGAAGAGAGCAAAAGATAGCCAGTAAAGGATTGAGTTTGCTACGCTAAAGAGAGAAACGATAGCAAGAAAAAGACACTTAACTTGTCGAAGGAAGCTGCGTGGACTTTGGTTTGAAGTAGAGCAAATCCGAAGGGGCAGCCCGTCGGGCCTGTGGTGGACTTCTCGGACGTCGTGTGGATAAAGAGAAGAAGAGGACCATCCGCTGACGTCGTCCTCTGGAATAACGAAGGCTGCTGTCACCACTCTCCAGATCCTGGGTGGAGTGTCCCGTAGTTGGTCCAATGCTATAGTGATCGCGAGTGAATTGCGGAGTATCCGGTCGCGAAAAGAAACGAACGCAACCAGAATTTATGCTCAAGTAAAGTAGATTTTATTCAAATTATTTTGCAGGAGAGAAGAGCTGTTGCTGGCTTCGACTCTCGTCGTGAACTGACGAGCTGTTCGCTCATCTGCGGACTAGTCGACTCGTGATTACGGAGTGGGGTTGATGTGCTGTGGCGGGGAGATTCCTCGTGATTGGCTGTTGGCTTTATCTTCTGTTTCTGGTTGGTTGAAGGTGTGGCTTGTTGCTGCGTAGGTTGTACTTGGTGGGAGTTGGTGTTGGCGTCGTTTTGACTATCTGCGGATGATGTAAGCGCGATGACGACTCGGATGAGTCTCGGATCAGGCGTCACAAAATATTTGAACTGAGGCGATAGCTGCGCTCGAGTGACCGTATTATTCCTCGAGTTACAATAGAATTATTTTACAAAGGAATTGATATACATTGTTGGCTTTAAGCGAAAAATACTTCCGAGAAGTGTTGATTACAGTTTTGTTGCGTCTTGGTTTCTTATCTGCGATTTCCGACGCAGTGATCGGCTATTGTATTATGATTACATGTGGTGCGAGAGATGTCTACTTTACTTGGTGTACATATACTTATTTCTACAGTTGAGATTACAGGGCCTGTAGCGGGTACATTGCTATCAGGCGAACATAATACTAGCAGAGCATACATATACGTCTTGAGACGAAGCTGAAGCTTAATACTAAAGTGTACAGTGAATATATGTGATTACATAAGCTTAATGCTACGAGGAAACTATTGCGGAGGTATCAGAAGAATATGTCATTGTGAGAGGTTCGGATATAGAAAAATATATATATGTATAGGGACTATTGGAGAGGAGGAAGGTGGGTGGTGAAGGGGAGTTGGGAGGTAGACTCGCGGTTTGGTTATATACTCGCGATTTCTTATAATCTAGTCGCGCTAAATGCTGCTTACGTACTAGGAATACATGTATCAGTAAGAGGTGGCAAGCACAATTTCGATGGTAAGGCAGGGCTTGCAGTCGGTAATGCAGATTTCTCTATGATCGAGGCATGGTGAGGCTTGTGGCGCCCTCTCGTAGCTTTTCTATCGGTAAGTATGGACGCGTTACCCGTGGTAAGGTGTTGTTACTCACTGTCGGTAACTGAGTTTCGGTCGGTAATTTACCGGTTGTTACTCTGTTACCATGAATTGGTGCATTGTCAATTCGTTCTAATCTTTTGAAGAAATTGGCCGTCGTCACACCCCCCCTGTTAGAATCAAAGCCACGAGTGGAAAGAGAATGGCTTTGATCGGAAGAGAAAGAAGATGGACAATTTCTGAGGTTAGGGTAGATTTGGGCAGGCGGTGAGTTTATGTTGTACCTGGGCGGTACCGATGGGATTGGAGGCGGGGGAGCTTGTGGGAATTGAGGTGGGCGGTCCGGTGGGAATGAGACGTTGGATTCCACATTATTTGGTTGCGGCTCTTTGTCGTTAGGCTCATCTGCAGGCGTTTCTCTCTTTTTGGGGAGTGGTCCCTGGCTCAAGTGAATTAACAAATTTGCTATTGTTCCCCACAGAGCTCCTAGGATTCGTATTCCGAATCCATAGATTCTGTAGAGAGTGTAGCCGTGAATGCACGTGTTAATGACGTACTTAATGACTCCTATGATCAAGCCTATCATCATTACCCCGGCGCTAATTGAACCGAATGCCATGAATTTAGCCCAGAGTCGGCTTACCGTGCTTTCCGCGAAGTTGTTCAGCGTATCTTCGTTCATCAAGTTCATTACATTCAGGCCATCGGTTGACACATCCTCTCCGGTTACCCCGCGAGCTACCTGATTCAGCACGGCCCCTCGAGTTACGGGAAACATAAGCGCGTTCTTGTAACTCTCGAGTTCCGCATCTGTATACAGGCCGTCTTGCGCGAGTTCACCCGGGTCGGTGTATTTCCACGTTGGCTTGTTTAAGGGTTGCAGTATTTGAGGAGCTTCTACGGGTGATGCCGCGGGATCTAAGCGGTACCATTTGCCGTCTATTTCAAACATAGTTGGCAAGAGGGTATTGCATTCGCGCTGCGTTCCACGACCAGTGATTATTCGAGATTTCGGTGTAAGGAAATATGACTGATTTTTATATGATATTGGTAACTCGACGTAGCAGGTATTGTTTGCGCGTCGAATTTTCACTGCGACCGGTTCGCATTGAATTAGGTGTGCTACTTCTCCCGCAAAGACAGCCATGAAGCCCGGGTTTTTCATAATGGTAAACGCGAACTCGTCGGGGTTTACGGAAGACTGCGCCAAGGAATTTTTTATCACTTGCTGCTCTAACAAACACCGTTGTGTGATAACGTCCCTGTACAAGGATTGTATTTCATTTTTAAAGTGATGGGCTAGGAAAAGGATTTTGGTATTGAAATAGAAATCGATTCTGATATCTTTAGAGTTTATCTGCCGGTTTTTGGTAGGGAAGGGGTTTCCGATAGTTGTCTCGAATACATAAATGTTTGCTTGTTCCGTTAATTTTAGCGTGTGTCCGCAGATATATTCATTACCCGAGTCAGTAAACGCAAACTTCGTGCCGGTGTTATTGTTAAAATACATGGCGGGTAGTTGGGTCGCGTTGGAGTAGGTCTTGATTGCCGGCCCGTCGTATAAAATTATAAATTTATCGTATCCGCAAATTGAGACTTCCGATTTCTCCCAGAATCCGAAAGTATCGTCTTGTTCAAGACAACTTCCTGAGCTGTATGTGCACGCGGTGCCTGAATTTAATAAGATGGAATCCTTTTCTCTACGGACTGTGGCTAGGAATGAGGAAAGGGTGATCTCAAGGGTCGCTTCGACTGTAAGAGACTTTTGTCCCTCGAAAAGTTCCCCCTCGCATCCAGCGGTCCCATCTACCGAACCCTTGATTCTAATTGTTCGGTAGTTGGTTTTGTTTAACAGTAAATTTGCTATAATTTCATCATGGAATTTGAACTGACCGTATTTGTGCATGTCAAAGCACGCTTCTCGAGAAATGTGCTGCGCGAACTTTTTGTTTTTGTTTGAGAGGGCTACGTGAGAGCTCATGCCACAATAAAATGCCTTTTGTTCTATTATAATTCTGCAAGTTTTTACCATTGTATTTTCAAATTCGACTTTCTGTAAAAGATTAACATATCGCGTTTCTGCCTCTGCCTCGATACCATCGAAGTTGCACTTACCCATTTTTCGAAGCGAGATTGTTGTTATATTTGGCGCTCTTGCTGCTTTTCCGGTGCAGTCGAATCCGGTCAGGGCTGTGGCAGGTGCGATGATGCATAGTAGTGTGAGGAGATTAGCCATTATTTGCAGGCGAGTTTTGGAGGCCATCATCATTCCGATCCTCACCTGAAACGGTAGTTTCTGTATTGGTTGAGCTAATCTCGCTCGGTGATCTTAATCTAGTTAGCATGATTTTATTCGGGTGTACTGTTTTTATTTTGTTTTTAACAATAATGTCGACGTTACCGTTTTCGGCAATTCGCAAGATTTTGAAAGGACCCAGGTATTCGTCAGCAAAGACACCTTTTCTGGGTTCCTTCAAATACCTCACATAATCCCCGACTTTGAACGTGCAAGGGTTGACCTTTTGATCGTAGTAGCGCTTAGATCTAATTTTCGCCGTTTTCAGGTTTGTGTGAGCTATCGCTTGTGTTCGCGTGATTCGTTTTTTCAGTTCGAGAAGGTAAGAAAAGTAAGTGTCGTCGACGTGCTTTTCGTCGAGGCGCGCGTTGGCTGACGGGACTCGTGCTATTTTCCCGAATACGCATTCAAAGGGTGTTAGCTGTGTCCCTTCATGCACACTCGTATTGTAGCAGAATGCTGCGCTCGCAATCCATTCGTCCCAAGTATCATCGGATTTTACAAAACATTTAATATACTCTTTCATCACATGGTGCATGCGCTCTATGCTGCCATTGCTTTGAGGACGATATGTCGATGTGGTGCATTGATTGATTTTACAAATTTTTGCAATATTTTTCATTAAAGAGGAGGTGAAATTCGAGCCCTGGTCGGTCAGTATGAGTCTTGGTGCTCCGTAAATGTAGACACATTTATTCATAAACGCGGTCGCGATGTGTATGGAATCGGCTACCGCGAGAGGCACTAGAATGACGTATTTCGTCAGCAGGCACTGCATGGTTAATACGTAGTTGTTCTTCTCTTTCGTTGTTGGCAATGGACCCACAATGTCGAGCGCAATCTTTTCGAACGCTTCACCTGGTGTGTCGGTGAGTATCATCGGTTGGTGTACCTTTCTGCGTACTAATTTCTTCATCTGGCACACCTCGCATCGGCTGACGTACATTTGAACGTCTTGTTTCATTGTTGGCCAATAATAATCTTGGCGTAGACGGTAATAGGTTTTCGTCACGCCTTTATGTCCGTTAATGGCTGAAGAGTGGACCTGGTGGATGATGTCAATGCGGTCCTCTTCTTCGGGGGTCACGATTAAATTCTGGCACAGCAGGAACTTCGTATCCGGTGTCGATTCGGCGAGTGTCTCAAGCCGTTCCCGGAATAGCGACCAAGGTACGTCATCGATTCGGGGCGTGATCGAGAAACGTATCGTCTTGAGCCTCTTCTCAAGGAGAATGTCTTTGAGATGGCTCAGAGCTAAATCAATGTACTGTGTCTCGACGCGATCATGCATACTCCTCTTTACGCACAATCCGAGTAAATATTTACGCTGCACGACGAAGTGCGCGACAGTGCCCACGTCGGGTCGTTCGTGATGAACCCAACGAGCTGTATTTATCAGAGCTTGTGCTCCAGTACAAACCGGTTCATTCTTTCTAGTGATGAAATATGCGAGGTTGTCGTTATGAATTAAATATGAATCACGGACTTCGATTACATTAGTCTTGCGTCTTTGAGTGACGCTATAAGGAACGGCTGGCGGATCGAATATATCCGTGGAGCGACTATCGGAAGAGTCGTGTATCGGCTCTTCGTCATTCGCACTCTCATCTGACGTTCGATCGCTCGCGATGTTAACGTTGGGAGGTGTCATTGCGCGATCGTTGAGCGGCAATATTTCGTCTTCTTCGCTGTCTGAATTGATTATATTACGCCGTCGTCGGTGAGAGATCACGGGCGTCCCTGAGTCTGGAGCGTGTAAACAAACTCTGTCCTCGGGTGGCTCGTGTATCTCCGCACGTGCGAGTGTCGGAGTATATATTTCTTCAGATGAATTAGAAGTTAAAACAAATATTCTCCCGACCGCTTCGTGTGTCGGTGGGTTGCGTGAGAGAGCATCGGCAACAAAATTCATTTTGCCTTCCTTGTACACGACGTCATAATCGAATTCGCGGAGTTTGAAATAAAATCTTTTCAAGCGCGTCGTCGGGTCTTTGAGGTTATGGATCCATACCAACGGCTTGTGATCGGTGACAAAAATAAATTTACGGCCGTAGAGTACGTGTCGGAACTGAGCTGCTGAGTCGACCATGGCTAAGAGCTCTTTCTCGATAGTGGAGTAGTTTATTTCCGCGTTTTTCAAGACACGCGAATAAAATGCAATCGGCATATCGTCCTTATCATAATACTGGCTAAGTACGCTACCAATCGCGTATTGACTGGCATCAGTTGTCACATAAAAAGTTTTCGAGTAGTCGGGGTACTTTAGCAATGGTTCTTCCATCAAACATTTGCGCAAAAGATCAAAAGCTGTTTGACACTCATCCGTCCATTCGATTTTCTTATTACTCATACCTGGTTTGCTACCCTTCAGGAGCAAGGTCAACGGTTTGGCTTCTTTGGCAAAATTAGGAATAAATTTTCTATAGTAGCCAAGTGCACCTAAGAATTGTTTTACATTTTTCATTATTTTTGGGATGGGAAAATGCTCGATCGCGTTGACCTTATTCCTGTTTGGGCGGATCCCGTCCGTTCCTATTTCGAAACCGAGATACGCTACCTTTTTCTTGTAAAATTCGCACTTATCGGGTTGAAGTCGCATGCCCGCGGTTCTGAGACGCTCGACGACTAGACTCATCTTTTTGTCATGCTCGTCGAGGGTCTTTGCGAAGATGACCAAGTCGTCGACATAAATGAATATTTCTTTATTTTGTAGGCCGAAAAAGATATCGTTCATGGCTCTCTGGAAAGTCGCGGGGCTGTTACGCAGGCCGAAGGGCATTCTAGTAAAATGATAGTGACCGAAAGCAGTAGAAAAAGCTGTTTTTTCTTTGTCGCACTCTCGCATGGGGATCTGATGGAATCCCGATGCGAGATCGAGCACACTAAAGTACGAGTTGCCGCCTAATTTTTCAATTATGTCGGCGATGTTGGGTATAGGGTAGGCGTCCGGCTCGGTGATTTCATTCAGTTTGCGATAATCGAGCACGAGGCGCTTCTTACGCTTGCCGCTTGAATCGAACGTTTTCTTCGGCACCATCCATAGCGGGCTATTGAACGGAGAGCTCGATGGCTCTATTATTTTCTTCTTGAGCAAAATCTGTACTTCTTTCTCCATCTCTTCCTGCATAATTACAGGAGGACGATGAGGTTTTACGTTAATTATTGTGTCAGCAGTTAAAATAATTTTATGCTCGGTTAATAGTGTGGCCGGTAAATCTTCGTCGGCTAATTGAAAAATATCCGCGTATAAGTCGCAGATTTTGCTCACGCGGGCATGCTCTTCGCCTGTATAATCGCTTAGATTCACGAGGTCTTTTACCAGGCTGGCACGCTCTGGCCCTTGCACATTCAAGGTGGGAGAAGCATTCGAGTTAAGGCTGCAATGATGTATCAGATCATTGTCGCAGAGGATAAGAATATCTTCGTCCCTCTCATTTGAGAGGGGTGAGTCATTGATGCTTTCTAAAGCATCAGTATTGAAATTGATATTTAAGCCTCTGATAAAATTCACCGTGAAGTTATTCATCTCTATCGTATTGTGTGAAAATAATGACTCGATCTCATTCACGTAATCGTCGTGCAAGTCGACCCGAGAGGATTCGTCGTCCGTAAACAGTTCGTCAGTAATCGATAGCGATTGTATACATTCTGCCTCCGGCGGTGAGGCATCCGCCGAGACCGAGGATGCTATGTCTACGGACTCGTCACATTTATCGCGCTCATCGATTACGTCGGCGTCTCGTTTTGTCGCGTCGTATCTTTGTTTCATTGCGACTATCGCGGCTTCGTGCTTGGCATTAACCCACGGATACCAATCCTTGAAGTCGAATAAACTGTCCCAGTCGAATGACAAGTCACGTGCGGATTGTGCCTTGATATTCGATGAGTCGTTCAGCTTATTGGCTTTGGGATTCATTTCCGTGTTTAGACTGGATGTCTTCTCGGAGACTTTATCGGTGTTTACGATACGTGATTCGACTGTCGCGTCGTGTTTTTCACACGTATCTTTGTTGCGATTATTTATGTTTGCTTCAACGGTTTGAATGACTGCGATCCGTTTATCGGCCGTGTCGTCTCTGATATTGGAGTGAGTAAGTTTCTCCGGATTGCGATCGTCGTGGAGAGAAATCTCGGATATGTTCGAGGAAGACAAAGGATCTTTGTTCTCATCGGGAGAACCAAAGAGGTCAGATTTATCGGTGAGACAGTCAAGAATGTCGTCTCTATTTTGTTCGCGCGAGTCGATAAAATAATCGGAATCGCTATACACTGAACAATCGAGCCCCGATATCGACTCGTCAGGATACATATTTACTGAGCTTTGGATTTTTGAATACAATCTGTGTCTCAACGTGTCAATAATAGAAACATTATCGGCTTCGATAGCCTTAAAGGAGGAGTCATTAACAAAGCGCGACCGCACGTGTGGCGAAGAGACATCGATACCGTCTCCATCCAGTGACGCCGAATCTGACCGCAGATCGGACTCCTCTGAAACAATACATTCTTCTCTCGTCTCGGGACCGGCGTGTAACGTATTCAAAGCGTTCAGGGACGCGGCTCGCGACGGAGAGTTAACAGAGATAAGTTTATTCGTTTCGACAACAGATTTAGATATAACAGCTGAGTCATTCAACGACTCACATAAAGAACGCGCTGGCGGTTCGTGAACGTCAGCTTCAACAATCATATGATTTACTTGGAAATCCGGGCTCGCGTTACTTTCTCGATCGATATTTTGAGGCAACAACGGGACCACGGGGATTCTAATTTCAACAGGGAAAGAGTTATTATTTTCGACGGGGATTATGACATGCCCGTCGATATTTTTTGCAAAATTTCCGCCTACATTTACACCGGGGAGTACGGGGATTTTAGGCACGACTCCCTCTTTATATTCGCGCTGTGTTTTTGCTACCGCCCAAGAAGTCGTTTGCGGCGCTACAATTCGCGACGTTTCCTTTACAAAGTCGATTTCGACTTCTCCGAAAATGATTTGATTCGATTGGAAATCTAATTGCATCTCTCCACCCTTCATGAATTCAGAGCCGAGAATGCACGGAACGCTAATGGGAAAATCATCAGAAACTACTAAGAAATTTGTATGGCAAAAGTTAAATTGATCAAGCGTTATGCTTATTAATCCAATTGTTTTTATGACGCGATCACCTATGCCTTTCACGAGACCGTTGTGACTTCGATCAATTTTGTTACAATCAGCGACCGCGGAGATTTTGATAATATTAGGCTGTGCTCCACTATCGAGCATTATTTCTGCCTCGCCACAGACAAAATCTTTGCTCACCGCACGGATTACTGGGATTTCGCCGAGTCGATTGCAGGCGAAATCTTGGATAAGGTAGACGGGGTAAACGCTGCGTTTATTTGACGGACGTTTGCGGCTGTGCCCGGTTGACGGTCCGTCGACGCGCTCCGGACGTTCGCGTTTCCCGACTGTCTTCGTTGCTTACTGAAGCAGACCGCCTCTAAATGTCCCGGTTTGCCGCAAAAGGTGCACTGGGCATTGGGATCATAAGGGGCACGGCGGAAATTCTCCGGCACACTACGACGCTGGTTCGACTCCGGATTTGAGTTATTGAAATCGGGTTTTTGCTCGGAACTCTTCTGTTCTTTAGGTGCATTATTGCTGTTGTTTGCGTTATTAATACTCCGTGGCTGACCAGCGTTGTTTTGTGCATTCGGATAGGCGCGGTGTTTCACGCGGTCGAGCTCTACCCGTTTCTCGGTACGGATAGCCTCGGCATACATTTGTGACAAATTTCTTATATTGAAAACGTTCATTAACACCCGCATTTCGGGCGGGAGTGCGTACAAAAATTCTTGCATGCATTCCCGCTCTAAATCTTCAGCTACACGTTCGGGAAGTGTATCTACGCTCACTTCGAGGCACATGCAATCAATGATCGCGGCGTAAGTTTCCGCGAATCGGTCGATGAACACAAGCATCGTCTCATTGTTTCGCTTAGCTTGATTCGCTAATTGCCCTCTATAATAATTCGAGGACTGGTGTGAGGCAAAAATCATTTTTAAAGTTTGTATAAGGTCGTTGACTGTGTGAATTGGCACGTCATCGATTAACGTGCTTGTACTCTCCGACAGACGGAATTTTAACAGACTTACTAGTTCATATTCTGCTGCGCCAGGGAACTGGTCGCGCACCTTTTTTATGGCTTTCAAGAATTTGAACAGATTTTTACCGTCGAACGTGGGTATGGCTTTAATAGCTTCTTTCACAAAGGTGGCCGACGGGATCAATGACACGTTTTCGCGCTGTGGAGGTAGATTTCTGAGCGGCTCCACGCGAGGAGGAAGATCGCGAGGCGGCTGTTCAAAGGGCCGCCGCTGTGGAGAAAGAAGCCGACGAGGCTGCCTATTGTCGCTTAGGGGAAACGGCGGATTGCATGTATTTATCAACTCGCGGCGAGGCAGTTCGCGAGAATGAGTCGAACGTTTCTCGACGCTGATTATTCGGGCCCTGTTCGTTGTGTTCGCGGGCATAAGCTCGATATTGTTTCCTAAAAGCGCGTTTGGGTCGAAAAGAAACGAATTCGGTGAAGTATTAGACGGAGGCGGATTTCTTCCTCCAGAGGCTTGCTCGTGCACAGCGGCCGCGATTTGCTGCTGGTTAGTTAGCCTTTCTTCTGCTTGATTAACTTTAGTTTGAGCTTCGTTCAGCGCCTGGTTTAACTCTGTGATCCGATCGCGCAGCTCCTTTTCTTGCGTGTCGCGCTCGACGAGTTCGGCTTCCAAGCTTTCAACGCGATTTGCATCCGTCATAGTAATGTATGACGCGTTTTGTACATCTTGTTCGCGCGCGGCCATTTCTCGAAGCTGTCGGTCGATCTCTGCCTCCCGTGAGTTGAGACGTCGCTCGCGATTCATTATCTCTTGGAGTCGCATCTCCATTTCGTCCGACGTGAGGGTAAAATCGTTCATTTTGAAATATTTATATGTATATATGGAAAAATCCCGGTTGGTACGAATTATCAATACAAGGGGAAAAGTTAATTAGTAGCGAACGCTGGGGATGTGCGTTCGAGAATATATGAAAAACGTTTATAAATGTATAATATATATATGTGTAAATGTATAAAAGGCAACAATAACTATGAGTTCACGACAAAACTTCTTACTGTTCAATAAAGATATCGGCATTCAATTCTCTACGAATAGCGGACCTATAGAAACGAACGTACTTTACAATTTTTAGGAGTTCCTTTTCGGTTACGAAGGAACTATTGTAACATTCGTCAACGATTTTCTCTAGAAATTGGCTTTGTTGTAGTTTAACACGGAGAGATTCTTTTTCCAAATTAACCCTTTTTATGCTTACAAACATTTTGAGTCACACACGCGTCCGAAGGGTCCTTTGTTCGACATTAATCAAAATCCCACCGCTGTCACCAGAAAAATTATGTCACGTCCCACGGTTGGGGCGTACGTTTTTTGCATCGAATATACTGCGCGGAAGAGAGCAAAAGATAGCCAGTAAAGGATTGAGTTTGCTACGCTAAAGAGAGAAACGATAGCAAGAAAAAGACACTTAACTTGTCGAAGGAAGCTGCGTGGACTTTGGTTTGAAGTAGAGCAAATCCGAAGGGGCAGCCCGTCGGGCCTGTGGTGGACTTCTCGGACGTCGTGTGGATAAAGAGAAGAAGAGGACCATCCGCTGACGTCGTCCTCTGGAATAACGAAGGCTGCTGTCACCACTCTCCAGATCCTGGGTGGAGAGTCCCGTAGTTGGTCCAATGCTATAGTGATCGCGAGTGAATTGCGGAGTATCCGGTCGCGAAAAGAAACGAACGCAACCAGAATTTATGCTCAAGTAAGTAGATTTTATTCAAATTATTTTGCAGGAGAGAAGAGCTGTTGCTGGCTTCGACTCTCGTCGTGAACTCACTAGCTGTTCGCTCATCTGCGGACTAGTCGACTCGTGATTACGGAGTAGGGTTGATGTGCTGTGGCGGGGAGATTCCTCGTGATTGGCTGTTGGCTTTATCTTCTGTTTCTGGTTGGTTGAAGGTGTGGCTTGTTGCTGCGTAGGTTGTACTTGGTGGGAGTTGGTGTTGGCGTCGTTTTGACTATCTGCGGATGATGTAAGCGCGATGACGACTCGGATGAGTCTCGGATCAGGCGTCACAAAATATTTGAACTGAGGCGATAGCTGCGCTCGAGTGACCGTATTATTCCTCGAGTTACAATAGAATTATTTTACAAAGGAATTGATATACATTGTTGGCTTTAAGCGAAAAATACTTCCGAGAAGTGTTGATTACAGTTTTGTTGCGTCTTGGTTTCTTATCTGCGATTTCCGACGCAGTGATCGGCTATTGTATTATGATTACATGTGGTGCGAGAGATGTCTACTTTACTTGGTGTACATATACTTATTTCTACAGTTGAGATTACAGGGCCTGTAGCGGGTACATTGCTATCAGGCGAACATAATACTAGCAGAGCATACATATACGTCTTGAGACGAAGCTGAAGCTTAATACTAAAGTGTACAGTGAATATATGTGATTACATAAGCTTAATGCTACGAGGAAACTATTGCGGAGGTATCAGAAGAATATGTCATTGTGAGAGGTTCGGATATAGAAAAATATATATATGTATCCAATAGGGACTATTGGAGAGGAGGAAGGTGGGTGGTGAAGGGGAGTTGGGAGGTAGACTCGCGGTTTGGTTATATACTCGCGATTTCTTATAATCTAGTCGCGCTAAATGCTGCTTACGTACTAGGAATACATGTATCAGTAAGAGGTGGCAAGCACAATTTCGATGGTAAGGCAGGGCTTGCAGTCGGTAATGCAGATTTCTCTATGATCGAGGCATGGTGAGGCTTGTGGCGCCCTCTCGTAGCTTTTCTATCGGTAAGTATGGACGCGTTACCCGTGGTAAGGTGTTGTTACTCACTGTCGGTAACTGAGTTTCGGTCGGTAATTTACCGGTTGTTACTCTGTTACCATGAATTGGTGCATTGTCAATTCGTTCTAATCTTTTGAAGAAATTGGCCGTCGTCACATGTATCGCCTGTACGGGCCAATCGCGTGATGACGCGCATTGATACCATATATGTTATCAATCTCCTAAGCGCCCTCTTACATTTATCACTCTCGCGCGCGAAATTCGAATTCGCTAATTCGTTTCTGTCTGGCTGTATTCACGTCCGTCTGATTTCTACATTTCTCTTTACATTTCTCCGTACATTTTATATGACAATTTTCGCCTCACTCGCCCGCACACTGTGGACGGAGCCGCAGCCCTCCACTTTACCCCAATAGCACTCGAGGCACGTCGGTTGCCTCCACTCATTCGCTCGACGCTCGCTTTATCTCTTCCATTCGTCTTCTCTCTCTCTCTCTCGTACGTATCACCCTGCCGCGCTTCCCAATATGGCGGCGGCCGCTCGAGCGCGTACGCCTCGTGGCTTCGCTTACTATCAGCTGCTGTCGCTATCTCCCTCTCGCTCGCTCTCGCTGGCTCGTGCGGCGCTACGTGCTGCTCGATATCTCTCGCTTGCTCGCGTGGCGCTGCCCGTGGTTCTCACTCACTCTTTCTCCCTCGACCGATCACTTTATTGCGGTCGGCAATAAAGCTCGCGAAGCGCGTAGATATTCCGCATTCGGAAAAAGCGGAAAGTTTTCCTTCTAATTGCAATGCAATAGAGAAGGGAACATCTGCCGGGGAAAACCGTCTTTCGGGGAAAGGTGTACGCCACAGTGATTCTAAGCACTTTTTAATCTATACAAATTTTGCGTAAAGTTTCAATTTTCCAGTAAAAATTTTTTGAAAAATTTCATTAAAGGCGACATATTAAAAAAATAATGCATTTTAGACAAAATCTGACCTCAGATTCGGAAAGAGCGAGGTCCAAAACCCAACCCTTAGGAGGTGGCATTAGAAATGGCTTGCTCAATTTTTTCACATTCAAATTCAAGCGTGAACATAACGAAAAAATTATGGCCTTCCCGGCTGAAAGAGATTCAGGCAATATTATAGTGTGATGGCCAGTATTTTAACACTTTTTTGGAAAACTTTTTTGGTTAAACCACTGAAATAAAATAAATAACGAAGGTTATACCATTCTACAGATTACAAAAGACAACCTTTGACGTTTTTTTTTGGAAATTATTTTAATAGAATCGAAAAATCTATAATATGGTAATCTTTAATATGATCTAAATTGTATCGAAACTTTTTTTATTAAGGATTTTATACAAAATGTTGATAATGGGCAGTAGCGTACATCCTACCTGTTCTCATCTGCAATAAAATGATAAGTTTCTTGAACGTTTTAAAAGTATAAAATTATTGGATTGTTATTCTACAAATTTTAGTAATAGCCTAATTTTCATAAAAAATTGCCTATTCTCGGTATAGAAACTTCAGCAGTTTTTTATTAATGAAATTAAATATTCAACCCGGATTACATACTTATTTCCTTAGAAAATGAAATTCAGAAGTTGCTGTAAAAATTTCAAAAAATTCAGTTGAGCTATATTTTTCTTTAGCTACGTATCTGCCAGTATTTTAATATAAAATATATTTTTCTCGAACAGGAAATCCCATTTTTTGTTTTTGACGTGTTTTTGAACTTTCAGTTTAATTCTGAAACTTATCCAGATACTTTTGTATTGAAAAAACTAACTTTACAAACTTTTTATCTGAATACGAAGATTCAAACCTTCAAAAATTTGAATTCAAATGTCTTAATTAAATATAAAACTGCTGACACGTATATTTATCATTTTGAAAGTATATTTCCTGGAAATTATAGAAAATTTCCTTATGAAAGTATTGAAATAAGTATTGAAATTATTCAAAATAGACAAAAACTTAAAAAATATAGCGATGCAGCCCATAGACGTGTCGCAAAAAATTTTAAAACATTCAGAACATCCTTTTACATCTTCAAATTTTTATCTTAGAAATTTTTAGTATGTAAAATCAGTTGAATACTTTTCTTGCCATGTCAAGGAATTGTTTAAAATCTTATAGTAGTGTAACCGTTTAAAAAGAATATAAATATATATTATACTTAAATTGAATATATTCTTTTTAAATCTTAGATAATTGATTAAAAATGGAATTTTCACCATATCATGCGTAAAGTGCATACTGTAGCGCCTGATAGCTGTACACAGTACGCTGATCCCTAGACAGAACTTTACAGAAAGTAAAAAAAATGCACAACTATACTCGTATAGCTTATTGCAAAATAATTTGACTAAGAAATGCGCATAACGTAACTCCTTTTCGTTCTATTTATGTAAAGATAGTTAAAAATTTTAAAGTTGAAATAAAATTTCATTTGTTATCTATAGTTTCATATGATTACTGTGGCATAAACTTTTTAATATTTATATACTTCTTGCTTTTTAGTGAACGCACTTTCCGCTGGATGTGGTGAAAAAAAGTATATGCACCATGGTAGTAAAGTGAGCAAGCATTCACATGATGGACACATTGTCCACTTTACTCCCTAGGTATATTATCTAATATAAAAGTAAAGTGGAAATAGTAGGCTATTTTAAAAACACATCTGAATTATATTACAGGAGCAACTTGTGCCAAGTATCCGAATGCAGATAAGAAGTCAATAAACACTTACGTAAGCAGTTGGTTGTCGCAAGCGAAATTAAAAAGTAAAACGTAAGCTATAGTTGTGATTAAATTACATGGAAATATAACATAGAATTGGGTCGTTCCAATATATTTAAAAAATGGGGGACGGCATTTCAAAGTATCTGAAAAATAACACCCTGGAGCAAAATTTTTAGCTCTACAAGCAGCTCTACAAAATGCAGAAAAAATCAGTGAATATTTGCAAATTGCGAAAATTTTTTTATATGCATAATTTTTAAATGATTTTTAAAAAAATTATACATGACTTACATTTTCATCTTTTGCAACATTTCCAAAACAACTTTTCTTTTCTTAGTGTCCACTTTTAGAAAAAACCCAAATGGCATCCAATACCCCGGGAATATTTCCTCAAGGTTACTTTGGTAAGTAAGGTAGGATAACTTGTGTTGTTGGGCAGGGTACGTAACGTGGAGGAGATGGTCAGGCAACATTGTTGTGAAGTTTTAATATTACACCGATTCGATCGGTATTCCGTTCCCACACACTTGAAAAGTAATATTACAGTAATATTGCAGTAGTAATGCAAAATGCTACCACAACATTAGAGGAATATTTAAAAGTTGGCCGACCGAAACGTTTAGAACTGAATACATTGTAGTAATTTTGTGGAAAGGTTACAGAATCCTTAATGAATATTAATATATACTCGAAATTTTATTTGAGTTTTCATAGTTGGGTTCAGTTTTAGGTGGAATCTTCAAAGTTGGGTTAAGTCTTAGGTGGAGGGTAAAGGTTATAATTGGAGAAAATAGGTGGAGGTGATAGATGAACGGAGGAGGCATAGGAGGAGAGGTAAACTGTTATGATTATAAATAATAGGTTGAGGATATTAGTGCAAGATGAGAATAATAGGTGGTATTGAAGGGGTTACGATTGAAGGTGATAGAGGGAGGCCGGTGATGATAGGTAGAGTTAGAGGGCATTATTGGAAGCGATAGGAAAAGCCCAAGGGCATCATTGGAGACGATATATTGAAGATGCAGGTGATAGGAGGAGTTAATAAGTTAATGTTGGAGATCATGATTACAGGTGGTAAGTGGAGGTTCGATGTTATATGTGTATCTGATAGTTAGAGGGTTAGATCTGAGAAGAAGTGTGTAGATCATGTCAGAATAATATCGCATAGGAAATATTGCAGTAATATTGCTAATTGCTGCCACGACATTCCTGGAATATTTAAAATTAGCTGATCTGATACATCTCGAACTGAATACATTCTAGTGATTTTCTGAAAAGTTTACAGAACCCAGACAGAATTTGAGTATTTTCTTGAAATCTAATTACTGTTTTCATACCAAATATTATTGTTTAAGAAATATTTCCGTAAAGTTGCAGCAATATTACAAAATGCTACCGCGACGTTCCTGGAATATTTAAAAGTTAGCTGATCTGAAACATCTGGCCGCTGAATTCATTGTAGTAATTTTGTGGAAAGGTCACAGAGTTCGCCAAGAATACGAATACATCCTCTAAATTTAAATTCGCTTCTCATACAAAAATATATCGGATAGGAAATATTGCAGTAATATTACAGTAATATAGAAAAAATGCTGCCACGACATTCCTAGAATATTTAAAAGTTAGCCGATCTGAAACATCTGCAAATGAATATATTATAGTTGTTTTGTGGAAAGGTAGGAATATCCCCAACATATGTCCATATATTCATGAAATTTATATTCGCTTTTCATTCAAAATACTATCGCATAGGAAATAGTGCAGTAATATTGCTGTAATGTTGCTAAATGCTGCCACGACATTCCTGGAATATTTTAAGTTAGCTGATCTGATACATCTCGAACTGAATACATCGTAGTGATTTTCTGATAAGTTTACAGAACCCCCAAAGGATTTGAATATTTTCTTGAAATCTAATTACGGTTTTTATACCAAATATTATTGTATATGAAATATTTCAGTAAAGTTGCAGCAATATTACAAAATGCTACCACGACATTCCTGGAATATTTAAAAGTTAGCTGGTCTGAAACATCTGGCCACTGAATTCATTGTAGTAATTTTGTGGAAAGGTCACAGAGTTCGCCAAGAATATGAGTACATCCTCGAAATTTAAATTCGCTTCTCATACAAAATTATACCGGAGGAAATATTGCAGTAATATTGCAGTAATATAGATAAATACTGCCACGACATTCCTAGAATATTTAAAAGTTAGCCGACCTGAAACATCTGCAAATGAATATATTATAGTTGTTTTGTGGAAAGGTAGGAATATCTCCAACATATGTCCATATATTCATGAAATTTATATTCGCTTTTCATTCAAAATACTATCGCTAATGAAATAGTGCATTTATATTGCTGTAATGTTGCTAAATGCTGCCACGACATTCCTGGAATATTTTAAGTTAGCTGATCTGAGACATCTCGAACTGAATACATCGTAGTGATTTTCTGATATGTTTACAGAAACCCCAAAGGATTTGAATATTTTCTTGAAATCTAATTACGGTTTTCATACCAAATATTATTGTATATGAAATATTTCAGTAAAGTTGCAGCAATATTACAAAATGCTACCACGACATTCCTGGAATATTTAAAATTTAGCTGGTCTAAAACATCTGGCCGCTGAATTCATTGTGGTAATTTTGTGGAAAGGTCAAGGAGTTCGCCAAGAATAAGAATACATCCTCCAAATTTAAATTCGCTTCTCATACAAAATTATACCGGATAGGAAATATTGCAGTAATATTGCAGTAATATAGAAAAAATGCTGCCACGACATTCCTAGAATATTTAAAAGTTAGCCGATCTGAAACATCTGCAAATGAATATATTGTAGTGGTTTTGTGAAAAGGTAGGAATATCCCCAACATATGTCAAGATATTCATGAAATTTATATTCGCTTTTCATTCAAAATACTATCGCATAGGAAATAGTGCAGTAATATTGCAGTCATGTTGCTAAATGCTACCACGATATTCGTGGAATATTTTGAGTTAACTAATCTGATACATCTCGTACTGAATACATCGTAGTGATTTTCTGAAAAGTTCACAGAACCCCCAAACGATTTGAATATTTTCTTGAAATCTAATTACGATTTTCATAACAAATATTATTGCAAAAGAAATATTTGAGCAATATTACAAAATACTACCACCACATTCCTGGAATATTTTAAGTTAGCTGATCTGATACATCTTGCACTGAATACATCGTAGTGATTTTCTGAAAAGTTTACAAAACCCCCAAAGGATTTGAATATATTTTCGAAATTTTCTTAAGGTTTTCATATCAAACATTATAGCATTGTATATATTACAGCAAAATTGAAGTAACATTGCAATATCATTCCATAACACTCCTGAAATATTGTAGGGTTGTCCAATGCGTAACATCTGGCCGCCGAATGCATTCTCCAATTTTGTAGGAAGCTCGCCGTATTCTCGAAGAATATGAATATATTTTCGAGATATAACTTCTATTTTTAGTCAAAATAGTATCGCATAGGAAATATTGCAGCAATATTGCAGTCATGTTGCTAAATGCTGCCACGATATTCGTGGAATATTTTGAGTTAACTAATCTGATACATCTCGAACTGAATACATCGTAGTGATTTTCTGAAAAGTTCACAGAACCCCCAAACGATTTGAATATTTTCTTGAAATCTAATTACGATTTTCATACCAAATATTAGTGCAAAAGAAATATTTCAGTAATATTGCAGCAATATTACAAAATACGACCACGACATTCCTGGAATATTTTAAGTTAGCTGATCTGATACATCTGGAACTGAATACATCGTAGTGATTTTCTGAAAAGTTTACAAAACCCCCAAAGAATTTGAGTATATTTTCGAAATTTTCTTACGGTTTTCATATCAAACATTATAGCATTGGATATATTACAGCAAAATTGAAGTAACATTGCAATATAATTCCATAACACTCCTGAAATATTGTAGGGTTGTCTAATGCGTAACATCTGGCCGCTGAATGCATTATGCAATTTTGTAGGAAGCTTGCCGTATTGTCGAAGAATATGAATATATTCTCGAGATATAATTTCTATTTTTAGTCAAAATAGTATCGCATAGGAAATATTGCAGCATTATTGCAGTAATATTTCTAAATGCTGCCACTACATTCCTGAAATATTTTAAGTTAGCTGATCTGATACATCTCGAACTGAATTCATTGTTGTAATTTTGTGGAAAGGTCAGAGAGTTCGCCAAGAATATGAGTACATCCTCGAAATTTAAATTCGCTTCTCATACAAAATTATACCGGAGGAAATATTGCAGTAATATTGCAGTAATATAGATATATGCTGCCACGACGTTCCTAGAATATTTAAAAGTTAGCTGATCTAAAACATCTGCAAATGAATATATTATAGTTGTTTTGTGGATAGGTAGGAATATCCCCAACATATGTCCATATATTCATGAAATTTATATTCGCTTTTCATTCAAAATACTATCGCGTAGGAAATAGTGCAGTAATATTGCTGTAATGTTGCTAAATGCTGGCACGACATTCCTGGAATATTTTAAGTTAGCTGATCTGATACATCTCGAACTGAATACATTCTAGTGATTTTCTGAAAAGTTTACAGAACCCAGACAGAATTTGAGTATTTTCTTGAAATCTAATTACTGTTTTCATACCAAATATTATTGTTTAAGAAATATTTCAGTAAAGTGGCAGCAATATTACAAAATGCTACCACGACGTTCCTGGAATATTTAAAAGTTAGCTGATCTCAAACATCTGGCCGGTGAATTCATTGTAGTAATTTTGTGGAAAGGTCACAGAGTTCGCCAAGAATACGAATACATCCTCTAAATTTAAATTCGCTTCTCATACAAAATTATACAGGATAGGAAATATTGCAGTAATATTGCAGTAATATTTCTAAATGCTGCCACGACATTCCTGAAATATTTAAAAGTTAGCTGATCTGAAACATCTGCAAATGAATATACTATAGTTGTTTTGTGGAAAGGTAGGAATATCCCCAACGTATGTCCATATATTCATGAAATTTATATTCGCTTTTCATTCAAAATACTATCGCATAGGAAATAGTGCAGTAATATTGCTGTAATGTTGCTAAATGCTGCCACGACATTCCTGGAATATTTTAAGTTAGCTGATCTGACACATTTCGAACTGAATACATTCTAGTGATTTTCTGAAAAGTTTACAGAACCCAGACAGAATTTGAGTATTTTCTTGAAATCTAATTACTGTTTTCATACCAAATATTATTGTTTAAGAAATATTTCAGTAAAGTGGCAGCAATATTACAAAATGCTACCACGACGTTCCTGGAATATTTAAAAGTTAGCTGATCTCAAACATCTGGCCGGTGAATTCATTGTAGTAATTTTGTGGAAAGGTCACAGAGTTCGCCAAGAATACGAATACATCCTCTAAATTTAAATTCGCTTCTCATACAAAATTATACAGGACAGGAAATATTGCAGTAATATAGAAAAAATGCTGCCACGACATTCCTAGAATATTTAAAAGTTAGCCGATCTGAAACATCTGCAAATGAATATATTATAGTTGTTTTGTGGAAAGGTAGGAATATCCCCAACATATGTCCATATATTCATGAAATTTATATTCGCTTTTCATTCAAAATCCTATCGCATAGGAAATAGTGCAGTAATATTGCTGTAATGTTGCTAAATGCTGCCACGACATTCCTGGAATATTTTAAGTTAGCTGATCTGATACATCTCGAACTGAATACATTCTAGTGATTTTCTGAAAAGTTAACAGAACCCCCAAAGGATTTGAATATTTTCTTGAAATCTATTTACGGTTTTCATACCAAATATTATTGTATGAAATATTTCAGTAAAGTTGCAGCAATATTACAAAATTATACCACGACATTTCTGGAATATTTAAAAGTTAGCTGATCTGAAACATCTGGCCGCTGAATTAATTGTAGTAATTTTGTGGAAAGGTCACAGAGTTCGCCAAGAATATGAGTACATCCTCGAAATTTAAATTCGCTTCTCATACAAAATTATACCGGATAGAAAATATTGCAGTAATATTGCAGTAATATAGAAAAAATGCTGCCACGACATTCCTAGAATATTTAAAAGTTAGCCGATCTGAAACATCTGCAAATGAATATATTGTAGTGGTTTTGTGAAAAGGTAGGAATATCCCCAACATATGTCAAGATATTCATGAAATTTATATTCGCTTTTCATTCAAAATACTATCGCATAGGAAATAGTGCAGTAATATTGCAGTCATGTTGCTAAATGCTACCACGATATTCGTGGAATATTTTGAGTTAACTAATCTGATACATCTCGTACTGAATACATCGTAGTGATTTTCTGAAAAGTTCACAGAACCCCCAAACGATTTGAATATTTTCTTGAAATCTAATTACGATTTTCATAACAAATATTATTGCAAAAGAAATATTTGAGCAATATTACAAAATACTACCACCACATTCCTGGAATATTTTAAGTTAGCTGATCTGATACATCTTGCACTGAATACATCGTAGTGATTTTCTGAAAAGTTTACAAAACCCCCAAAGGATTTGAATATATTTTCGAAATTTTCTTAAGGTTTTCATATCAAACATTATAGCATTGTATATATTACAGCAAAATTGAAGTAACATTGCAATATCATTCCATAACACTCCTGAAATATTGTAGGGTTGTCCAATGCGTAACATCTGGCCGCCGAATGCATTCTCCAATTTTGTAGGAAGCTCGCCGTATTCTCGAAGAATATGAATATATTTTCGAGATATAACTTCTATTTTTAGTCAAAATAGTATCGCATAGGAAATATTGCAGCAATATTGCAGTCATGTTGCTAAATGCTGCCACGATATTCGTGGAATATTTTGAGTTAACTAATCTGATACATCTCGAACTGAATACATCGTAGTGATTTTCTGAAAAGTTCACAGAACCCCCAAACGATTTGAATATTTTCTTGAAATCTAATTACGATTTTCATACCAAATATTAGTGCAAAAGAAATATTTCAGTAATATTGCAGCAATATTACAAAATACTACCACGACATTCCTGGAATATTTTAAGTTAGCTGATCTGATACATCTGGAACTGAATACATCGTAGTGATTTTCTGAAAAGTTTACAAAACCCCCAAAGAATTTGAGTATATTTTCGAAATTTTCTTACAGTTTTCATATCAAACATTATAGCATTGGATATATTACAGCAAAATTGAAGTAACATTGCAATATAATTCCATAACACTCCTGAAATATTGTAGGGTTGTCTAATGCGTAACATCTGGCCGCTGAATGCATTATGCAATTTTGTAGGAAGCTTGCCGTATTGTCGAAGAATATGAATATATTCTCGAGATATAATTTCTATTTTTAGTCAAAATAGTATCGCATAGGAAATATTGCAGCATTATTGCAGTAATATTTCTAAATGCTGCCACGACATTCCTGAAATATTTTAAGTTAGCTGATCTGATACATCTCGAACTGAATTCATTGTTGTAATTTTGTGGAAAGGTCACAGAGTTCGCCAAGAATATGAGTACATCCTCGAAATTTAAATTCGCTTCTCATACAAAATTATACCGGATAGAAAATATTGCAGTAATATTGCAGTAATATAGATATATGCTGCCACGACGTTCCTAGAATATTTAAAAGTTAGCTGATCTAAAACATCTGCAAATGAATATATTATAGTTGTTTTGTGGATAGGTAGGAATATCCCCAACATATGTCCATATATTCATGAAATTTATATTCGCTTTTCATTCAAAATACTATCGCGTAGGAAATAGTGCAGTAATATTGCTGTAATGTTGCTAAATGCTGGCACGACATTCCTGGAATATTTTAAGTTAGCTGATCTGATACATCTCGAACTGAATACATTCTAGTGATTTTCTGAAAAGTTTACAGAACCCAGACAGAATTTGAGTATTTTCTTGAAATCTAATTACTGTTTTCATACCAAATATTATTGTTTAAGAAATATTTCAGTAAAGTGGCAGCAATATTACAAAATGCTACCACGACGTTCCTGGAATATTTAAAAGTTAGCTGATCTCAAACATCTGGCCGGTGAATTCATTGTAGTAATTTTGTGGAAAGGTCACAGAGTTCGCCAAGAATACGAATACATCCTCTAAATTTAAATTCGCTTCTCATACAAAATTATACAGGATAGGAAATATTGCAGTAATATTGCAGTAATATTTCTAAATGCTGCCACGACATTCCTGAAATATTTAAAAGTTAGCTGATCTGAAACATCTGCAAATGAATATACTATAGTTGTTTTGTGGAAAGGTAGGAATATCCCCAACATATGTCAAGATATTCATGAAATTTATATTGGCTTTTCATTCAAAATACTATCGCATAGGAAATAGTGCAGTAATATTGCTGTAATGTTGCTAAATGCTGCCACGACATTCCTGGAATATTTTAAGTTAGCTGATCTGATACATCTCGAACTGAATTCACAGTAGTGATTTTCTGAAAAGTTTACAGAATCCCGAAAGGATTTGAATATTTTCTTGAAATCTATTTACGGTTTTCATACCAAATATTATTGTTTAAGAAATATTTTCAGTAAAGTTGCAGCAATATTACAAAATGCTACCACGACGTTCCTGGAATATTTAAAAGTTAGCTGATCTGAAACATCTGGCCGCTGAATTCATTGTAGTAATTTTGTGGAAAGGTCACAGAGTTCGCCAAGAATACGAATACATCCTCTAAATTTAAATTCGCTTCTCATACAAAATTATACAGGATAGGAAATATTGCAGTAATATTTCTAAATGCTGCCACGACATTCCTAGAATATTTAAAAGTTAGCTGATCTGAAACATCTGCAAATGAATATATTATAGTTGTTTTGTGGAAAGGTAGGAATATCCCCAACATATGTCAAGATATTCTTGAAATTTATATTTGCTTTTCATTCAAAATACTATCGCTTAGAAAATAGTGCAGTAATATTACTGTACTGTTGCTAAATGCTGCCACGACATTTCTGGAATATTTTAAGTTAGCTGATCTGATACATCTCGAACTGAATACATTCTAGTGATTTTCTGATATGTTTACAGAACCCAGACAGAATTTGAGTATTTTCTTGAAATCTAATTACTGTTTTCATACCAAATATTATTGTTTCAGAAATATTTTCAGTAAAGTTGCAGCAATATTACAAAATGCTACCACGACGTTCCTGGAATATTTAAAAGTTAGCTGATCTGAAACATCTGGCCGCTGAATTCATTGTAGTAATTTTGTGGAAAAGTCAGAGAGTTCGCCAAGAATACGAATACATCCTCTAAATTTAAATTCGCTTCTCATACAAAATTATACAGGATAGGAAATATTGCAGTAATATTGCAGTAATATTTGTAAATGCTGCCACGACATTCCTGAAATATTTTAAGTTAGCTGATCTGATACATCTCGAACTGAATTCACAGTAGTGATTTTCTGAAAAGTTTACGGAACCCCGAAAGGATTTGAATATTTTCTTGAAATCTATTTACGGTTTTCATACCAAATAATATTGTATATGAAATATTTCAGTAAAGTTGCAGCAATGTTAAAAAATGCTACCACGACATTTCTGGAATATTTAAAAGTTAGCTGATCTGAAACATCTGGCCACTGAATTCATTGTTGTAATTTTGTGGAAAGGTCACAGAGTTCGCCAAGAATATGAGTACATCCTCGAAATTTAAATTCGCTTCTCATACAAAATTATACCGGATAGGAAATATTGCAGTAATATTGCAGTAATATTTCTAAATGCTGCCACGACATTCCTGAAATATTTAAAAGTTAGCTGATCTGATACATCTCGAACTGAATACATTCTAGTGATTTTCTGAAATGTTTACAGAACCCAGACAGAATTTGAGTATTTTCTTGCAATCTAATTACTGTTTTCATACCAAATAATATTGTATATGAAATATTTCTGTAAAGTTGCAGCAATGTTAAAAAATGCTACCACGACATTTCTGGAATATTTAAAAGTTAGCTGATCTGAAACATCTGGCCACTGAATTCATTGTTGTAATTTTGTGGAAAGGTCACAGAGTTCGCCAAGAATATGAGTACATCCTCGAAATTTAAATTCGCTTCTCATACAAAATTATACCGGATAGAAAATATTGCAGTAATATTGCAGTAATATTTTCTTGAAATCTAATTACGGTTTTCATACCAAATATTATTGTATATGAAATATTTCAGTAAAGTTGCAGCAATATTACAAAATTATACCACGACATTCCTGGAATATTTAAAAGTTAGTTGATCTGAAACTTTTGGCCGCTGAATTCATTGTAGTAATTTTGTGGAAAGGTCACAGAGTTCGCCAAGAATATGAGTACATCCTCGAAATTTAAATTCGCTTCTCATACAAAATTATACCGGATAGGAAATATTGCAGTAATATTGCAGTAATATAGATAAATGCTGCCACGACATTCCTAGAATATTTAAAAGTTAGCTGATCTGAAACATCTGCAAATGAATATATTATAGTTGTTTTGTGGAAAGGTAGGAATATCCCCAACATATGTCAAGATATTCCTGAAATTTATATTTGCTTTTCATTCAAAATACTATCGCTTAGGAAATAGTGCAGTAATATTGCTGTACTGTTGCTAAATGCTGCCACAACATTCCTGGAATATTTTAAGTTCGCTGATCTGATACATCTCGAACTGAATACATCGTAGTGATTTTCTGAAAAGTTTACAAAACCCCCAAAGGATTTTAATATATTTTCGAAATTTTCTTAAGGTTTTCATATCAAACATTATAGCATTGTATATATTACAGCAAAATTGAAGTAACATTGCAATATGATTCCATAACACTCCTGAAATATTGTAGGGTTGTCCAATGCGTAACAGCTGGCCGCTGAATGCATTATGCAATTTTGTAGGAAGCTCCCCGTATTCTCGAAGAATATGAATATATTCTCGAGATATAATTTCTATTTTTAGTCAAAATAGTATCGCATAGGAAATATTGCAGCAATATTGCAGTAATATTTCTAAATGCTGCCACGACATTCCTGGAATATTTTAAGTTAGCTGATCTGATACATCTCGAACTGAATACATCGTAGTGATTTCCTGAAAAGTTTACAGAACCCCGAAAGGATTTGAATATTTTCTTGAAATCTATTTACGGTTTTCATACCAAATATTTTTGTATATGAAATATTTCAGTAAAGTTGCAGCAATATTACGAAATGCTACCACGACGTTCCTGAAATATTTAATAGTTAGCTGATCTGAAACATCTTGATCTGAATACATCGTAGTGATTTTCTGAAAAGTTTACAAAATCCCCAAAGGATTTGAGTATATTTTCGAAATTTTCTTACGGTTTTCATATCAAACATTATTGCATTGGATATATTACAGCAATATTGAAGTAACATTGCAATCTCATTCCATAACATTCCTGGAATATTGTATAGTTGTCCAATGCGCAACATCTGGCTGCTGAATACATTGTGCGATTTTGTAGGAAGCTCGCCGAATTCTCCACAAATATGAATACATCCTCCAAATTTAAATTTGCTTCTCATACAAAATTATACCGCATAGGAAATATTGCAGTAATGTTTCAGTAATATTGATAAATGCTGTAACGACAAATCTAGAACATTAAAAAGTATCGGATCTGAAACATCTCGGACGAATCCATTGTAGTAATTTTGTGAAAAGGTCACAGAATCCTCCATTAATATTAATATATTCACGAAATTAAATTTATTTTTTCATTCAAAATACTATCGCATAGAAGATTGCACAGTAATATTTCTGTAATATTACTAAATGCTGCCATCACATTTCTGTTATATTTAAAAGTTAGATGAGCTAAAACATCTGGCCGCTGAATTAATTGTAGTAATTTTGTGGAATGGTCAATAATTCCTGAATGAATATTAATGTATTTTTGAAATTTTTACGGTTTTCGTAGCAAATATGATTGCATAGGAAATATTACAACAATATTGAATTAACATTGGAAAATGATTCCATAACATTACTGGTATATTACAGAGTTGTCCAATGCGAAACATCTAGCCGTAGAATAGATTGTGCAATTTTGTAGGAAGCTCGCAGAAACTTCCAAGAATATTAAGTATATACCACAACATTCCTGGAATATTTAAAAGTTAGCTGATCCGTAACATTTGGAACTTCATACATTGTAGTAAATTTGTGGATACGTCCCAGAATCGTCAAGGCAATTAATGTATACTCAAAATTTAATTTCGGTTTTTATACGAAATGTTATTTCGCATAAATTATTGCAGTAATATTGAAGTAACTTAGCAAAATACTACCAGAGTATTCCGGTAATATTTCAGAGTTATCCAATGCGAAACATCTGACCGCTGATTGAAGTACAATGCTATTATATTGTATTTATATTGTACTGCATAATCTTGAAGGAATAATCATTTATTTGTAACTTTCTTTCGGATTTCCTAGACCAATTTCTTTCTTTAGGAATATTGCATTGCGGTCATTTTTAAAATACTATAACACCATTACTGGAATATTGCTTATGCAATATAATTTTTATGTAAACCGAAATAAAGTTTCGAGAATAAATTAATATTCTTGGAGAATTATTCAACTTTATTACAATATTATACAATGTAATCTGTGGATTACATTGTATTGTACAGAAGGACAGTTTTTAGGTATTTAAAAAAAATTTAACTGACAAATCGGGTGACGTAAGCGCCTCCGCCCCCCGTGACCACGTTTTTAAAAATACATTGTAACGACTCAATTGTACATTTGTAAATAACATTATGTTATAGCTTTTACATTTTGGTACATCATCTATATAGTTTTTATTACTTTGTTTCCAGAGTACCTGTAGATACGTCGGACTCGGACGGAGAGGTGTAAGACTCACCAGCTCAATGAGTGATGATGGTGGATATTTAATATAATAAATATTAATAATAATATAATAAATATTAATAATAATAAAAATAAATAATAATGTCAATAAAATTCAAAAAAATTATTAACACCCCCATATACCTCTCAATCGTTTTAAAATATTTAGATGGTATGTGACTCTATCACTCGGAAGTATAGTATATAGATTAAAAGCAAGAATCTATCGCTCTACTCGAGTCAAAAATAATTTTAGAATATAGGCTCTGCACTGCATATTTTCACAATGGAGATCTGTATGCAGGCAGGCCTCAAAAAAATAAAAAGAGAAATATAAATTTCTCTGTTGGCGTTTCGTCCCAGCTGTCAGAGTGGACTCCTCAGTAAGGCTCTGACAGCTTCCTTAGACGCCCGTCACTTCGAAGAGAAGCGGCATTAATATGGTCTTGGCCTGCGTTTTTCTCTTGCAAGAGACAACTCTAGCATAGAGAAAAAGGCAGGTCGCCACCACAGGCAGGCAGAGACCATATTAATGCCCCTTCTCTTCGAAGTGACGGGCGTCTAAGGAAGCTGTAAGAGCCTTACTGAGGAGTCCACTCTGACAGCTGGGACGAAACGCCAACAGAGAAATTTATATTTCTCTCTTTATTTTTTTGAGGCCTGCCTGCATACAGATCTCCATTGTGAGAATATGCAGTGCAGAGCCTATATTCTAAAATTATTTTTGACTCGAGTAGAGCGATAGATTCTTGCTTTTAATCTATATACGTTTTAAAATATGTTTCAAAGTTTAATTAGCATATTCCATAGAATATTATTGCTCTTTAAAGTAAAGTGAGTCGCTCATTTTTGAAAAAAACAGTCTATTCAGAGAAAAAAGTTAATGAAAAATGGGAAAAATATGAAATACCAATACTGACCATTTATGGTTATTTTTTGTTGAAAGCCTTACGAAAATAACGTATAGAAAAACTTAGAGGCAGTCATGCAACATGTTCTGCAGGGGATCCTACAGGGAATCCTGTTGAATAATCTATAAATAACTCTGTATAAATACCTATGCGAAAGCGTATAATAATTTTTAGAATTCTTTGTACAATGTTCTCTAAAATAGTGTATACGAATACCTGTGGGTATACGTATAGTATTGAAAGTGTACATTTCTTACATATATTCTTAAAGAATATGTGTAGAATTGTCTGTAAATATTTCAGCAGAGATTTCGGACATAATTTGTAGGATTTGCTGTAAAGTTTTTTGCAGATGTCCCTGCATCGTTAAGCTAATTTTGACCAACGACATAAGTCTCTGTATGTTTCTTTTTATATTCTGCTACTATTGGTCTCGCAGAAATCTGACTCACGTTTTACCTAAGGAAGGTATGTAATGTGCAAAACTGCAGATTTTTTTCAGACAATGAACAATTATTTATGCAGAAATATGTGCATGCATTTCTGCATAATTCTATGTACAGCTCTATGCACGTTTTTGTATACAGATTTTGCCTATATAGATACATGCATAGATTTATGCACAACAGGGTACATACAATTGTACATAGAATTTTCAGTTGAACCATTTTAGTTAAAATCGCGGAAAATATTGTGGAAAATTCGTTGGACAGTGATTTAGAATCAAGTTAGTCATCAATATTAAGACAAAAATGAAAATAAGAAATTTCAGATTTAAGTAATTTTCTGCATTGCGTTCACCCGTCCAAGTATCAACCACACATTTTACTGCTTTACTTTTATGATAGAAGGTCCGTGGTGCGACGTGTTTGGCCAGAACTCATCACATGACAAGTAAACTGAAATATCAATGTCTAAGATCTTAATTTTGCTGAATTAGGTATTTTTAAGTAAAATTGTGAATGCTCATTATTTTAAGACTAATTTCATAAATAGTTTGATTAAGGTATTTATAATTTTTCCTAAGTTATGGTATTATCTAATTGGATGTAATAAATTGATAAACGTCAAAGTAATGAAATTGAAAAAAAACAGTTTTGACCATTTTTCGTAGCAGACAAATTGTGCATATGATTTTATTGTTAAATCATTCAAAAGTAATAATAAAAAAAAAATGTTTATGTTCGCCCAATAGTACTGCAATGTATTGATGTTATAATATGCAGTTGCATCAATCGACAGCACATAATATAAACATAAGTAAACTTATAACATTATTTTAAGAATTAGCGTGTGTCCGCACTTCCATAACGTGTCCTCATGTACGAGCAGAGCGTCCGAATTTTCATTAATAGCGTGTCTGCACTTTTACAGTATGTACGCATTTTTGGCCAACGTATTCGCACTTTTCGATAAGTGTCTACATTCATCGCCAGAAGCGTCCACACACTTGCAACGTCGGTTCCATATTCTAGTTTGTCCGTACTGTTGAGTGCGTCCACATTATTCCAACAGCGCGTCCGCAAAACTGTCAGAACCCATATAACTGTACTTTGGGACAAACAATAAAGGTAAGAAGGAATTGGTGGACCATTGCTAGAATCATCGTTACTTAGAATTCAATAACACTTATTTATTAATGATTATATTTGCAATATAAGGAAATGTTAGGTAAAAAAATTAATTTTATGTTGATGCAATGTTGATGCAATGCTGCATGTCCCTTGAAATTTAGTTACCTACATGTTTGTAAACAGTTAAGCAATATTACCAATATGATAGAATTTATAAAATAGTATATAAAAATAAATAAATATTTAGAATCATGAAATAAGGTTATGAGAATATTGATTAATGTTGTGGCTCAAATAATGATTTTCAAGCCCGGTAATATCGTTGCACCCCCGCATATACGAATAGTGACAAACACCTTGTACTTTTTATATACAATACATCAATATATATAGATATACATACTGGCTTTAACGTGACTGGAAAAGGGGCGGGAGTAGAAACATACACATACAAGTACGAGAAGTCCTGAATGCGCTGGCACAGAAAAAGCATGCTAAAGGGCCGCAGCATACGGGCTGGAGAGTGGGGGATTTGGTTTTAACTCGGATAACCCTATAGAAAAGCAGATTTTGTTCCTTCCCCTCATTTCCTGGTCCGAAAATTTTGGACAGACCCCTCATATATTTTCCAAGCGCTAAAATGTCCCAAGAGATCTATTCACATTAAAAAAATATTTCTATGTTGATGCAATGTTGATGCAATGCTGCATATCATATCATCCATATACCGAAACATTGATTCAAACCTTGAAATATAGTTACGTATATGTTTGTAAACAGTTGAACAACGTTGCCAATACGATGGGATTTATTAATTCTATATAAAAATAGATAATTATATCGAATCATGAAATTAGGTTAATAGAATATTGATTAATGTAACAGCTATGTTGCTCAAATAATGATTTTCCACTAAGTTTTGAAGCAATATTAAAGAAAAATCATTTTTATGCTGGTGCAATATTGATGCAATATTGCATATCGTAGCATCGGCATATCAAACCTTGAAATATAGTTATCTACAGATTTGTAAGTAATTGAACAACGTTGCTAATATAATTTTAAAATTATATAAAAAACCAATAAGTAAATCGAATTATTTAATAAAGTTATGAAAACATTGATTAATATTGTGGCTATATTGCTCAAATATTAATTTTCAACAATGTTCTATAGCAATATTTAAAAAAAATATATTTTTATGTTGGTGCAATATTCATACAATATTGCGTCTTACGGCATATATCTATATTATGATTTAAACCTTGAAATGTACATGTACCTAAATAATCAAAAAATTAAAATTGGCTAAATTAATAAGGCTTTAGCAATATTGCCAGGGTCAATCATTTTTTTTACTCTCCTACAAAGTTGTGCCAATATTTAGTAATTTTATGGCAATGTTGCTCAAATATTGCAATCTTGCTGTTCAAGGCAACTTGCCTTGAAAAGCAATGAAAAAGCGGACATAGCGGTGTGTGGCAATATTGCTTCAAGGTTGTAACAGTATTGCTGTGGGCAATTGCAATATTACCTAATCTTTGATCCTTAGAAAGCAACGTTGAGGCAATGTTCCAAAAATATTGGATGTTATAGGGGATTGGACACTTAGTGTATTAGGCCTGTTACAACGGCGATTTCGCACATCATACTCTGAACCATAATCTAGAATGGGCTGTAACAAAGCTTCTGGTAAGGTGTATGAGGAATTTTAAACTACTACAGTACTACTATCAGTTAAGAGAGCGTTCAATGTCGTGCATCGCTAATCCCGAAGGTACAGGATTATGTTAATCAAAACCTGCTTTTTTTCGTGGAAGCTACGAAAGATTGCATGAAAATTTGACGCCATTAGGCTCACAACATTTCGTGACGAGTGCTCTGTAGGGTACTGTGCTGTTGAATCAGCTGATCAACTTACGAAACCAAATGAATTTCGATACGGCGAAAGTACAACAGGTGGGTTTTCGTATCATACTGTGTACCATGAACTGAAATGGGCTCTATTGAAGATTCTGGTACGGTGTATGTGATACTTTTTTCCTACTACAGTCGTATTCTTAGTTTAGAAGCATTGGACATGGTTGGACACTCATTATATTAGGTCAGTTACAATGGGGATTTCACGCGTCATACTCTGTACCATAATGTGAAATGAACACTAACAAAGCTTCGGGTAAGTTGTATGAGGCACATTCAACCTGCTACTGAACCGCTCTTGGTTGAGAAGCGTTTGATATTGATTACCAGTAGCCTTAATTGGATACTCATTCTGTGAAATCCATTTTTGCAAACTGTTCGTGCAACATACTGTGTACAATAATATAAAATGTTTAATTTTGAATGTTTCGGTACGCTGCATGACTTATTTTATCGGACTAACAGATCTAAATTTTCCGACGTCATAGTTTATTACCATTTCATCACCTTAAATACATGATTTTATTTTTCATAAGATTGGACGATTGTTGTATTCTATTAGTCGCTTTGATTCATGAAGGAATGATTTCGAATAAGAGAATACAATAATTTAATTTGATGCAATTGTATATTATGATTAGTGATCGGTAATAATGGTATATTGAGTATTTAATAATAACTATAGATTTTATATTTAAATTTCCAAGTGGTAGCAGTTATGGTACATCCGCTAATAGTAATCTGTTTTTATTACCTAGTGATATTTTTTCTATCGTTTGTTACTCATAATAAGTTGAATAGTAAATATTAATTCACGGAAGGAGTGACAGTTCAATGCATGCAAATTTACAACACATTAGCTACGAGATTTTTGAAGTTTTTATTAATTAATTATGCAAATATGTGTTCTTCCATTTGCTAAGCTTATAAATTTTATATTTAATTTGTTGAATGCTTCATTGAATGCGTATTTCATTGAATGCATATGTATATTATTTGATTGCATATATGTACTTTCGATTGCATTTGTATATTATAAAGTTTATTTGAATGCATATAATTTTTATGCATTCATTTCTTACATTTATCTATAAATTAGCTATTTACATAAGAATTTACTATATATTCGAGAAGAAGGGGTCGAAATATACTTAAATATTGTGTAGCAGTTGCGTTATATGCAGTGGTATAGGAAATATTCCGTTTCAATAACGCACTCAAAATGCCTGTTTCACGTACATATATATATATATATATATATGTGTGTGTGTAAAAAAATTTGAAAATTTATAAAATTTTTGAAAATTATACAGAGAATCACCATACATATCTATATATATATATGTGTGTGTGTGTGTGTGTGTGTGTGTGTGTGTGTGTATGTAGTGATTACATATATATATATACACACACATATGTATGGTGATTCTCTGTATAATTTTCAAAAAATTTTTATCTATCAAAAAATTATTGGAAATTGATCTAGAAAATGTCTTAGGTCTCATGAATTTTGTTAAATTTTTTTTATCATGAACTATAAGTTAAATTACAGAGGGTCAAAGTTCATAAACGGATTAAATTTATATTTTTTGTTTAAATTTCATTAATTTGTAGTTCCTCCAGAAAGCGCTTTTGAATATAGCATACATATAAGATTTTTTTAATTACCTAAAAATTTCAATAAAAATACGTGTAATGTCATATGTTATGTGTAATAAAATGTATGTATGTTATGTACATATAAATAACTTAAATAATTATTGTATTTTGGAGAGATATACAAAATTAATCCATGAAAATGATTTTCCATTGCCGTACAAAATCTGGATTTTGATGGAGACAAACTCCGTCTCTGATGTTTCAAATTTTTCATTTTGACAATAAATTTTTCTTCGAGCAAAAGCTGATTTTGGCATATGCTTCCCATCTATTTCTATGGAAAAAAGCATTTTTAAATAATAATTCATTTTATATTAGCTATTTTTATATTATACCATAATTTTTGTCTGATATACTTTAAATAAGCGAGCATATATATTAGTATAGCAAGTTATCAAAGATTTAATTTGAAAATATAATAATTTAATACAAAATATTACCAGTATTAATCGTACATTTATATGCTATGCACTTTCCATCTATTTCTACAGAAATAAATACATTTTTAAATAATTCATTAATTTTATAACAGCTAATTTTTATATTTCATAGTAAGCGCACAATTTTTTTCTGGTATACGTTAAATAGAGAAAACATATGTATTAGCATAACAGATTATCAAAGATTTTAATTAAAAAATTATGATTTCATGCAAAATATAACCAGTATGAACCGTAAAAATAAAATGGATTTGATTTATAACGAGAAGCCAACTATAACATAACATAATAGGGCAATACATATATTACTTTAGAAGATTATGAAACATTTTAACAATTTTTATATCATTTTCTATCAGAAAAAGAATATATATTTATTTTATGAGTAATGCATATGTTACTCATTTTATTTTATTTAACTAACAAATCAAAGCCCTTCAATATATTCCAAAATAGTACTTACAGTGATAAATAACGCTTGTTCATTCAAGTCTGATGCTGTTTATATACCGTTTTTTAATGCTAATTTCACCTGTAACAAAAAGAATAATGTATTTTAAAACAAAGAATCAAGTTCTGTAATGGTAAAATTAATTTCATTAATGATAATTGAAATATACTTATCTGAGAGAGTGATATCCGTTAATAGCATATTTTGATCATCATGCCATCTTTTTATCCGTGCATTTTTGCACTTGGAACTTTTTATAGTTCTGGATTAAACACTATTTTGCACACACGTACTATGACTTTTACGGGATTTGAGCGCGTTTTAAATAACATAATTATTATGATAAACTTGGAGAACCCAGATGGAGGTTATCAGCTAGCAGAAACCAGCAGTAGACTAATACTTTATAGCTTCGTTATAGGGATCCCTATAACCCTATAATTTGGTACCAACCCACTTTCGTACTATAGTTATGTCTAGCCTGAAGTATAATTATTCTACTGTTGGTTTCTGCTAGTTTATAACCTCGGCGTGGATACTCCAAAATTATCATAAATTATATTATTTTAAACGCGCTAAAAACCCCTAAAACTCGTACTAAAAGTGTGCAATAGTGTTTAATATAGAACCTGCAAAAGTTTCATGTACAATAATGCACTTATAAAAAAGATGGCATGAGGTTCAAAATATACTATCAACGGAGCTCACTGTCAGATAAGTATATTTTAATTACCTTTAAATAAATTAACTTTACGATAATAGAACATGATTCTTTGTTGTAAAATAAATTATTCTTTCTCTGTTACAGGTGATCCGATCAACTTAGTGTAAAAAATAATGTATAAACTGCAGACATTATTGAATCAGCCTTATTTATCACTGTAAGTAATTGATACGCTTATGAAAGAACCTGTGAATGTTCCAGAATGTCAGAGGCCTTGGTTTCTCTAAAAGTTACTACTTTCTATAAAAGAAAAAAATACAGCTACGGAAAAAAATTTGCATCTTCCGATAAGAATTTACAACATTATTTTCACATCTAATGAATGTATCTTGGCTTTTCTGACCTACTCTGCTTTGTTCGCTAGATCCCATAGAATATTCTCATCTACTTTTTTTACCGTCAATCTTTCCTAAAAATTTTTTAATTTGTTCTAAAGTCTAATTTCCGTACATTTATGCATTTATTAGAGAGAGATGGAAAGATAGTCCCTTCTGCTAGAGCTGAATTTCTCTGTTAAAAAATGCTTTTTAAAATTGATTATAAATAAAACTAAATAATAATGAATAATGAGTATGGATGTATCGATTATAATTAATGGTTTATTGACTTTTATATAAGTCAAATATCCTTGAAACTATTATATATTGAGTATATGGCATGCGTGGGCGCTTTTCAAAGTATAAAATCTTGTTTAGTTTATTTTAATTATTATAAATGTTAAAACTGATTACATGGGGATATTCTATAGGATTTTTATAATGTAGCGCAACAAAATTTTGATGGATTATGCTAATATTTCACTGTTTTACTTAAATTTTTTGCTGCTCTAAACAAGTCATTTTTAATAAATGAGCTCTTATATTTATTTCTCACAGAGTAACCAAAGCCTCTGACATTCTGGAACTTTCACAGATTCTTTTATAATGAGTTAAACTATCTTTTCATATTTTTTTAGATATTGATTATCAAACTGAAAACTTGATTTTAAGGCTTAAAAAAATCTATATAAAACCCATATGTATATATTTACCCCCCCCCCCCCAAATAAACCTTTTAAAGGTAAAAGGCTGGCAAGTATAAGGTCGTTTTTTTCTATAAGATTTATCCATCTCCTTTTCTCCTTCCTCCTTCCTCCTTCTCCTTTTCTCCTTCCTCCTTCCTCCTTCTCCTTTTCTCCTTCCTCCTTCCTCCTTCACCTTTTCTCCTTCCACACCTTTACACTTTCTCCTTCTTCCTTCCTCCTTCCTTCCTCCTTCTCCTTTTCTCCTTCTTCCTTCCTCCTTCACTTTTTCTCCTTCCACATCTTTACACTTTCTCCTTCTTCCTTCTTCCTTCCTCCTTCCTCCTTCCTCCTTCTCCTTTTCTCCTTCCACATCTTTACACTTTCTCCTTCCTCCTTCTCCTTTTCTCCTTCCACATCTGTACAATTTCTCCTTCCTCCTTCCTCCTTCTCCTTTTTTGCTTTCTCAAATTCCTACCAGCTCTTACTCCTCGTCTAACTATTAACTTATTTTTTCTTTTTTTAATCATTACATATCATTTTATTTAATTTTAATGCACACTTTAAAGAAATAGGTAAATTACTGAAGGACGATAAGAAACGTGTTAATAATGCAGTGATTAAAAAGATATTTATGATCATTTAACAAATAATTATGTTAGGAAAAATTCTTCTTCAATTTTGAAAAGGTCTTCTTTTACCTCGTAAATGAGTGAATCACATTAAGATGAATAATCCGAAACTCTCATCTAGGATAATATGTACGCGTAAGCATCTTCGCGTTAAGGGTCTGTTGGACATACTGTTATTTCTTTAGCATCATTTCTGTATACCTTCGTTTTACAAAAATTCCAATTTTAATTTTAACACAAGAAAGTTATGATATCATTAAATAAATTGGCAAGTTTTTTTATAAAAAACAACCGCTTTGAAATAAATAAATAACTCGTTTAAATATAAATTTTCGAACTCTCGATTTCGAACCCTTATTGGTGAAAATTCAAATCTATCTATCTATGAAAATATGAACGCGTAAACATCTTCACGTTAAGGGCCTGTTAGATAGACTACCATTTCTTTAGTGTTACTTCTCCTATACCTTCGATTTAATAAAAATTTCAATTTTAATTTCAACAAAAGAAAGTTATGATATCAATAAATAAATTGGCAAGTTCTTTTATAAAAAGCAATGAATTTGAAATAAGTAAATAAGCATTTAAAAGGGGGAGGATTATAAATATACATGTATTTAAATAAACACATGAAATTGTAGCATGTGAAAAGGTGGATAGCCTGTGAAAATGCACAGTCGGGTACAATTAAAACTTTGAGTAAATGCGACTGCTGCCACGTTCTGCGCATTCTATCTGACGTTTGGTGACCGATCACGATGACGCCGTATTTACCGTGGGAGATTAGGCCACCATATTTCCGGTAAATTGAGCGTTGCGTAATCGGTCACAAACATGCGCAGAACGTAGTGCCAATATGGTATTATTCAAAGTTTCAATTGCACCCAACTGTACATGTAATAGAATCGCACGATGTTCTTACATGATATTATCACATGACAAATGTGCCCATAATATGTAGTAATATCATGTTTGTCTAATATGATTATGTAATTTAACAACATTGTTTCCCATCATGAAAACTTTTTCTTTTATTTATGGAAGCAACGAGCGGATATACAATCTACTCTACTTAGTAATTCAGTAAATGTGTTGCTATCCTTATTTCATTAAAAATCTATGTCTAGGACGATTATATGCAATTATATATGAGATTTAAATTCTGTTGATACAATATATCGATCCTACATTTAAAAAAAAAACAGGAACAAATTCTATCATGTAGTACGCAATTTTTTTTACGAAAAAACTTGCCGTCCCGTCCTATCATAGATAATCGATGAACTACTAAATGTCAGTGTGAAATTAACAATAGCATAACATTTTTAATATAGTTAAATTATCGTCCTATTATCCTGCAATGGGAACTACTCAAAGCATTATATTAAACTGTGAGAACGACGGCCTCAAATAATAATAATAATTAGAATTCCATTTTTAATTAAGTAAAGATTTAAAACTAAAAGCTGTAAACTATATCAAGTAAATATTAATTTAACATTTTTAAGCTTGATTTATTTTCCAACTTGTGTCATAGAAATTTATTTTATAACATTTTTTTAATACGTAATAATAGTTAGAATTATCTTTAATCAACTTACTGTAATCTTCCGATAATAATTACAGTTTTGTAAAACATACATACATACAAATAATCAAAAATAGAGCTTAGAATGAGTGCAAGATTGAGTTAGAATACTTCAAAAATTGGTTAAAGACAGTAATAAATAAATATTGAATAAAAAATTGATTCAGAGATTTTCTAACGGTGTTTTATGAACAAGTTACTTTGGTTAACCTTGCATAATTTGAAGATCGTATCCATCGTTATCTATGATAGGACGGGACGGCAAGTTTTTTCGTAAAAAAAATTGCGTACTACATGATAGAATTTGTTCCTGTTTTTTTTTTAAATGTAGGATCGATATATTGTATCAACAGAATTTAAATCTCATATATAATTGCATATAATCGTCCTAGACATAGATTTTTAATGAAATAAGGATAGCAACACATTTACTGAATTACTAAGTAGAGTAGATTGTATATCCGCTCGTTGCTTCCATAAATAAAAGAAAAAGTTTTCATGATGGGAAACAATGTTGTTAAATTACATAATCATATTAGACAAACATGATATTACTACATATTATGGGCACATTTGTCATGTGATAATATCATGTAAGAACATCGTGCGATTCTATTACATGTACAGTTGGGTGCAATTGAAACTTTGAATAATACCATATTGGCACTACGTTCTGCGCATGTTTGTGACCGATTACGCAACGCTCAATTTACCGGAAATATGGTGGCCTAATCTCCCACGGTAAATACGGCGTCATCGTGATCGGTCACCAAACGTCAGATAGAATGCGCAGAACGTGGCAGCAGTCGCATTTACTCAAAGTTTTAATTGTACCCGACTGTGCATTTTCACAGGCTATCCACCTTTTCACATGCTACAATTTCATGTGTTTATTTAAATACATGTATATTTATAATCCTCCCCCTTTTAAATGCTTATTTACTTATTTCAAATTCATTGCTTTTTATAAAAGAACTTGCCAATTTATTTATTGATATCATAACTTTCTTTTGTTGAAATTAAAATTGAAATTTTTATTAAATCGAAGGTATAGGAGAAGTAACACTAAAGAAATGGTAGTCTATCTAACAGGCCCTTAACGTGAAGATGTTTACGCGTTCATATTTTCATAGATAGATAGATTTGAATTTTCACCAATAAGGGTTCGAAATCGAGAGTTCGAAAATTTATATTTAAACGAGTTATTTATTTATTTCAAAGCGGTTGTTTTTTATAAAAAAACTTGCCAATTTATTTAATGATATCATAACTTTCTTGTGTTAAAATTAAAATTGGAATTTTTGTAAAACGAAGGTATACAGAAATGATGCTAAAGAAATAACAGTATGTCCAACAGACCCTTAACGCGAAGATGCTTACGCGTACATATTATCCTAGATGAGAGTTTCGGATTATTCATCTTAATGTGATTCACTCATTTACGAGGTAAAAGAAGACCTTTTCAAAATTGAAGAAGAATTTTTCCTAACATAATTATTTGTTAAATGATCATAAATATCTTTTTAATCACTGCATTATTAACACGTTTCTTATCGTCCTTCAGTAATTTACCTATTTCTTTAAAGTGTGCATTAAAATTAAATAAAATGATATGTAATGATTAAAAAAAGAAAAAATAAGTTAATAGTTAGACGAGGAGTAAGAGCTGGTAGGAATTTGAGAAAGCAAAAAAGGAGAAGGAGGAAGGAGGAAGGAGAAATTGTACAGATGTGGAAGGAGAAAAGGAGAAGGAGGAAGGAGAAAGTGTAAAGATGTGGAAGGAGAAAAGGAGAAGGAGGAAGGAGGAAGGAGGAAGGAAGAAGGAAGAAGGAGAAAGTGTAAAGATGTGGAAGGAGAAAAAGTGAAGGAGGAAGGAAGAAGGAGAAAAGGAGAAGGAGGAAGGAAGGAGGAAGGAAGAAGGAGAAAGTGTAAAGGTGTGGAAGGAGAAAAGGTGAAGGAGGAAGGAGGAAGGAGAAAAGGAGAAGGAGGAAGGAGGAAGGAGAAAAGGAGAAGGAGGAAGGAGGAAGGAGAAAAGGAGATGGATAAATCTTATAGAAAAAAACGACCTTATACTTGCCAGCCTTTTACCTTTAAAAGGTTTATTTGGGGGGGGGGGTGGGAAGATTTCACTACTTTTAAATGGTATATAATACCTAAATTATAATGAACGATTAACATCAACTGAAGAAGTTATAAATTTAAAAAAATCGACCTTTAGTAAAGAAGAAATGAATAAACATACGCAATAAACCCCCTAGATATTCTTTACATTGTTATTGAAAATTTGACTTTAATTTACATAATCAAATAACGGTAAATAATAAAGCACTTGGAATGGAATTTTGGCTACATAAAGGTTATATATATATAACTGTAAATTAAAATATAGTACAAAAATCATACTAGAAAAGAGTTCTGCAGAAAAATAGTTTTTTTTAATACACGTTTATATAAAGACATAATATGCGATACTAACATTGTAGACCAGAATAAAGTTTCAAGTTTTATCGTTAAAAAAACAAACCGTTGTTTGAATGATATTCGAAGAAGTGTCACTACCGATATGATAGTCCAAATTCAATTTTCAAGAACTCAAATTAAAGGTAAAATTATAATATACTTTTAGCACAAAAATTATCAATTATCTCTTTACAATAATTTTAATTTAATTTGTAATTTTAGTTTTTAAGGGATGGGTATATTTAAATGACCTAACCGGACATGGGAAATGAAACTGTGCAGGGCTCGACATCGATTTTAAAAACATTTGTGTAACTTTTCAGAAGACGTCAGAAATTTGAAGCATTAATTTACTAATGTTTTTATATTATGCTTAAACTGACTTATTTACTTTTCATGGGAAGCAATATATTATTTTATATTATTCATATGTATGTGTCTTTAGAGACAATATTATAAATAAAAATCTTATGGAAAATTTACTTGACTGAAAAGGACACTAAGCTATTTTTTTAGAAATTTGTCATATTTACAATTGCATGTATCTGAACTTTAACGGAGGTTAATTTGGATTTTCAACTCTCAAAATCAATATATCGACAACAGTTTTCATCAAGCAAAAGCTATTTATGGGACAAGTTTTCTGTCTATTTCTCAAGATATAAATGCATTTTTTTAATAATTAATTCATATTGTAACAGCTAATTATTCTATTTTACAATAATCGTAGATTTTTTTTCTGGAAATCACTATATAATTGCACTGTTCAGTGGGCAGAATATCTGACAGATTCTGCGCAGAAAACACGGCTGTGAAGAGATATATTGGACCACAGAATCTGTCCAGATAATAAGCTTATTGCAACTGTATGTGGTCCATAACCTGCAAGTCAATTTGTTATTATGGTGCCACATAAATTGAATTTGTGTAAGTTACATTATTTTGTTAACAAATACAGAAAAATGAATTGCATTGGTGATTCTAATTTAATTATCTATATTGAACTTGTCACTGTGAACTTCATGGCTTTAGCATCTAATTTTATTCAGGTAAGTATATCAAATATGAAAATCAACATTATAAGTTTTTGCGTAATGATAATTGCATGTATAGATTTAACATGTTAAAACAAATTCATATGTCCAATTTCAGCTCTCTTGCTGCGATAGATTTTAAAAGAGTGCGAAGAATATAATTGAAATAAGTAACCACCCTTCGGTTACGAAATTGCATTATTGGAATATTCTATTCTTCGGACTCATTCAAAATCTATAATAGCTAGAGAGCTGAAATTTAGTATACAAATTTGTTTTAACATCTTAAAACAATAAATGTAAACAACTTTATCTAATAACTTATAGTTTTAATTTTCATATTGACACTTTATGGCTTCAGCGTCTAAATTTTCAGCTATGTATCAATATGAAAATTAAAACTATAAGTTATTAGATAAAGTTGTTTACATTTATTGTTTTAAGATGTTAAAACAAATTTGTATACCAAATTTCAGCCCTCTAGCTATTATAGATTTTGAATGAGTCCGAAGAATAGAATATTCCAATAATGCAATTTCGTAACCGAAGGATGGTTACTTATTTCAATTATATTCTTCGCACTCTTTTAAAATCTATCACAGCTAGAGAGCTGAAATTGGACATATGAATTTGTTTTAACATGTTAAATCTATACATGCAATTATCATTACGCAAAAACTTATAATGTTGATTTTCATTTTTGATACTTACTTGAATAAAATTAGACGCTAAAGCCATGAAGTTCACAGTGACAAGTTCAATATAGATAGTTAAATTAGAATCACCAATGCAATTCATTTTTCTGTATTTGAACAGGTATTTGTTGACAAAATAATATAACATAGTTGGTTAACGCAAAGCTTATTTGTCTCTACACATAGTAGGTTATGAGAGCATTCATGACCTCAAGCAGACAACAGAATCTGCGCAGATTATGCCAAGAGGTCATAATAGATTCTGCCCGAAAATTCTGGGCAGGAGTTATTCTCGAGGACAGATCTTATGGTTAATTTTCCGGCAGGGTGGGGAATATATAAATTAGGATAGTAGATTATCAAAGATTATAATTCAAAAATGTATGACCTGAAGCAATATATTACCAGTACTATTATTATTACACGTATAATTTCATTAATGGTTTGACTTACAACGAGAAGCCAACTCATAGGCAAATTTTGATTGTAACGTCTTAATATCTCTGTATCCATAATAGCTTTCACCAAGCAAAAGCTGGTAATGGAATGACTTTTCTGACTGTATATTCAGAAATAAATACATTTTTTTGAGAATTTAATCATATTTTGCATTAGATCATATATTTTTTAACTAAAACTTATATACATTCTCCTATTATATATAAGTATACCAGAAAAAATTCTGTGCTTATTGTAAAATAGAATAATTAGCTGTTTCTATATGAATTAATTATTTAAATATGCATTAATATCTGTAGAAATAGACAAAAAACTTATCCCATAACCAGCTTTTGCTTGATGAAAGATCTTACCAATACAAAGATTTTGATAATCTTAAAATCCAAATCTACCTTCGCCGAAGTCCAGATATATGCAATTGTTTGTAAACTGCTAGTTATTAATAAGCAAGTGATATGTAGTATGTATAATTTTGAATGCTAAAAGGCGCATAAAAAAGCTACCTAATTGAATTTGTTCAAAAAGCTTCTATATGAAAATGAAAAATCATTTTTAACTATTATTTGTGCATAATCAAAAAAACCATAATTATTTAAATTATTTATAACTACCTACCATATTAATTTAAAAATCTGAAAATTTTTTGTTCTTTACATTAAATAAGGAGATCATAAAAAAAATTTTGTCCAAAATCAAAAAATTTTTACACGACTGGTAAACTTATCTTTGTTGATAAACACCGTATTTTTTTTACGCGAAAGCGCGTTTTACGAATAAGTAAAAACATTGTGTTATTTAAATAATATTAAATGAAATCTGTTCTAGTAAAACTTTTCCTACTACTATTATTTTTCAAAAAAGAACTATTTTAAAATTCAAAATATTTTAACTGCAGTATAATTTAATTATCTATTCCAAAATTTTAAATCATGATAAAATTTAATTCTTTTATATCGAGTAATTAAATTAAATATGTATACTTACCTTTGCCGTTGATAGCAGGCGACTAGGTTTTTAGTTTTTAAAATGTAACGTTTAAAACTAAATTTAAACTTTGCTTGTATTAAAGCACAATCAAAATAATTATATATAAAAATCAATTTATTATTCAACACGTGAAAAATTATTTGTATCTATTAAAATATATTTCAAGCAAGTCAATCAATCTTCCTTGAGAAAAACGTGACAAACAAGTGTTCGAGCTATTGTCCTTTCGTACCAAAACAAAAGCGGTCACATATAAACGGGGTAAGCGCACTACTACTATAATATCAATTACTTATACAGGTAATCATGTATTCACTTGCTCTGTAAGCTTCTAGGAAAACAGACGTGTTATTCTTTTGTGCTATTCTCTTTCAAAGAGGAAAATCAACGTAAGTTAATTTAAATAAATAAAGTAAAACAATAAGTAACTTTATATAATAAAGTGAAATAGTGTGTAATAGTGAATATATTATTTTTTTATTTATTTATTATCTATGTCATTGTAATTATGATTTCTATGAAAATAAATGCATTTTTAAATAATTAATTAATTTTATACCAACTAATTTTTATATTATACCATAATATTTATATTTCATAATAAACGCATAATTTTTGTCTGTTTTACATTAATAGGCAGAACATATATATTAGCATAGTAGATTATCAAAGATTTGAATGAAAAAAATTATGATCTAATGCAAAATATGACTAGTATTAATCGTACATTTATATTCATATAATGGATTTGACTTACAACGAGAAGCCAACTCTTTATATTATACACAACATATAAAGGAATACATTTATTGTAGTAACAGATTATGAAAGATTTTAATTAAATTTTTTTAACTAATTAAAATCCTCTAATATTTTATATTTTAATCTAATTTAATACTTGAGCATCACCCAATTAATCATATATTTATGTTAATGTTTTTGACTTACGACGAGAAGCCAACTCTCCATACTATACACAACATAATAGGGGAATACATATATTGCAGTAACAGATTATGAAAGACTTTAAATAAACTTTTTTAACTAATTAAAATCCTCTAATATTTTATATTTTAATCTAATTTATTACTCGAGCATCACCTAATTAATCACACATTTATGTTAATGGATTTGACTTACGACGAGAAGCCAACTCTCCATACTATACACAACATAATAGGGGAATACATATATTGCAGTAACAGATTATGAAAGACTTTAAATAAACTTTATTAACTAATTAAAATCCTCTAATATTTTATATTTTAATCTAATTTATTACTCAAGCATCACCTAATTAATCACACATTTATTTTAATGGATTTGACTTACGACGAGAAGCCAACTATCCATACTATATACAACATAATAGGGGAATACATATACTGCAGTAACAGATTATGAAACTTTTTATTTTATTTAATCAGTGAATCAAATCCCTTTATCAGATTCAAAAATTGTACTTACAATAATAAACAAGGCTGGTTCATGAAAGTCTGATGCTGTTTATGCATCGTTTTTTAATGCTAATTTCATTGGATCACCTGTAACAGAAAGAATAATGTATTTTCAAACAAAGAATCAAGTTCTATTATTGTAAACTTAATTAATTAAAGATGATTGAAATATACTTATCTGACAAAGTGAGAGATTGATAGTATATTTTTTTATTTTGATCCTCATGCCATCTTTTTTATAAGTACTTTTTTACACATGAAACTTTTTGCAGGTTCTACATTAAACACTATTTTGCACACGCATAGTATAACTTTTACGGGATCTGAGCGCGTTTTAAATAATATAATTATTATAATAAACTTGGAATATCCACTTGGAGGTTATCAGCTAGCAGAAACCAGCAGTAGACTAATAATACTGAATAGCTTCGTCATAGGGATCCCTATGTCCCCATAACTTGATGCCAACCCACTTTCGCACTATAATGATGTCTAACCTGAAGTATTAGTGTACTGTTGGTTTCTGCTATTTTACAACCTCCGCGTGAATACTCCAAGTTTATCATAAATTATATTATTTAAAACGAGCTAAAAACCCCTAAAACTCATACTATGCGTGTGCAATAGTGTTTACTCTATAACCTGCAAATAGTTTCAAGTGCAAAAATATATTTACAGAAAAGATGGCATTAACATCAAAATACTGTCAACGTATTTCATTCTGTCAGATAAGTATATTTTAATTACCTTTTTAATAAATTAACTTTACAATAATAGAACATGATTCTTTGTTTTAAAATAAATTATTTTTTCTCTGTTACAGGTGATGCGATGAACTTAGCGTAAAAAAAATTTATTAACCGTAGACTTTAATGAATCAACCTTATTTATCATTGTAAGTAATAATATTTTTGAATCTGTTAAAGAATTTGATCCGCTGATTAAATAAAAAGAAATGAGCAATATATAATGCGTTACTCAAATATAATATTAGGTGATGCGTGTAGGTAATAAATTATTGAGTTTTCCAAGGCTTGAAGTGTAAAATAATAAATATGCTGAGACACGTGTCTTCTGATTAAGGGCAAAGGAAGTGTCCAAATACAGCTACAATCTATAGTATGGAGAGTTGGCTCTTGTTGTAAGACAAATCCATTAATATAATGTACGCTTACTATATTATTGGTAATATTTTGCTTTAGGTCATATATTTGTGAATTATATTTCATAATCTGCTATCGCAATATATGTATTCCCTTATTATATTGTGTATAGTATGAAGAATTGGCTTCTCGTTGTAAGTCAACTCCATTAATATAAACCTAAGATTAATACTGGCAACTTTTTTGCATTAGATCATATTTTTTCAATTAAAATCTTTGATATTCTGCTATCCTAATATATATGTTTGCCTATGATATACAATTTAAACCTAGTCCCAAAATACTTGTTATAAATTAATTTATAAACATAAACATACCGTTCTTTAGTAAAAATGTATTTTTAAGTTTTCTGGAAAGCTATAATTTGTTAATAAATAAACATAAACATGAATTGTTACTAAATTTTGAAACTCATTTTTAAGTTTCAGAATTTACAATGCAAAACCAAATGGCTATTGATGGAAATGGTACATACAAATTTTATTTTATTATGTAATTGAGTCTTAGACTCCAAATCCCTCTATATTCCTTTGAGCGCCACCCAGTAAAAATCAAATTTATAATATATATATACAATATACATAATTTCTTTACTTTAGCAGAAGATGGTACAGGCAACAACAACAATAACAATAACAACAACAACAACAACAATGCCAACAACCGCCAGGTTAATCAAGGTACAGACCCCTTTTTTTGCTTGATAAATAATAATTTAAATGACTTATATTTAAGAAAAATAAATAATAAATAAATATTTTACAGGTAGAAGAGGGACAAGAGCTGGTAGGAATTTCAGGAGGTACAGAAGGAGGCTGAATCCCTACCAGCAAAACCTCAAAAACCTGGCGGAATTTATAAATTATATGGCCAGATCGAATATTGAAGATACCCGCTCTGATCTGGCCAGGCAAAGAGCTCAGCAAGAGCAGATTGCTGTTCTTCCAGAAGAAGTTACAGAAGAAGGAGATGCTCCAGTTAAATAAAAAGAAATTGAAATATTTGTATAAAGAAAAATAAAAATAAAATCCAAAACTTGTGTATATTATTTCTTCGAACTTAAACAATGAAAATACAACACTTTCACTAGCTTGTACATGAAAAAATAGAAACTTTCTTGCATGAAATATATGCAACCTTGTCTATGAACTTATAATTTTGACTTATGCACCTGACAATTTAGACCTTAAAGCCATGAAATCGATGGAGTAAGTATATCTATATGAAAATTATCTATATATGAAAATTAAGTACATCCATACACCTCATTTAAAATCTATTACAGCTAGAAGGCTGAAATTTGGTATAGAAATTGGTTTTAATATTTAAAAAAAATACGTGCAATTATCAGTATCTAAAAACTGAATTTTATTAAAAGAATATAGTTCATTAAAGACAATTAAACTAAAACTACCAATGCAATCTGTTTTTCATTTTTTAAGCAGTTATTTGTAGGTAAAATTATACGTCTTACTCAAATTCAATGTCTAACGCATAAACGTTTTATAGTTATGAGGCATTCAAAATTATTTAATCCCTATGATTAATTGAACCAAACACGTTACCTTAATAATGATCAAATCTTGTGGCGTAGGTAGCATAATCTTTGAATCAAAATAAGAACACGCTTACTCTGTACCAGTTATTATTCTAAACTTAATAATGAATTATCCTTTAATAAAATACTTTTCACTTCACCATCTTGTCACAGGAATTCCTTTAGTATATAACCTGACAGTTGCGTAACCTCCCAATAGAAATAGGAAAACATTGACTGTAAATTCTGTATAAAAACTTTCTTCGATACTTAAACGATGAAAATACAGCACTTTCACTAGTTTGTCACATGGAAAAATAGAAACTTTCTTGCATGAAAAATCATTAATTAAATACTTTACACTTCACTAGCTTGTCACATTACGAGAAAATTTTTTCCTTGTATCCTGATAGTTGTATGCCTTCCAATCTAATAAAACCTGAAAAATAAAAGAGAACATTTTAACAAAGAATCAGTTCACAAATCCTTTATTTGTATTGTATATTTATATAAATCAAAAAACTAAATACTTATCTAATTATGAACTATCAGTTTATGAATGCTTTTCGATTGTGTACAAAAGAATTTAACACTGTTTTAAAATATATATTTAGGTTAAATTTATATTACATTTAACACTGATTTATAATTATTAACAAACGCGCCCCTTGATAAAATTGCTTGCTTATCTATCTATACCTTAGCACTGTGTTATTGTAATCGTCGTCTGCACCACATATCTGTACACAAGTATATATCTATAGCGCTGACGTCACACATGATGACGTATGGCGGAAAACAATTTATCAGGGAGAACAATTTTTTGAAGAGAATTCATGAGCCGGAACTTTCACTTCAGAATAACATTTAATAGAAGCCATTTCACAAAATATGACCCTGATGTGATTTTATTAGTTTCGTCTCAAGCTTTCGTTTGTGTATTTCTGTGTGACAAATAATGCTGTCAAAGTGAAGAAAACCGTAAGTCAAGTTTCGAACAATGCCTATGAGATGTATAATAGGGTCTGGCTAGCGCCCGACGGCGGCGTGCGTACTGAACGTACCTTATACTTGCCATCGTGGCGCTACCGCGCCCCTTGATAGAGGATTTTGAATGCCGCGCGCTCGATTGCTTATCTATATAGGTGGAGCCACCGGATGGATATCGACATTGCTTGATCCGAATCGATAAAGGGGGCGGAGATTTGCATATTTATAGGGGATATAAGAGGCGATAATTGATTTTCTAGCTAATGATAAAATTGGATTTAGAAAAGAGGGTGCTCAGGAAAATCACGGATAAAGGAATTAATTAGTGGTGGTTTATTGTAGGCCAGTAGAGGTTTCCTCTCAGGTAGAGGACCAATTGGAAAATTCGGTGGCCAGTTCGACGCTTCCGTGAAGGAGGAGGCCGAGTGGGGAAAACGCGGCATCCTTCTTCGTTCGCACTCTGTACTCTGTTCCTGGATCTGGTGGCGTTAACAGCTTTCTCTAGTTTCCACTAATTATTTTGGATTTTGTTTGGAGGCCTTTACGCCGTTTCGTCTATTCATCAGGTTTTCGTTGTCGGGAAGAATTGAAGCGTTATTGGATTTTTTGAGAGGTTTTGGCGGTTTTCTTTCCTATTTGGTGGATTAAGTATTGGTGAGGAATTAATATAAATTTCTATATATTTTTCCTGTGGATTAGGGATTCGAGAGAAAGTTAGGTAGAGGCTTTTTTCACTTTACAGGCTCGATATTCGGTTTCGCGTCTCAGGTGAAAAGTTGCGGTTTGCCCTGTTTGTAATTATTTTTAGAGTTCCCGTAGAGGAAGTTCGGGGCCCTTCTTTTAGCAACCACCGATCTTTCCCAGGAGATAGTGATATGGCCGTTGGCCCATGCAGTATTTAAAATCATTTGATTTATTACTCACGGAAATTGGTACCATGATTTCGATAATATACGTTTAGCTAGTTTATATTAATAATAAGACAGCTATGCATCTCTTCGAGCAACATGATTTATTAAAAAACAGGCCAACGTTTCGTGCTGGTACAGCACCTCATCAGGGCTAGATGACCAAACAAAATAATTATAAAAAATAATTAACATTAAATATTACAATAAATAAAATATTAACCGCTATTTATAATTTACCTTGCAATTAAAATCACTATACTAAATACATCTTAATAATTGAAAACAGCCGAAAAGCAGGAAAAACCAGCTACTATAAATAAAATTAATCAAATTCTCGAACTTAAATAATTATTAATAAACAATCTTACTTTTTCAATTTGACCGAAACTACTTGCACAGAGCCGGTGCCGACAGATGGTCGTGCGGCACCGGCGGAGGACTGTGAACGACTGACTTTTCGGCGTCTCTCTTCCTTACGATTAAGAAACTAATACATTCTACTAACATTTACTAATACAAATAACGGCTATACAATCCGAAGATCCGACTAGCGAACAGGTATATACAGCTCACATACGCTAGAAGAGGTGGCAAATCTTAACTACCATGTAGTAAGGCCAAGAGCCCGCGAGGCAAATTCAAACGTTTCCTTCATGACTGTATTGGTTATCAATACAATATAACCGGAACGTTGCCTAGCAACCCGGATTTTTCGTCTTCACATTGGGATGTGCCGCACGACCATCTGTCGGCACAGGCTCTGTGCAAGTAGTGTCGGTCAAATTAAAAAAGTAAGGTTGTTTATTAATAATTATTTAAGTTCGAGAATTTGATTAATTTTATTTATAGTAGCTGGTTTTTCCTGCTTTCCGGCTGTTTCCAATTATTAAGATGTATTTAGTATAGTGATTTTGATTGCAAGGTAAATTATAAATAGCGGTTAATATTTTATTTATTGTAATATTTAATGGTAATTATTTTTTGTAATTATTTTGTTTGGCCATCTAGCCCTGATGAGGAGCTGTACCAGCACGAAACGTTGGCCTGTTTTTTAATAAATCATGTTGCTCGAAGAGATGCATAGCTGTCTTATTACTATCTAAGGCTCGAGCGATAGAAGCATTTTTTTATTTAGTTTATATTAACTTTCTGTGTTACCTATTTATCGAGCTAATTGCCACCACATTCCCGCTTTCTACCATTTTCAAGATTTCACAAGCCGAGAAGGAGTCAGCCGTGCAAAATAAAATTATTTGTACACTAACTGGAATCCCCGTGCGGGCGAGAAAATTCCACTTTACAATACACACACACACACACACACACACACACACACACACACACACACCCACCCACGCACGCACGCACTCACCCACCCACCCACACACACACACTAGGGGGTTCCCCCCTGCTCGCTACGCTCGCCAATCCCCATAGGTTCAACTTTTAATTTTTCGTACACCTCTGACTTATCATTTCAAATCACAATAATTTCACGCTCCTCCAATACTTTCAATCATGACCTTCACCCTCAAGTTATGTCGTGATTCCTATATAACCCTCTACCTAACACTTTCACCTATGACTTTGAGCTTCCACATATTATTTCCAACCACAACCTCCAACATCCACCTACTGCATGAAGTCATGATCCGCCTATCACCTGTACCCTCGACATATCACCTCCAATCACATACCTCAGGCTCCATCGATCATCTCCATCACTTCACTCCATCTATTGCCTATCTATTGTCATCTCCAATGACAAACTCAAATATCAACCTATTACATTAAGTCATGATGCGCCTATCACCTGTACCTTCGACCTATCACCTCCAATCATATACCTCAGGCTTCATCGATCGTCTTCACCCTTTACCTACCGCTTCCACGCTTCATCTATCGCTCAGATCCACTATCTACTGCCTCCAATCTTAATCCCTTCACTGTTTATCTATCGCCTCCACTCATGATGCCTTTAGCATTCACTTATCGTCTTCAATCATTATCCCTTCATCCTTCAGCTCTTATTCCCGCATATTGTCAACACCCTCAAGTAATCATTTCCAATCATAATATTTTTATGCTCCTTCTATCCCTTCAGTCGTGTGACGTCACGACTGAGAACTCTATGAGAGAGCGTTCGAAGAGGGAAAACGCCGCCACCAGAGACGCGCCCAGCCAGGCTCGGCGCTACGGGAAGCAACGGCTGCCATGACACCACGACGAAGAGCGAAGCGAGCACATGGCACGCAACAGCGAGCAGCGCGTCGGGCGGCAAGAAATGTGTGTGTGCATGCGGTGACGTTATCAGTGTGAGAATACAGTAACGAATGCGTGGATATATATATGATGCGACGGAGAATCCGTCGTAAAAGCTGAGTGACTCTCCTGCAGACACCCGAAACCGAGCAGAGGAATATGCGGCGCGCGGAGCTAGCAGGCGCGCCGACGGGCCACAGCCGCCGCCATGACACCACCGAGGAGCACGAGGCGACGGCTAGTACAGCGAGCGTATGGCGCGCAACGAGCGGCGCAGCGAGCGGCGCGGCGAGCGGCAGAGCCGCGTATGCATGAGTCGGCGAGCGCGCGTGTGTGCGTGCGAAGCCGAAAGAATGTGACAGAGAGAGATAGAGAGACTACGATTGCCGAGTGGAGGCCTGCGAGCCCCACTGTATGAGCATAGAGAACTATTGGGTCGAAGTGGAGGCGCAGGCGTCGTCCACAGCGCCAAATGTATAGAATAAAAATGTATGCGCCGGAACGAGGGAACGAGGAAGATAAAAGTGTACAGGAGAAATTTGTAATTGCCGCGGCTAGGAAAATCACGCGACCGATCACGTGACCGCCGTAGCCGACGTGTCTGTGTGTGTGTGTGTGTGAGATCGCGAGATAGAACGATGAAGCGCGACCGGCAGTAGCACGAGAGCACGCCTCACAGCAACATCGAGCAATCAAAAAGCATCAGCAGTTTCCAGAGTCCTGAGTGAGTCGTGAGCAAGGAGTAACCACCGGCACCTCTACACCAACCACCTCATCACCCGCGCACAACTGCGTCTCGCATTAGTTTTCGCGTCCGACGTTGCACGAGACAGCGGCCGTACGGGGGGAAGGAAGTGAAGGAGTAGAGGCGAGAGTAAGAGTGTGTATGAGTTTGTCCCGTGAGAATTTGTAACTGCCGCGCCGCTGTCGCGCAAGAGAAAAGACGTGTACGGGATTAGACGTGAATAAAATAGTGCCATTAATCCGCGAACCGGAGTGTCCAAATCTGTACTTATTTTACCGGCTCACGCGACCCTGTAGATCCCGAGTCTCGGCCGAGGCCTGAAGTCTGCTCAAGGCTGCTGCAGCGCGTCAAGGCGCCCTTTATACAGAAAAAATAGACGCGAGGCAGAGCCTAGACAGACACAGAAGGAGAGGAGGAGAGCACAGCACAGACACCAACCACCTCGGGAAGAGAGAAAGGAGGACGACGACGCGCGGCACGCCAGCCAGCCGGCGGTCATTACCGTGCCCCCGCGGAACGATCGCTCGCGTCTGTCATCACCGTGGTCGCGCGCTTTTCCCTCGGTACGCCCGCGTACACCTCTTTCCACTGCCGTGTCACACTGGCGCCCATTAACCCAAAATAAAGCCCGGAGCCGTAATTTACGCGTTCATTAATTTTTTTGTTCGGGACATCGAAGAAAATTATCGGAAATTCTGTGTGAAAAATTGCTCGCGTGGTGCAAACGCGAATCTAGCCATCTTGGCAGAACGAGCAAGTTGTCGGCGGCCATATTGAATAGTGGCGTCGGTTGCTTGCCGAGGAGGATTACCGAGCGCCAGCGCGAACACAATGACGTGAAAATAATTTTTTTTCTTTCTCTCCGGGACAAAACAATAATTGTTTTTACCCTTTCGAGCGATAGCTCTCTCGAGTGAACAAGTAATTCATTTTTCTTCTTCCTCGTTTTAATTTTTTTCTCTCTTGTACAACGTGCGCGAAAAATTTTCCGGTTAAGTGATTTAAGATAACTAAGTTTTGAGAATACCCAGAATTCGCGTGTCGTGTCGCAGCCGAGCCGTCGAGTTGAGATCCAATCTCCTTGAGGAGTGACACTGGCCGAATAGGATTGATTATTGGGTACGTGAAATCGCGAAAATACCACATAACCTTGTAGAATAAATCAGGATTGATCCACAAAAATTCTAACATGTCAAATTAATTTTAAGGAGCCTAGAGTGACCGCTAGCTTACCCAGCGAATTATCCCGCACGCGTTAGATCGAAAAGTTTTTTTTTTCCTGGTCCATGAATACAAGGAGCGTCGTATAACCGCGTATTCGCACCGAATAATAATTCTTGTACAAACTCATAGCTGCTCTCTGCGACAGTCACGGAGAATTGATACCGAGTTCTGCGCAGACAATTATTGCGCAGATAAAATTATTATTAATCATTACATACTATTAATTTTACAATATTATTTATAATTACTGTACCATGTAATTTTCTTTTACATTTATTATCATAATTTTTTTTAATTCATGTAACCCGCATGATTTGGGGAATTTCCTTAACCAAACCATTGTCTGCCCTAGCCAAATCACATTGACGGTTAACAGTCTGCACGTCAAAAGTGAAACTATATTTTTTTTCCATACACCCCTTTCACCAAAGTAGATCGGGGATTTAAGTTTTTTCTCCACACCCTGCCAAGGTCGAGAGCAAAACTCTCCCTCTGCGAATAAACAGTAGTTAGGGATTTGGGAATCAGCTAGGGACAGCCATAGCCAAGGTTGAGAAATTCTCCCTTTACACCGGCCAAAGATTAGACGAAGACATAATTTTGAAGATTAGATAACAAATCATCATTCCGAAACAGAAGACACTAGTATTGACGATGGATGAGAGGCAGAATCATTATCAAATAATGCAAGAATTACGCAAAGACACGAGTGTCAGACACCTGCACAGAGACATCGAGAGAATGTCACAGACGGATGTTTTCGAACAATTGGTGAGCGATCGAGTGAGCAGTATAGGATCTGTGGAACTTCTCAAAGACAGACTATTACGCTTGAGAATCAGAGAAAGCCAAGTAGCCCAAGCCCCGTGGTACGAGTGGGATGAATATGGTCGTGTGCCACCGAGCACAATGGAGGACATGTTACTCCCACCGAAAACAGTGCTGCGGAAAAATACAACACAAGCAATACCAGTGTTCGGGAGTAACAACAACTACCCTGACACAGCAAACGTCAGACTCGGACAAATACAGAACGTCACTGTACCTCAGATCCACAGAGTAACTAACGTGATGCAGGGACATGAACAAGGACTCCCGTACAGAGTGCAACAGTCGCATGAAGTACAGCAATTTATGGACGTGCCGGTAAAAACCAATCCAACAGGATCCTTCCAGGGACCTGAGACACATACCACGGCAACTCCATCAGCTGCAGCAACTCATACAACTCCGAGATCAACGGGAGCGATCCCGAAAATCCCTAGCCAGAACAGCAATTTACCTGCAGAAGACAACGTTTCAGCAGATGAAACACAATACAGCATATATTAGTAGAATTCACCAAAAGATTATTTGAATAGCACACTGAGACAAACGAATGTGCAGCCAAAGCCGTGCAATGCAGAATCGGAGCGAACCGCCGAAGAACCGAGACTAAGACCTGTCAATTACGACTTCCCAGTCAACGAGCGGTAGGAGAGCGGTCACAATAACGTGGCGATCGACTACGGCCAAGGAAAAGATTGGGCAGACCCCGTACGAGATGTTCCTCCCTCAACAAACCCAAGACCTCGCATGAGCCTTTCTACGAACCCGGCCAATAGGAATGCTGTTCGACAAGGGAGAGCGAGAGCGCGAGGTTAGCTATGTGAGAGCGAGCTGGCACTCTCCTGCATCGGCCGCTCCAGCTCGGACGTCGTTGCAGCTCGCTCCCGAGGGATGGATGAAGGATAAATGGTCAGTGAGTCGTTCATTGTAAAACTGAGTCTCTTTCGCGGGTATGTGTGCAGCTCTACGCGCGGTTTCGCAAACGCGGAGTTTGTGATCTCGCGAGCGCGTGAACACCGGCGAACTCAGATATCTTGGATGCCTTAATGTCTCTATTGCGTAATGTCTTTTCATAATTAAGGTTTTTCCGTAGCCTACGCGGATGTCTTCGACGAAGAGTTATCTCGTAGTCCCGGCGCGAGTGAAGAGCTATCTCGTGTGCGGACAAAGGGGGTTTCTGCGTAGTTAGGGAATTCGTGGCTATCTGGGATATTGTTTAGTGCGATAGTGTGACTCGGTTATACGTCGACGAGGACAAGTAGGCCTCGGTCGACATCGCGGTAGTGTGATTTTACGCCGGCGAGGACAACGGGGCCTCGCTCGGCGTCGCGGTATTAGGTTATGGGGTTACACGGGCACGACCGAACGTTGAGCGGGTAATCGCGTCCATAGGTTTACGGAGTGAGAGAAGAGTCGGCGGACAGTGAGTGATTGATGCCAAGTGGGCAGAGTGTGTGTGTAACCTTGAGACGCGCGAGAGTCCGGATATCTTTTCTTTTATCAGTGGCTATCTTTGTAGTCTAGGAATTAAGTAGCCATTTTATTGGCGTGCGGTATTGAAGTTGGTCGAGCGGAGAAGAAACGTAGTTATGCGTCGAGTTATTTGTGTAAATCATGAATGGATACCTCGGGGCTGTCTTCACTCATTTGTAAATTAGTATTAAGTCTGTGTTAATAAATAGTGCACTGAAATAGAGATATCGGAGTGGTGTTTTACATCCGAACCGCCCTCTCTCCTTACTGTGCACGGAACTGAGCTTGCCGGCCAAGACCCCTCCGCCTTGCTCCCGACGAGTCTCGTTGGAAAGAGTCACGAGACTCTGTCATTCTACGGGGAACGGCTAACGCCTACTGGGAATCGAGGAGAGATTTCACGGGAGCAAGGCTGGGAGTGCTACAATATTGAATGAAAAAGGCAAGAATACAGCGCTCGATCGTATACGAGCGGGAGTGCGATACCGTTTACTACGCGAGAGAGAGAGAGGGGGAGAGAGAGAGAGTGAGAGAGAGAGAGAGAGAGAGAGAGAGAGAGAGATGGGCTCAATCGCCCGGACGCCAAAGTGAGGGAGATCTGGTACTTACAGTCCACACGTCGGTCCCGGGGCTGTCGCTGTCTTGCTATCGGACGCCGGTTGGAATGGGGCTCGCCAGGGATCCGCTCTCCGGGCGGTCGATAAGGACGGGGCAGATGTCGTCGGTCGTAACACCAGGTTACAATCGGTTGTAGCGAATAGGAAACACGCGAGGCCGAAGGTGCACGGTCAGAGGTTACCACAATACTAAATACATAACCGCGCGGGATACCGAAGGATGCTCCGGTCCTTGACACGGCGTTGTCATATTTGGCAGCACGTGATCGATGGACCGGCAACGTCGCAGGGGAGCTTACGCGAGCTCTCTCTGCCTAGCCTATATTCTAGTTACTTTCTCTCTCTCCCTCCCCCCCTCTCTCGATCTCTCTCTCTCTCTCTCTCTCTCTCTCTCTCTCTCTCTCTCTCTCTCTTACTCTCTCGCACACTAGTGTCCGCTGGTGTGCTCTGAAACGAGAATGAGAGAATTTTTGAATGGTATAGTATGTTTATTGACTAATCATGGGCGAAACACACAATAAATGTGTTCCGTTTCAAAATATTACAAAATTTTAGAAACGAAAATGCGCTTCTGAGTTACGGGGTTTTTCAAGATACTCCTGAGTTACGGGGTTCTCCAAGCAACTCTCGAGTTACGGGATTCTCCAAGCAGCAACCGAATTACGGGGCTCTTCGAGCAACTCGTGAGTTACGGGGTTCTCCAAGCAACTCCTGAGTTACGGGGTTGGGTTGTTCCACCCAGCAATCGATATAATCTGCTGTAAGAAGCAGACTGAATCAATTTTTCCAAGACAATTTTAAATTAAAGAACATTTTACTTAACATTATGGCGATTTATTGTTGTCCTCATTAGAAAGAAAATATTGTTATGACCGGCGCGATTCGAACATCCTGAATCGCTCAAAGCAACCCGCTGTAACTTCGCGGTTGTTTTTGTTTTTGGTTCTCAGTCCAGCGCTGACAGCTGTTAAGAATCGACGTATTATAATAAAGTCTATTTTCATTTCTTTTATTATAAAAGCGTGTTTATTGTTTATCTCCTCGACCCGCTCGTAACAATATAAAAATGAATGATGATACCTGCATACTGATACAAAACTTTTTCATAAATTGCAAAGTCAAATAAAGTATTCTTTATTTTAAAAGTGCCTTGGGAAGATTGATAAATTTGCTTATTTTATTTATAATTTTATTCATAATAAATTTTTCTGAAAAAAAAATCTTTTTTGGCTATGTGCTATAACAGTCGTATATATATGCACGTTATCACCTCTCCGGGTGTACGCCATTACTTATATAATGCTAACATCTTTTCATGTTTCAGAGCACACCAGCGGACACTAGTGTGCGAGAGAGAGAGAGAGAAAGAGAGACAGAGAGAGAGAGGGGGGAAGGGAGAGAGAGAGAGAGTAGCTAGAATATAGGCTAGGCAGAGAGAGCACGCGTAAGCTCACCTGCGACGTTGCCGGTCCATCGATCACGTGCTGCCAAATATGACAACGCCGTGTCAAGGACCGGAGCATCCTTCGGTATCGCGCGCGGTTATGTATTTAGTATTGCGGTAAGCTCTGATCGTGCACCTTCGGTCTCGCGCGCTTCCTACTCGCTACAACCGATTGTAACCTGTGGTTACGACCGACGACATCTGCCCCGTCCTTATCCACCGCCCGGAGAGCGGATCCCTGGCGAGCCCCATTCCAACCGGCGAGGATGATCTGCAGCGTCCGATAGCAAGACAGCGACAGCCCCGGGCACGACGTGCGGACTGTAAGTACCATATCTCCCTCACTTTGGTGTCCGGGTGATTGAGCCCATCTCTCTCTCTCTCTCTCTCTCTCTCTCTCTCTCTCTCTCTCTCTCTCTCTCTCTCTCTCCCTCCCTCTCTCTCGTAGTGAGCGGTGTCGCACTCCCGCCCGTATAAGATCAAGCGCTGTATTCTTGCCTTTTTCATTCAATATTATAACACTCGGTTTTCGTGCTAAGTCGAGTGGTTACGTATCGGCCTTGCTCCCGTGAAATCTTTCCTCCATTCCCGGTACGCGTTAGCCGTTCCCCGTAGAATGGCAGATTCTCGTGACTCTTTCCAACGAGACTCGTCGGGAGCAAGGCGGAGGGGTCTTGGCCGGCAAACTCAGTCCCGTTCACAGTAAGGAGAGAGGGCGGTTTGGGTGTAAAACACCACTCCGATATCTCTATTTCAGTGCACTATTTATTAACACAGACTTAATACTAATTTACAAATGAGTGAAGATAGCCCCGAGGTATCCATTCACGATTTACACAAATAACTCGACGCATAACTACGTTTCTTCTCCGCTCGACCAACTTCACTGCACGCCAATAAAATGGCTACTTAATTCCTAAACTACAAAGATAGCCACTGATAAAAGATATCCGGACTCTCGCGCGTCTCAAGGTTACACACACACTCTGCCCACTTGGCATCAATCACTCACTGTCCGCCGACTCTTCTCTCACTCCGTAAACCTATGGACGCGATTACCCACTCAAAGTTCGATCGTGCCCATGTAACCCCATAACCTAATACCGTGACGCCGACCGAGGCCCCCTTGTCCTCGCCAGCGTAAAATCACTACCGCGACGTCGACGGAGGCCTTCTTGTCCTCGTCGACGTATAACCGAGTCATACTACTGCACTAAACAATATCCCACATAGCCACGAATTCCCTAACTACGCAGAAACCCCCTTTGTCCGCACATGAGATAGCTCTTCACTCGCGCCGAGACTACGAGATAACCCTTCGTCGAAGACATCCGCGTAGTTGGTAACCCGAGGCACACGCCGTTCACGCACTGATTCGCACTACGGAAGAACCTTAACTATTAAAAGACATTACGCAATAGAGACATCAAGGCATCTGAGGTATCTGCGCTCGCCGGTGTTCACGTGGAGTAGAAGCTGAGAAAAACAAAAAATACTTAGCGTCTCGCTTTAAAACGCACGCCACTTACGATGGCCCCCCACCACTTGCTGCGACCGTCGCAATCGTGAAGCATCATTTTACAGCGCGACTTCGACTCTTCGGTGACTATATTTTATTACAAAATACAACTTAGAGCCCGGGAACCTTTCTCCAAAGGATAGAGCACTTTTCCATGCTACCGGGCGCGTCCACAGGCTGCGGATAGTGGAATGGCCAGAGAGAGTAGTGGATATGGGAACATATCCAGTCTTTCTGGTTAGTCGCTAATTAAATATGCGACCGCGGACAATGGAACCGAGAAGGAAGTTTTTTACAATATTTACCGAGTTAGTTTTTTGCAATATGGAGGAAAGCAAAGATAAAAGTAATTACCCAGGTGGCAACCCTCAGGGAAATCCACCCGCTGTAAAAGCGGCCGAGCCCCATTCGGATTCTGGGAGGGGCTCATCAATGCTGGACACCAAAGCAACCGCACCCGTAATTGGCCACTTGGTCGCGGGAATATTGCGAGAAGCTACAAGTGAGCTAAAGAACAATCCCCAAATCCCGCTTGGCTAGGGTGGACCGGGGAGCATTTCTGATCAGCTGGAAGAGATGCAGCTAGACGCAGCCTCCGAGGACGACACACTGTCCATAGGAAGCAAAGTCGAATCTGCAGACTCGGAAACTGAACAGAGGCTCCTCGAAGACGACACCGAAGTCAAAAAGGAGGAAGGGAAAGGGAAGAACAAGAAATCTGACCACGAGCAAAAAGCTAAGAAAGGCTATAAGAACGCGGTCAGATTTCTGAGGAAAATGAAAGAAAAGAAGGGTGAACTCACTGAGAGAGAAAGAGAGTTCATCCGCAAGAACAAGAAAGTTGTGGAAAAGTATGAGAAAGAACATCGACCCCCCCACAACTTGAAACCATCCGAGAGGAAGAGACGACCGAAAAGGACGTCCCACCCTCGCGGAAGGTAATCGACAAAAGGAAGAGGCTTCAGAGGGCTGAAGCGGTAAACGACTCCCCGACTGCAGGGAAAGAGGGCGTCCAAGAGGGTGCAATCTGCAGAAGAGGAGGAGAAAACCGCGAAAAAGCCGAAACCTTCGACGAGCTTCGAGTCACCAAAGGAGTACCAGATCGCCATCATCGATCGGAACGATCCAGATGGCAGGATGAGCTCCGAAAGGTGGCTAGAAGTAGAGGCGAAGATTCTAATGGCCATTGCGGACGGAGCAGAGGACGGTGACGAAGATGAGGTGAGCTTCAACGGGGCTGGCTGGCAGAAGGGAGTCAAAGTAGTCGGTTGCAGCAACAGGAAATCTTGCGACTTCCTAAAGCGCTTAATCGGCGGCTGCGACGAACTCTGGCCGGGAGCCAGACTCGAAGTGATACCGAGATCGGAGTTACCACTCAGGCAAGTAATATCTGTCTGGGTTCCTCCCCCCATTTTACAAGATGAGGCTGTGATGAAGATCATAGCCAGACAGAATAAGGGACTTATTACTCAAAGCTGGAGAACCATTTCTTCAACACCGAGCAAAAGTGGAAGCGGCAAGGACTTTGTCATAGCCGTGGACGCGGAGTCCCTTATTCTCCTACGGAACAACAATGGAAGCATCAAGTTCGGGCTAGGAAATCTGAAGGCGAGGCTTCCAAATGTTAAGACGTAGCAAGGAGAACCCGAGACTAAAGGTGGTGCAAATTAATTTGCATCACTGCGAAGCAGCCTCGGAGGACCTGATGCTGACCATGACGGAGGAGAACGTAGATATTGCCCTTATACAGGAACCATGGCTCCTAGGAGACAAAATCCGAGGTCTAAGGGCAAAAGACTATCAACTGTTCTACTCCCAAACGACAGGTAAGAAAAGAGCGTGTATTGTAGCAAAGAGAGCACTAAATCTCATACTACTATCACAACACAGCGCCAACGATATGACGGCAGTGATATGCGAGCAGAGGAACGGCACTCCGCTTATCCTCACATCGTCGTACATGCCGTATGAGGAGGAGGCCCCACCACAAGCACTCCAAAGTCTAGTAAGGGAAGTCACGGACAAAGGGAGTCAGCTAGTGATAGGATGCGATGCCAATGGTCATCACGTCCAATGGGGAAGCAAGGATATCAACAAAAGAGGTGAGTCATTAATGGATTATTTACTTTCTACGAACCTTATCATATGCAACAAAGGTAATATACCTACGTTCGCGAATAGGGTAAAGGAGGAGGTAATAGACCTAACATTGGCCGCAAATATGGATAGGGTAACGGTAGATAATTGAAGGGTATCCCCAAAGAACTCCTATTCGGATCATAGGAGGATATTCTTCACGGTCAATCGGGAAACCCCACAGGCTAGGGTCTTTAGGAACCCCGAAAAAACAGACTGGACAAGGTTCTCGGTACTGGTTAAGGAAAAGCTAGGATCGAAAGTGCAACCTCAGATCTTAAACAATCCTACACAACCATATATCGAAAACGAGGTCAAAGAATTAAGTGATATATTGGAATCAGCTTTCCTAAAATCATACCCGGAGAGACGAATCTGCAAAAATACCAAAACATGGTGGAATGCAGAGCTCAGAGGACTAAGGAAGGAGACGAGGAGACTCCTAGGCGTAGCCAGAAGGAATAAAACAGATGAAAGCTGGAATATATATAAAGACAGCTTTAAAGAATGTAAGGAAAACATAAGGAAGGCCAAATGGGAATCGATGAAAAATTTCAGTGAATCCCTTATGGGTACAAATGAGGCAGCAAGGTTTAGAAAGATCCTCAAAAAAGAACCAATGGTTCTAAAGAACATCAGAAGGCCAGATGACTCATGGACTGACAATGGAAGCGAAACCCTAGAGCTTTTAATGAACACGCACTTCCCAGGATGCCAAGAAGAAGGATCTGAAAGCGTCATAACGCAACAAGAGCCATCAGACTGGAGCAAAAGGTTGATAGTGAATAACATAGTGACTAAAGAAAAGGTAGCGTGGGCCATAAATACGTTCGATCCATACAAATCTGCCGGACCGGACGGAATAATGCCAATCATGCTACAAAAAACTCTAGACACTATAATGAACATCTTAATAAAGATCTTCAGGGAATGCCTTAGGTTAGGGTATATACCGAAGAAATGGAGAGAGGTGAGAGTGGTTTTTATACCTAAAGCAGGTAAAACAAGTCACAAAACACCTAAGGACTTCAGGCCCATCAATCTCTCATCGTTTCTCTTGAAGACACTGGAGAGATTGATGGACCTACACATAAAGGACACTACAGGGATAGAAAGGAACTGCACATCACAGCATGCCTATTTAAAAGGAAAATCTGTGGAGAGTGCATTACACGAAGTAGTGAAAACAATTGAAAAAAGCCTTCTAGAAAAGGAATATACCTTAGGGGCCTTCCTGAACATAGAGGGAGCTTTCAATAACGTCCACACAGATTCAATAAAAAGAGCACTAGAGGAAATTGAAGCTGATCAAATTACCATAAATTGGGTGATGGAAATGCTCAGAAGCAGAACAATCAACTCGGATATGGGAGACAGCTCAATCAGAAGGAAAACGACAAGGGGGACACCTCAGGGAGGAGTCATATCCCCCCTCTTGTGGCTCATAGTGATCAACAAGATCCTAAAAACCTTGGAAAAGAAAAGAACAAAAGTGGTAGCATACGCAGACGACGTGGTAATACTAATCACGGGCAAAGATCCCACAACGATTAGAGATATCATGGAGTCGGTATTAAAAGAAATATCCAAATGGGCAGAGCGGAACGGGTTGGGGGTAAACCCAGGAAAAACCGAGCTGGTTCTGTTTACGAGGAGATACAAGATCCCAAAAATTACACCGCTTAAATTGGGGGGAAGTGAAATTACGCTATCCAAAGAAGCAAAGTATCTTGGGGTAATCCTAGACTCCAAATTATCCTGGAAAAGGAATGTGGAAGAAACGATGAAAAGAGGATTGAATCCATTTTACACATGCAAGAAAATGTTTGGGAAAAGGTGGGGATTACAGCCATATATAATACACTGGATGTATACGGCTGTAATAAGACCCATAGTAACTTACGGAGCCTTAGTTTGGTGGGAAGCCACGAATAAAAAGGCAAATAGGGAGATGCTGACGAAGGTACAAAGGCTTGCAGCACTAGGTATCACAGGAGCTGTAAGTAGCACACCGCAGGCAGCACTAGAAGCAATGCTAAATCTGCAACCGATAGATTTGCACATAAGAGGACTAGCCACAAGAGGAGCTCTGAGACTCAGAGAATCGAATTTGTGGAAACAGAATAACTATGGACACACATCGATTATGATGGAAATGGGAAAGCTAAGTAGGGACCTGAGAGACGAGCTAAAACAGCCTACGGACTATATGGTCCCTAAACTTGACATTCAAGAACACATTCACGCGGATATGCAGACAAAAGAAGAAGTGGGAAGTCGACTCCAGAATAGGGGAAGACGAGATCACAGTATTCACAGACGGGTCAAAGACAGAAAAAGGAACTGGAGCAGGAATCTACTCGGAACCACTGCAAGTGCAAGAGGCATATAGACTCAAAGACAAATGCAGTGTTCTGCAAGCAGAGATTCTAGCAATAGAAAAAGCGGCAAGGCTGCTGGAAGATAGGAAGCCCACAAGAGCGACTATCTATTCAGACAGTCAAACCGCTATTAGAACCCTAGTGTCGAAATCGATTAAGTCAAAAACGGTGTATAGCTGTCGCGAGGCGCTGTCATGGATTCGCAGAGGCGAAATCAGACTATGCTGGGTACCAGGACACCATGGTGTCGAAGGGAACCTAAAGGCAGACAAGCTGGCAAAGCTAGGAACGGAGAGAGACAAAGACGAAGCCGACAGCTACACATGGCCAACGATCGACACTATAAAGAATAACATAGACGAAACTATCAGAAGGGAACACAGCAAAAGATGGGAAGCAAAGGAAGATTGCTTCACATCCAGAACGCTGTGGCCAGAGATAAGTGAAAAAAAAACAGGGGTTTTATTAAAACACAAATAAGCGACAGTCAACATGATCACAGGGATAATCACAGGCCACTGTGCTACCGGAGTCAACCTCGTAAGATGGGGAAAGACTTCGGATAATTTCTGCAGAGAGTGCTGTACTGAAGAAGAAACGATATCCCATCTGCTTTGCAGATGTCCAGCCCTAGCAAACAAAAGACTCATGATTTTGGGTCAAAGTTTCCTAGAAGGTCTGGAGGATGCAGCAAGTGTGGATGTAGGTAAGATAGCGAAATTTGCGAGAAACTGGAAATGTTTCTCTGAGAAGAACTAGGTCCACCTTCTTAATACAGGGCATCGCAATGGGCCTAAGGCCACTGTGCGGATGGGCGCCACCCCAAGGGGTGACGCACAAGCCCTTCGACCTAACCTAACCTAACAACTTAGAGACTTTAAAAATTACATCTATAAGCCAAAAGACTTGCTCTATACGAACGCTTTTGTCTGACGTTGATATGTTAAGTAACATACGAGTATGACTTGTAAATGCAAAATGTTCAATATCTCAGGATGTAAACAACGAACTGTGCTAGTGCATTTATGAATTATCGTATTTTGATGTCGAAAAATGAAAAAATCGATGACGTATAAAACTAGGGTGACGTTTAAAATCTTGATAAAACCGCAAAAATGAAGATAATGAAATTTTTCAAAATGCTTTGGATTTCTGTGTATTTATACTTATTGCATGCCAAATTTCAAGTGACAACAAGGTCTCAAAAAAATTTGACGAATTTTTAAATTTTTAGACATGGTGGGGGTATAATACGTTGTAGAACAAAAAGTTTTACGTTTTTGATTATCGGCATTAGCGTGATTGTTGTACACCCGAGTGCAACTAATTCTGCATAACTGACGATCACCGATACATATTTGGGGGAGTTTGCATGTAATATGTTGAAACGGAGAAAGTGGAAACGAGAACGCGCGAAAGAGAATTTTTGAATGGTATAGTATGTTTATTGACTAATCATGGGCGAAACACATCATGGGAAGCAGTTGCATTATTAAACTTAAATGTGTTCCGTTTCAACATATTATATGCAAACTTCCCCAAATATGTATCGGTGACCGTAAGTTGTGCAGAATTAGTTGCACTCGAGTATACACTTACTGAACTATATTGCTCTAAAGTTTAGTCACTTTCTGTTATTAACATTTTTACAGCAACTTAAAAAAATTGGCGAATCTAACTTCTCGTCCACCTCACGGCTGTGTTATTGCAAATATAGTAATCGGATCAACGCCATTTTGTAGCTTTTTTAATAAGAAACAAGTTTCATTCAAATCATGTTTTCGTACGAAGTCATCCTACTGAGCTATAACGGAAAAACCCCGACGGCGGCGAATTTATTTACTTTAATTGTGATTAACTTTTGTTGCTGATAAAATTTCTTGGCAGCAAACTTTTTGGTCATTGCACACATCACTTTGAAGATATCTGTGCATTTAGATCTGAGTTATAGCGCCACTGCGGCGGCGGACAGGATTTCGTGAACCTTAATTGTAAATTTATTTTCTCGGCAACTAAAGCAGATATTGCAATACTTTTTTTTTCATTTAATGTGTTTTTTCTCAGCTTTTTTGCTCTGTTAAATTATCATTAAATTAACAAAAATGCTTAAAATTGTCACAAATTTTAATATTTTTTACCAGCGCATAATATACATAATTTTGAATCTAAAAATATTATTATCGTTACACCCGCATAACATATATATGTATATGTAAAGTAACTACCGGCTATTTGTGTTTTGAAAGGCTACTTAACTAAAAGTTGCACCCTTCCTCTAAAAAGTGACACCCTTCCCTCTTAAAAGTGACACCCTTGCCTCTTATTTTTAAAATTTTTAAAATTTGAATTATTAGGCAATGAGACGATTATATCTCTAGCTTTCCAATATAATGGTTGATCAAATGTTACAAACATTGTTTTTTGACCTACGGATATACCATGTTCAGAAGCTTGCTGTAGAACTGTATAGATAGTATCATAATTATTTGTTTAATAATGACTCTATCGCTCGATGAAGGAATAGTGTAGAATAAAAAATTGATGCGTCTCTTCGAGCCAAGTTGTTTATTTAAAAAATGCCCAACGTTTCGGGATATTTTTATCCCCTCTTCAGTGGCTAATTTGCAAAACAACTTTCGTGTTTTTACATTATTAGGAACGGACCAGAAAAAGGATAATCGCATATGGCGGGCCTAGAACTCGAGAATTTTATTAAACAGAACGATTCACCGGTGCCGCATTACCACCTTATGGCCCGCCATATGCGATTATCCTTTTTCTGGTCCGTTCCTAATAATGTAAAAACACGAAAGTTGTTTTGCAAATTAGCCACTGAAGAGGGGATAAAAATATCCCGAAACGTTTGGCATTTTTTAAATAAACAACTTGGCTCGAAGAGACGCATCAATTTTTTATTCTACAGTATCATAATTACTTGGAGAAGCATTGACGAAAGGTAAAAAGGGTATTTGAGATTTATCGGCTACTGCATTGTATTCAACATTATCAAGAAAACTATTCCAGCCTAATGTCTCTGGATTTACACTTTTAGCGTAAGCCCATAAAAACTCGAAAGACGATATTGCAGGATTGTAAGAAATAGAATCATATATAAAAAAATCTTTAATACGTAAGTTTAGAAGTCCTTTTTTTCGATCTTTCTTAAAAGTTTGTAGTTTAACACAATTGATTTGACTCATAAATTCAGAAGAAATTTGTTGACATATTTACATACACGCTTAAATTTACGTATTTGCAAGAATAAATATAAATCTTCACTTCATTGTTTCAGAGGTTTTATGGACATCTGTACTCTTAGAGGCAAATTTCCATTTGACACGTAGTGATTTGCAGTGCGTTTATATATTTGTAATATAATGGAAAGGGTGTCACTTTTAAGCGGGAAGGGTGTCACTTTTATAGGAAGGGTGTCACTTTCAAGAGGGAAGGGTATCACTTTTAAGAGGAAGAGTGTAACTTTTAAGAGGGTGTACACTTTCGAAGATACGAACAAACAAAATAATAAATTTATATAAAACTAGACCTTTCAAAAGTTACACAAAAGTCGCCTTTCAAAACACAAATAGTCGGTAGTTAGTTTACATATGCATATAGAGGGTGTCCCATTTTAACTTAGACAGATGAATAACATGACAAATTGCAATCTAATCAAAAAATGTTTCAGACAAAAGTTGTTTGGTATTGAGGGGCTGACCCTTGTATGACCTTGAATATGCCCTTGAACTTGGTTTTCAAGGTCATTTGAAGGTCAACTTTTGTTTTTTGAATATAACCCACTATTTGACCTGGGATTCGAAAAGAGCGCGAAATTTTACATCCAGATGAGTTTTTGCATTAAGGGTCAAAGTAAACTATACAATTAATTTCAAGGTTTAATTTTTGTTTGAGGCATAAAGCTTGCAAAGACTACATCAGTGACCATGTTCAATGATATAATATGTACTTTTATTGTGGACAACTAACGGAAAACGTAATACATTTACTGAAGAAATGCAAACCTTGCCCCTAGGTATAAGTCAACACAGAGTCAAACACTTACTGATAAAGGGACCCCCTTTCCGCGATGCTTAAAAGAGCATATTTTCATGAAACTTGTGAACACCCCCGGAGTCGACGACGAGGACGTAGGGGGTCTCCCGGCTCCATGTCTTTGGCCCTAAAAAGGGCTGATCTATGGTTGTGTTGCTCTGCAAAAAGGAAGCCAATTAAGATCATGTTGTAACCCAGCCAGAGAAGGCAAGATCGTGTAGTAACCCAGCCAGTTAAGGCAAGATCGTGCGGTGACCCAGCCAGTGAAGGCACGATCGTGTAGTAACCCAGTCACTTAAGGCAATATCACATTGTTATCAGCTCTCTCCGCATGAAGTAGATGTTCAAAGTGTGCACCATTATTTTCTAAGCACAGCAGTAATTGACGGCGAAATTATGTTGTACATTTCTAAGCATTTGGAGGGTTATCGCTCCACAAGCTCTTCTTATTCTATCCATCATATTCAGTCTTGTCGTTGGAGCTTCAATATACACAACATCTAGCGGGTTCAGATCTGGTGATCTAGGGGGCCACAAAACTGGTCCACCTCGTCCTATCCATCAATTTGGAAATTGTTGATTCAAAAATGTCCGTACAATACGAGCATAATGAGCCGGAGCACCATCTTGTTGATACTATAAGTTTAGTCTTATTGCAAGAGGAATATTCTCTTGGTATCCTGACAAATCATTTTCCAAAAATTCTAAATACATTTGACCATTAATGGTACGTTCAAAAAAATGTGGTCCAATTATTTGGCCATTGCAAATACCGACCCATACATGTAAACTCCAACGATGTTGATTAAGCACCTCACGATACCAATGTGGATTTCCTGTTGACCAATAATGGCAATTACGCTTATAGAAACTACCATTGCTTATGAATGTCGCTTCATCAATGAAATAAACATTCAAAAAAATCTGGATTTTGATCCAAGATCTCAAGAGCCCATTTACAAAATTGTACTCTGAGTTCATAATCAGCCTCACTTAATTCCTGTACCAAAGTAATGTGATACGGATGGTAATTGACTGATTGTAACAATCTGTGAGCTGTATTTCGAGGGACTCACAATTCCCGTTGTATTTGGCAGGTACTAATACGGGGATTTTGGTAAACCATAGCCAAAACTGCAAGCAACCTAGAGTCGTTATTATTCTGAAGCCTATTCCTCTGTCTTCGGCGATGCAGTGGATTATTGCGAGATCTTCCTTCAATGTTTATCACTTGTTGAGCACTAGGATGGCGGCGATTTGGAAACCGCTCCGCATAAGTTTGGAAAGTAAGTCTGTAATTCCTACCACATTTACCGAAAGTTATAAGAATATCGACTACTTCATTAGGCGTATAATTTGCCACTGTAATGATAAGAATTTTATCAGATTAATTTATGCTCAATTACAAATGTGCAAAAAAATACATAAAATCTAGCGAATTGGGCACTAAATGGATACAATATTGGAGAGACACAACAACAAAAGGTGTAAGCACTTTAAGTATGTAAAGCGACCCTAGATGAATAAAAAAACGCTGTGGGGTCAGAGTATGAATAAAAAGTTCACGTATTCAAAAGTCGATAAATAAATAAAAAATATTACTTCGGTGTCATTTTTTAATTTCAATATAAAATAATCTACTATGATTTTTTACATAAATACAAGACTGCTGATTCATTTAAAGTCGATCTGTGAAATTTTAACATTCAGGGTTATGGTCAATCTCAGAAAGAGTTCACATCGTCTCCTATAGCGAAAGCTTATCTGAGTGTGAAACTTCGCGTTCTTTCAGAATCTGAAGTTGAAAACACAGAAGATGTTGAAGGTCATGGAAGGGTCAGCACTTGAATACCCAATACCTTCTGTCTGAGGCATGGTTTTAAAAACACGGATTTACCAGCTTAATGCCCCAAACAGAAATTTTACCTTGAAATGACTTGTAGAGTTTACTTTGACCCCTATCGCAAAAGCTCATCTGGACGTAAAATTTCTGGCTCTTTTCAAATCCGAGGTTAAAAATAGTGGGTTATAATCAAAAAACAAAAGTTGACCTTTAAATGACCTTGAAAATGAAGTTCAAGGGCATATTCAAGGCCACAGAAGGGTCAGCCCCTCAATGCCCAACAACTTTTGTCTGAAACATTTTTTGATTAGATTGCAATTTGTCATGTTATTCAGCTGTCTAAGTTAAAATGAGACACCCTGTATATGTTATGCGGGTGTAACGATAATAATATTTTTAGATTCAAAATTATGTATATTATGCGCTTGGTAAAAAAATATTAAAATTTGCGCAAAAAATGACAATTTTAGGCATTTCTGTTAATTTAATGATAATTTAATTAACAGAGCAAAAAAGCTGAGAAAAAAACATATTAAATGAAAAAAAAAGTTTTGCAATAGCTGCTTTAGTTGCCGAAAAAATGTATTTACAATTAAGGTTCACGAAATCCTGTCCGCCGCCGCAGTGGCACTCCCCCCACCACCGCGCCGCCCGACCGGACGAGCGGCGCGGCCGTGCGCGCTGATTTTGCCTTTTTCATCAGTCGTTTCAGCCGAACCAAGGCATCTATAACTGTTCGGACAGACATGATCTTCTAGAGTATTTCTTCAACAATCACTGTGATAAATTTCATCTAAAACTATTAAGTAGTTTCGGCGTAATCGGCGATTGAAAAAAAATTGTTATCTCGGCTCGTATTTGTCCGATCTTAATATTATTATATGAAAATTCATGGTTTTTTGAAACCCAGAAATGGACATTTTTGCTAAAAATGTTGTGAAATATTAATTCGAAGAAAAATTTTTTTTAGCGTTTGTTAAGTATGCCATAAGCTAGCGATTGCAGGTGGTCGCATCAATTTATTGTTATATGCAACAAATAGATGTGCATTTGAAATAATAGAATAACAATTTTGTAATAAGCCGCCATTTTAACTTAACGAGATCGGGCAAGCATTTTTATATAGTATGAGCTGTCAACCTTTTGAGTGAAAGTTCAATCAAAAATAATTATTTTTGCATAGGCTACGGCAACATGAAGAAAAAAACTTTTTTTTTTATTTAAACAATTTAACAACGAAAAAAGTTAATTTCGCACTCGGGAATACATGTACCTTGTAGGAAATTCAATTGTGAACAATTTTTATCCTCAACTTTTTCACGTAAAGTTAATAATAAAAAAACTACAAATGCAAAACCAAAAAAAATGCATTTTTGAACTTTATTTTACAATAATGACAATGTTCCGGGGCAGCTGCGAGGTAGAAAACTTAAGGTTATCATCAGTACACTAACACCTACCAGATCCAACAATAAAATTGCAAGTCGCACAAACTTCCAGTCCCAATTCCAGGACTCCCGGACTATTACCAGAAAATTTCCATAAACAGGTACTTTTCGGTCTACCGACTAGACTACATATGAAACTCATACGTAAACTTGGCTTTTATATCCATTGCATAATATACTATTTCATTAAATTCTATAAAAAAAGTATTTAGAAAAATATATTTCAATTTTTTTCGATGTAAGAACAAAAATTAATTCCTTATTAGTTCAATAAAGTAAGTTAAAAGCTTTTTGACAAAAAAAATGAAATAAAATTACCATTAATCATAGTATTTTTCTATAGCTATATCTAGGTAATTATTTCAGACAGTAGAGTAGAGGCACCAGTAGTCGGCCAGCCCCCAGTAGCCAGCCATTTTTTTCTTATATTTAAAATAAATACGAAACAAAGTAATTTATGATTGATCTATTTACATATTATGATTCCTCAATATTTAACGATGTTCTCTTGCAAATGACAATTCCTTGAATATTAATAAAATTTGGCTTAGAGTTAGATATTAATATACTTGATACATGGTTGAAATTTCAGCCCCATTTATCGTGCTAATTTTTGAGTATTAAGACTGCAAATATGACTTTTTAACCCAGGCTACATAGGCTGAGACTGCACTTGAGGTAAAATATCTTGAGCTCTGATTTAGAAATCCAACCACTTATGAAAATTAAGTATGTAATACAATAGACTGTGATGATTAAAATGAACTATTTTTTAACAGGGCAATCCATATTATTTTTCAAGATAATGAGACCTAAAGTTCGCAGCAATAGTCTATTTTGATGCTGGCGTAGCAGATAGTGAGAGGAAAGCATCAGTACTAGTAAGGAGTGGAGGGAGTGTTCCTGATGGGGGAGTAACTATACAGAGGAAGAGACAAAGAGAGAAGCACCCCCACTACTTGTAGGCCCAGAGAGGAGAAGTACGGAAAACTGTGCAGAAGACGGATGCTCAACTTAGTCTTCTCGGAAAGAGAGAAACTAAGCATAGGAAAGAAGATACTTTTAGCGCTGCTAGTTGGGCTCCACTGAACAAGAGAACATCCTTAAGCTTCTAAAATTCTATAAGAAATGGAACTAATCATGGAAAGGTTGTACTTCATTTTGGATATGAAGTGATAGGTTTTGCTTCTGGTAGCCGACCACTGGGTATTCAGATCTGCATCGCAGTTCTATTAGTTGGCTAATAGTAAAAATGAAGGTAAGAATTTAGAACAAAAGAAAAACAGTAAAATAAAATATGAATTTAAACCATATTTTATACTAATTCAAACTCAAAATTACTCTTAAGTGGCAAACTACTAGCGCCTCTACCCTATTAGGAATATAAGTTTAAAATTTTGATGGAATATAAGATTTCACATCAATTCTATGAAACATAAAGTTTTATTATTTGAATAAAACAGTTATTCTTTTGTATATTTACAACAAAATTATAATAATGTCACCTTTTTAGTTATTAGTTTTTTTTTGTAACAAAAGCCCGATTAAATTACTAACTACCGCCTAATTCAAAGTCTTAACTGTAACTCAATTTGTTTTAAAAAATTTTTTAATAACATTCATATTTGTAATTTTATTGTATTCAAATTCTAAATTATGAGCATAACAATTTTAACTGCGTAGTAAAACAAAAATTTTGAACCAAATTTGATAATTTTTTTATCAACAATTTACTGTTTAAAATAACAGTAAAATAAAATCAACAACATAAAAATTTGTGAATAACTTAATTTGCATATAAATAGAATTAAATTCAAAAAGAAGTTAAGTACTTACTTTAAAGCTGAAAATAGTAAAATATTCGGTAATTCTCTGTCATGACAGATAGGAGAATATACTAATATTTCTTTATTTATCACATTTGAAATTCAAAATAAAAATCATTTAACTTAATATTTAGTACGCAATGGTAAAAAATAACCAGATATCATAAAATGAAAATATTTACATTAGGAAAATTATCAATTTTAACCTTCAAATATTAAGGGAATCTGTTTTTTTCAATCAGAAATCATATCTACACATTTTCAATGCATCAAAACTAGCCTTTACGTCACGTTAGTGTACAGAACATCAAATAATATTTAATTAAGTTTTATCTGTTATAAATAACTAAAACAATTCTCGTTTTGTTTTTATTATCATAATTACATATTATACAGTGATGCAGGGCTTTAAGCTTCAAGTTCAAGGATTTCAAAAATAAATATTTATCATCCTTCTTGAGTACATTTAGAACTAAGAACCATTCTGTTACCTTACTGCTATCTTCATAGCCATTAAACTATTACGTTACCTACGTGTTTGCGTTTTTCAAAATTCACCTTAAGCTTTCATCGAAAAAAATCATCTGTTTCAAGTATTGCTACGGGGAGGACCTGTATCTTCTAAGCCATAAAAAAATATTATAAAATATGAATTAATAATACACGTAAATGCTCAGAATGAATAATTAAAGTATCTACGACAAAAATGTTATGCGCATGCGTGACAGGCGAGCAGGAAAACACGGTAAACGCAAGGATAATGTTAAATATTAGGCACTTATCAAGAGAAATCACAACATTAAGGTAAAAAAAACTTACATTAAAAAAAAACTAGAAAGGAATGCTAACAAGTACTTTTAATGATGTTTTTCAAACCAATTGAAGTCATTATTATAATTTGTGACAACAAGTGCATCTCCAAGCAAACCCGCTGTAATCGAGTTAGGAAACAATCCTAATGCGCCATGTTAATGGAGCCTTCATAAGAATATTATGCCCTGTTGCTAATATACAGGTGGATATCTATATGGTTTATCCATATGGATATAATCTTGATACTGATCCATATGGATATCCACGTGGATAATTTAATTTAATATTCATAATCTAAATTGTTACAAAATTGCTTTTGGAACACTTAATGCTTGCGCAAGTTCGTAGTAATCAATAAATAAAAAAAAAAACAGAAAAAAAATAATCACCTCAACGGGAACCGAACCTGGAATACTTTATCACTGAGCCAGTAAAACTTATTATACTGGATACTTAATTTTGTTCTCTATACTTCATATGACATCATCATTTCATAATTGTAGATCTCACGTAAAAAATTCATGTAACCGATATTTTCTGCATTATTACCGGAGTAGGAAGACCTTTAATTCAGCACGTACCGCGTAAACGGTACGTCGTGGGAAAAGGTAGCAAAACACGGTGAAAAGCGGGCCAAGGAAGGTAGAGCGTACGGATTCGGTGACGGGGTCCTGGATGAGAGTTGCGATTCCTACTCGTCATGTTACAGCATGCATCGGATAGAGTAAATACTTAGTACCTACCTTATATGAAGACAGCGTAACAGCTCGGTGGCTGGTTCCCGCTTGTAAATCAGCTCCGTACCAGCCTGTAGTCGTCAGTTCTCCGCTCGGTGATCTCCGCTTATATTGTAGGAGGTCTTACGCAGGAGAATTAAATAAGAAACGCGTAGAGTTACTTTAAAGGCAAATCGTATTTATTTGGATTGACTATTACAATCGTAGAAAGTACAACTTGAACTTGGCGTTGAGTTTTACAATAAGACTAGAATCGGAGTACAACTGGTTTAAGTTACGCGTACAAGATTTAGAGTCGAACCTCGAGGAAATTATTCTAAGTCCTAAAGTCATTAATTGGAGGGATACTCAGACAAACTGACCCCCTAGATAGTTATGCGGAGACAGCCCCCGAGGCCGGATGCCTCTGGCCTTTTATATGAATGCGGAGTGTTCGGATAACGACAAGGGGTGAGGTGGTGCAGGAAGGGAGGATCTTAATTCCTCTTGTTTTTAGGCGCAATGCAATATACAGCTATATATATATATATTATATATATTATATATTATATATTATATATATTATTATTATAGCGCGCCATAACCAACGTAAAATTCCAAACTTTAATGATTTTGTTCTCAAAAACGGTGATTCTCCGCCAGTTGCGCCCCTGGAGACTTTTGTTCAGGAGATCATAATCTATAATATATCAAATTTTGAGCCAATTTGACAGTGAACCAGTTTCCATAAGGAATGTGCGGGGTCCTTTGGCTGTGAAGTACCATAATCGTTTGGATGGTCTGAAATCGCTGATGAGTAGCAAAAGCTATTATATATATTTATACCTAAACTACAGGTATTGGAGGATGATCCTAGTTTTCAGCAACACTTTCAAGCTCTTCAACGAGGCTCTCGATAGTTTCGTCGACTGTTACTTCAGAAAATACTTCAGCAAAGCTATGCTATAGTCTTACACTAAACTATTTTCTTACTTAGTGACGATTTCAAAAGTGCTATTCTCGGCACTAGCCATATCCACTTACATTTCCATATATCACTGTTAGTTTCTCTTGTATTAAATATTTATCTGTGGTTTACAAGAAGAATCGGTAAAGTGACTTTCTCGTTTCTTCCAGAAAAAGCGATTTCAACGTTTGGATTAATACGTAAAATCGAAATGTCAGAGAAAAGATATGAGTAATGGTTTATTTGATTAGAATATATTGGCTCTGTGAGTTAACTATCAGCGATACCCATGTTAATATTGGGTACTAAACGATTAGCGCTTTTCTACAGAATTTACGGCCGCTCTCAGAAATAAACGATTGGCAAAAATGTATATGCTTTTTTTGTTTTTTTTTTCATAAATGTATATGCTTATATGGGGAAATGAGGAAAAATATTTCTTCTAAAATCTGCAGATATGTAAAACGCTTGTGATTTTTTATATGTATCCAGAACACTAATATTTATCTTACAAAAAGTTTGCGTTGATACAAAGTAATAGGGATTTCTTAAAAAATTATTTTGTACAACTGTGCCAATAAGCCTGTGTATTGATGAAAATCAAAAGTTCTCAGTCTTGCCGCAAAACTAGCGTTGATGTCGTGTTATGCACAGAGTGAATAATAAGAATACAACCGTAGTATAAAAGAATACTGCAGAAAAACTCGTGATTTTAGCTCCCGGTCAAAGTTCATGACATTGTATATAAAAAAGTGCAGCCGTTTAGTAATAAATAATGATTAAAGTTGCTAATATTTTGGTAGGTTAGATTGTTTGAGCGCAGAACTTTAGACTGTCGTCACACGCAACGAATGGTTGTCGTCTTAACCCCTTATTATAAATGAAATATTTTTATTCAACCGCGAGAGTGACTGGTCAGTTGTGAATATCTGTGGATCCTGCAGGCATGCGCTCGCAAAAAGTGATTGCAGTTCATTAAATGGAAAGGAAGCGTCGGAAAACAAATTCTTCGAAAGCACGATTTATGTCGAATGAACGACTTCCTTTCTCCGCACCCATAATGGGCCTAGATTTTCTCTTCCTGTTGAGAGTGCCTATAAATGGTTTTGCGCACCAATCGATAGAAGAATATTACGAGACGGCGTGAGTCCGATTGAATTAGTATATTAACTTTTATATACATGCAAACGTCTCCTCTATTTTTACGGTAGACGTAGTGAAGGAACGCATATGTTACGAATAATTTAAACAGGATTTTCGCCTTATATTTGAATGAATTCATAAATCATTGTTTATCTTCGATATAACTGCCACGTTTTATTTTCATGTAATTTGTTGCGCTATTTTCCGCTCAAAGTTCACACACATGTTTCGCAAATAATAAGCGTGACAGATCCTCAAAAATACTCTCGGAGGGTTCTATAGCAATGACAAATACTCCCGAAGTTTTTCCCGATCGTCGACAAATACTCTCGAAAGGTTTCGCCCGCATCAATAACTACACTTGACATGTTTCTCCAGCGTCGAAAGATACTCAAAGAGGGTTTCTTCAGCATCGAGAAATACTCATGGAGGGTTTCTTCGCTATCAAAAAATACTCACGGAAGGTTTCTCTACCATCGAAAAATACCACCGAAGGGTTTCTCTAGCAATTAGAAATATTCTCGAAGAGTTTTTCCTGCAGCGTCAAATCATCTTGGAGAGTTTCTCTTACATCGACGAATTTTTTCGATGCTGGAGACCCTTCCGAGAGCATTATCCGATGCTGGAGGAACCCTCCCGAGAGTATTTGTCACTGCTGGAGATAGCCTCCGAGAGTATATGTCGCTGCTAGAGAGAACCCCCGACATTATTTCTAGATAACAGAGAAACCCTCCGAGAGTATTTTTCGATGCTTTAGAGACACCCTCCGCCAATACTTCTCTGTGCTGGAGAAACCTTCCCATAGTATTTGTCGTTGCTGGAGAAACCCTCCGAGTGTATTTTTTGGTAGTCGAGAAACCGAGAGAAACCGTACGAAAAAATATGTCGATGCTGAAGAAACCTTGCGAGAGTATTTTTCGATGCTGGAGAATTCTTCCGAGAGTACTTGTCGTTGCTCCAGAAACCCTCCGAGAATATTTGTTGATTCTCGAAAAATAGTTCAATAATGTTCAATAAGTTCAATAAGTTCGAAAAATAGTTCAATATACATGGCTACTAAAGAAAGCCACCGAATGTCTTTGTCGCTGCTGGAAAAACTCTTAAAGAGTATTTTTCGATAGCGGAGAAACCCTCCGAGAATATTTGTCGATTCTGGATAATCATATTTATCGCTGTTGGAGGAAGTCACCGAAAGTATTCCTCACTGTTGGAGAAACCTTCCAAGAGTATTTGTCGATAGCGGAGAAACCTAATTCCCCAACCCCTCCGAGAGTACTTGTCGATTGTAGAGAAATCTTCCGAGAGCATTTGACGCTGATGGATAAATCCTCCTCGAGCATTTGTCTATGCTGGAGAAGCCCTTCGAGTGTGTTTGTCAACGTTGGTGGAAACCTCCCAGATTAGCACTAATCCCTCCAGGTGTATCTATTAATGCTGCAGAAATCCACCGAGAGTATTTGTTGATTCTGGAGAAAACCCAACCATTCAAAACTGCTTTTTTTAATCCATTAAGTCCCAAATTGCAGAAATTTCAACCTTACATTGAAGCTTAAATATTTTGATGAAAACCACCAAAAATTTATTAGGGAAAAGTCATTCCTACTATTTTCGGGTATGCTCGACACGACGCAATGGTTGAAAAAAATTTTAAAATTATTTTTTAGTCAATAATAGACGAATTAAAATAAAAAATGCGTTTTTTCAAGCACTTTTTTTTTAATCGAAATTTAGAGGGGGAAGCAATTTTATTTTTAACATCGCAAATATGCACAAAAGTGCACAAAATATCTGAGCTTTCCAAATCTGATTCGAGTTTTTGGCTACGATTTTTTTTCACAAAATGGTGGCGGTTCTTGTGAAACAGGGTGATGCTAAACTTCGTGATTTTTTTTCTCGAAAAATATCACCTTAACGAAAAAATGTTATAGAATGAAAAGTACTTAGAATTACTGAATGAATCTTTTTGAAAATTTTTGAGCAAATTTTGAATTTTTTCAAATCTTGCTTTTTTGAAAAATTTCAAATTGGCTCAAAAATTTTGAATTTTTTCAAATTTTGCTTTTTTGAAAAATTTCAAATTGGCTCAAAAATTTTTGAAAGAAATTGTAGGCGTTCCATGAACGATTATATGTACTTTTTATTCTATAAAATTTGTTTGTAAAGTTCATTCTTCCCCAGAAAAAATTATTATATTTTACTTCATTTGTACACCAAAATATCAGCACTTTCATCTCGTCACCATTGTTTTTATTCAAGAACAACGTTGCCCGACACTTACCCCGTGGACGTAGTTGAATTCAAGCGTCCTATGTGTTTTTTTTATTTTTTTATATGTTTTTATTGTTTTTTAAGTTATTTATTTACCAATTTATAATTTATTACACTAAAAATTTTACTTGATAATTTATGTTTTTTAGTGAGAATTTTTTGGTATACAAGTCTTAGAAATATATTTATCGCATGTTTTTCAGAAAACATATGTTCTAATTGGACAGAATGAACAGTTTTTCATTTTTTCATGTCAAAGTAGCTCATGATGTTTCTTTTCATATGATTTTTGTTTTGCAAGATAATGCTTTGAAATAGCCATCTTGAAGTCTAATGCGCTAGATATTTTTTCGCCTTTATGGACATAATTGGAAATTACCACTGCATATGCAATAGCAGAATGAATTAGTCTAATGAAAACGATCCATGCCCATTTCTTGGACCGTATGCATGGCATAACATTATTACATCGACCGTTGTGGACATCAACTGCACCCATGAACTTATTATAAAGTTGAAAAGCATTTGGAAAATTTAGAATTACTTATTCTTTTTTTTCTTTGCTTCTTCTTTTAGCCACATACATTGGGTGACATTACAGCAGCAGTAGAAACCAACGATACTTCTTTTGAATCAACGAGAGTAATATAATTTATTCCACTACCTTTTTCGTGCTTTACAGCGAACGTACCTCTTGGAGATTTCTTTGGGACAACATTTTTTTCCTTTACTCTGTTGTCTCTAATAGTACCAGTAGTACGCAACCCTAATTTTTTCAAATGTAAATCAAGATCGTTGCTTGTAAAAAGATTGTCTATGTAAAGGTGATAAAAAGGTATATTTTTAACACCAACGGTAGAAAAAAAATTGTGCAATAAATTTAGTACTACGCAAGATCTCAATGAGCATTTGGATAATTTGTTTCCCATTACATTCGAATTTTTTCCACAATACAAGTCAAAATCTAGCAAATATCCGTCAGGAGTACAGAGTAACCAAAATTTGAGACCTAATCGAATGGATTTTCCTTCTATAAACTGTTTCAAGACAGTCCTCCCATCATTTCGTCTACTGACATTGCTGCTTGAAAATATCCAAACTGCTGTAAGTTCCTTCGAAATAAATTCATGAGTTTACGTACACGCCAAGCTCTGTCACTATCAGTCTCATCTGTTGGTATAGAATATTTTAGTTTAGACTTCATTTTTTGAAATGTATTTCGAGACATAGCTTTTTTGATTGGTTCAAAGGATAAGAAAGGGTCAGTTGACCAATAATGTTTATATGATTTTCTAGAATTGAATGCAGACGTAATGAAAATTCCTATGAAAATATTAAAATCTTCGATTGTTGTCTTACAATCGTTTTGTTTCGTGGACTCATATATAATTTTTCATTTCATCACAAAAAAATATTTCAAATAACTCAATACAGTTCATATTCTCAAGATTCTTTTTTACATTATCAGTCACTCGACACGAATTATCAACGTCCCCTGAATAACGTTCTTCTCCTTTTATCCATTCAAAATTATATTTATCTTCTAGTTTAGATTGATTTTCTTTATACGTTTTTGAAGCTTGAGAATAAGTTATTTTTGAACTGATATCTTCAAAAACTTCTGATTCGGAGTCGTCAGTGTTATCAGCACCAGAATTATTAGGGTCAGATAAAAATTCTTCATCATCGTCATCTGAATCATTATTTGATTCTGAATCAGATAATACTTTGCTACGTTTTGGTGGAATTTATAAAAGTATTATGAAAGTTACGATTCTTAATTTTATAGTCCGACATAGTAATATAATGTCTTACAACTTTTCAACTATAGAATCTACCAAGACTATGTAGCAATGATACGTTTTCAGAAAACTTATGAAATGTACAATAATTTACACATAAATATTATATATAATTTTTTCTGGGGAAGAATGAACTTTACAAACAAATTTTATAGAATAAAAAGTACATATAATTGTTCAAGGAACACCTACAATTTTTTTCAAAAATTTTTGAGCCAATTTGAAATTTTTCAAAAAAGAAAAATTTGAAAAAAATCAAAATTTGCTAAAAAATTTTCAAAAAAATTCATACGTATTCCATGAGTAATTCTCAGCACTTTTCATTCTATAATATTTTTTCATTAAGGTGATATTTTTCGAGAAAAAAAATCACGAAGTTTAGCATCACCCTGTTTCACAAGAACCACCGCCATTTTGTGAAAAAAAATCGTAGCCAAAAACCCGAGTTAGATTTAGAAAGTTCAAATATTTTGTGCACTTTTGTGCATATTTGCGACTATATACATAGGAAGTCTAAGGATAGTATCATCTCCGAACATATTAAAAAATACAATCATAAATTTAATTGTGGAAAATGTAGTATAAAGGACAAAGAAAATAATTTAAATAAAAGATTAATCTCGGAAATGATGCATATACATTTACAAGATAATGATATCAATAAGAAAGAGGATACCCAGAAACTAATAACGTGTACACACATTTAATATACCAGCTTAAGAATTAAAATCCATTCTGTGTACATCGAAAAGATGAGGTGATGTGTGACGTCATACGTAAACATACCGCGTTAAAGACTTTTCGCAGTATATAAGCGTCGACTGCCGGCTACTTCCTCACTTCCGAGACAGTAGCTGACAAAACCGCATAAACAATAGCTGTGTCACTCGGCCTCTCTCTTCCCCCGCTGTTAACTAGCCGGGGGAAAGGATTATCGAGATGTACACAAATCATATCGGCTCCAATATGTAAGTTTCAAAAATATCGCTTTTGTATGTATTACTCTGTTCTTCTTAAGTTTGTATGTTTATTGTTATCTAATAAAATTGACAGGTTCCTGATGAGGGCGATAATGATCGCCGAAACGTCGTTTTGTAAGAAAGGGATTTTGTTTTCTTAAACCCTTTCTGAACCACTGCCTCGGAGAGATCGATATAAGTCAACGAAAGAATATAGCAAAAAAATCCATTAAAAAAATATTGGAAATCTGCATCTGTGTTTTTCACTCAGAAAAATATATTTTTAAAAAATGTATGTATGTATTTATTCACGTGCGCAAAGTTTATCCAGACCATATCTCTGGATCAAATCGATAGATTAAACTCAAATTTTGTGCAGAATGATGGAGTCACAACTTAGATCCTATTAGAATTCAGAGACAATTGGCTACTATTTACCGCATTCTTAAAAGAATTTATAAGAAATTTTGATATTTTTTCAAAAAACTACATTTTTCGTCCATATATACCGTACATTGTAACGTGGAATTCAGCTCGCACGCACGAAAATTCCCGCTAGAGTACAAAGTATTTATTTCTCGCGGCTCACTCCTTTCCTCCGGCTCGTGATGTTCCTGCAAGTGGTGAAAAGCGGGATATACTAGTGGCAATTAGGTCAAATAAATATCAAACACCAATAATTAATATTAGAAAGACACAAATATATTGTCATATCTCAATACACGAGAATCTCTTCAGCAATAAATTGAATTTCAATAAAAGCATGGGCACACGGCCATATAACTAATTCCAGGAATGACCGGTGATTGCTAGGGAAGGGCCGCGAATTTCTCCTCTACGAGTGATTCTACTTAAACTAAATATAAAAAGAGAAGACTGCCGTCCGCTGAAACGCGCGAAAATCTCCTCTATATTGCACGGCGCGCATTTACCTTTGCTATAGATTACTTCTCTATCACCAAAATTTCCTCTATAATTCGTCAATCAATAATACTCCAATACCGGTTTTTTTCCCTCGACAACCAAAACAAATCCTCCTTCGGGAAAAAAACTTTAACCGTCCCAAGATGGCGGAATAAACTATCCAATACTGCCCATAAGTGCTGAAAAGTACTGTGTCGCTTCGAGACCAAGACCGGAATGGCCGAGGCCGACGCTCCGCTCGAGGAAGGGTGCCGAATTTCCTACCCGGCCTCCTTCTTCACGGAAGCGTCGTCCCGGCCTCCAAATTTCCTAATAGGTCCTTTTCCTAGAGGAAATCCTCTATTGGCCTACTAAGAACTACCACTAATTAATTCCTCTATCCGTGATTTTTCCGAGCGCCCGCTTTTCCAAATCCAATTTTGTCATTGGCTAGAAAATCAATTATCGCCTTCTATATTCTCTATAAATATGCAAATCCGCGCCCCCTTTATCGATATCGATCAATCAATCAATGTCGATATCCATCCGGATAGATAAGCAATCGAGCGCGCGGCATTGAAAATCCTCTATTCGAATGTACAAACCACTGTAGACGAACCCTTAATACCACCTATAGTATCCTCTAGTTGGCAGCCGCCATGCCTCTATCCCTATTAGAAAGAATCCTCTATGCCAGTACTGTACAATTTGCCTCTACAGTTCTCTCCAGTCACTCTCTCTCTCACTCTCGCACACTCGATGCTCTCTATCTCTCTCGCGCTTACACTCTGATCCCCTCTTTCCCGCTCTCTCTCGCTTACATACTACGTCACATGTATGTGACCGCGTGCGCTGTGCTCGCTATTTCCTGCTGTTCTCCAGCTGCGTCACATCCAGCGCTCTGCACGAGGTCGAGCAGAGACTATTTATTGATACGTCGCAACATGTACAAAATCTAATCCCATATTCTGAAAGGTCATTAAATTTCCTTCAAAAATATGTCTACTCGCTGCCACTTGATCATTTCTGATGATTTCTAATATATACGCGGGCATTTCACAGTCGATTGATATTTTGATCTGTACAAGATGTAAAATTAACTAAATATGATAAAGAGCAACATATTGTGTAAAAAGACTAGCTCTTTCCGAATCTGAGGTCAGATTAAATAATTCGGCACCAAAAATTGAATATAGCCGCGTAAACATACCTAAAATTGAAGCATCGGCTGTGCACTTCTTGATCTAAAAAGCTTTGTAACGGTACAAATTATAAAATCAAAAATTGTTAATCATTTCAATGTTTTAACTTGTCCTATTATTTTTTTTTAATGCAAATACAATTCCATATATTTTTAATTCATATAATAATTTGCAATAGTGATCATTTAACGGAACGAATTTTCTTTGAGAAAGCATACTGCTACTTAGTTAGTTAGCAGGCACGCGTGCCTTTTAATTATGAAAATGATCACAAAAATTTACGTATATTTCAAATATGTTATTAAAAAAAAACTAAACAAAATAAGTTTAAATTATATTCTTGAAAATAATAATGTAAAAATTATACAATTACATCTGAATCTTAACAAAACACAAATTTAAGATTGAAATAGGGTTAAGTATACAAAAGTAAATGTTTAATATCTCATAATTATCCTTAGAACTTGCACTATAGAATAAGTGAAATATTTTTTTAATGAAGCTTTTATTTCCATTTTTTAAAACAAGTTTATGTCAATAAAAAAATAGCAAACTCGTTTGAAAAAATCAAAAAAACATTCTTCAAAAAATGTGCTCCACTTAGTCGATAGTGCAAGTTTTAAGGATTAAAATGTGATATTAAACAATTAATTACGTCTATCGAAACGCTTAGAATCATGCACGCCTCATAAAATCTTCAGTAAAAATATGTCCTAATAATAATAATGAAAAATTAAAATTTTTAAGAGTTCAAACGCTTAAATTAAAGGTTTGAATAGATACTTCAAAATATAAAAATATTCATTATTATTGCATAAATAATGAAATTTTTAGAGCTATCCCCAACTTTTTTTCCGATCGTTGATCCTGCCATATAACCTAGTCAACTCAATCCAGCCCCTTAAGATGATTTTATTCGTCGATACTTTTATATGTGAAAAAAAGTATTAAGGGGTTATGACAGGGTCAAATTCTGAAAAAAGACATAAATAGATTAGTGCCGGATTTATCGGGCAAAAGCCTATGTTAAAAGGCGTTTGCTAGTTGGGATTTCTTCGGGAAAACGGCGGGAATGGGAACTTAAATGAACAACACTTTCGGTTGAGCGAAACACATGAAATGTTTATTTCGCTCGGGGTGAGAGGGGAAAGCCTTTCGGCATAAAACCTCTCTCGAACGTACACGCTGCGGAAACGAGAAAGCGAGGTGTGAACGTGTGAGTGTGCATGTAACACACGAAGATTTCACGCCGAGATCGATGCACCAGAGTGTGACGTTACCAGACGACGGTGATTTCACGCTGAGATCGGTGCACCAGAGTGCCGGTTCCGCATCCAGAACTCGACGGACGTACTCGGTGTGTGGCCGTACTTCGCACCACAAACTCCAGGCGAGGACGCGCGAAGCGTGCTAACACCGGTTCACTTTGGACAACCGGACGAGCCACGCACGAGAACCAAAGAGCGCGAAGCCCCGGTCGTGAAGACGTACGAGACGAGACGAGACGAGAGAGAGAGAGAGAGAGAGAGAGAGAGAGAGAGAGAGAGAGAGAGAGAGAGAGAGAGAGAGAGAGAGAGAGAGAGAGAGAGAGAGAGAGAGAGAGAGAGAGAGAGAGAGAGAGAGAGAGTGAGAGAGTGAGAGAGAGAGAACGAGAGACATCGAGAGCGAAGGAGATCGCGGTAGAATTAGTGTGAGAGAGGAGAGAATGAGAGAGAGAAAGCGCCAACACAAAAGTGCGGTGCTGAGACGACGACGGTAACGACACTGAGTGGCTAGAATTCGAAGAGTTAGATTTCAATATACTACTTTGCAAACTGAGAAATTTTTATTAGGGGCGTCCCGGGGAGCAAATGTTTATAAAGTACGTAATTAATTAATTCGCTGTAAACAATATTTGAGTGCAATCGAATTACAAATAAGTTTATTGCAAAGGTGGGATTTTTATTGAAATTTTAAGCCCCAGATGGACTCGGTACGACCAATAGGAACCTAGATACGTTTTTTTTTCAATGTACAATAACGCTATAATAAAAGGTGATTTTCCATATTTTGAAGTTCAATTCCTGAAGTTCAAGACTTGAACTTTACAGTCAAACTATTGATCTTACTCTTAAGCAGGCTTTTGATAAACAATCAGCAGCTGAAAAAGTGTTTCTTAGATTTCATCCGTCGGCGCCATGGCTGGAGTAGTGGGGGCAGCCGCACTCGGCGCCGAGCTCGCCGTTCGAAATTCGGAAGGGCCAAGTAATAGAGATTTCTTCCTTCAAGTTCAAAAATATAGGTAGGGATCTATGCCATTCGGTTATAAATGATGCGTACTTTAAATATCCGTATCATGCTAAAATTAGTTTTGCGCCGTGCATTTGTTATAAACAAAAAAGGCGCTAAAGAGTCTTTTTTTTGGTTTTTCGCTTAGAAGTCGAAAAATATGGGAGTAGGGATAAAACAATAAGAGGGAAAAATTGTGCAGTATAAAATTATAAAGAAAATGCGCTATTGAGAAGCTCCGTACGGTTAATAGCTCAGATAATTAGAACGAAAGGGTTAAAATAGGCCTTTTTTCAAAAAATTTTTTCTCAGCCATTTTGTGAGCTAAAGACTTGAGAATATGAAGGTATAGGTAGTTACTGTATACGAAAAAAAATTGAACATTGTAAAGTAATTATTTATCTTAAAGAGTCTAAATTTCCTAAAGAGTCAGCGCCTTTTCTGTTTATAACAAATGCACGGCGCAAATTAATTTTAGCATGATACGTCTATTTAAAGTAAGCATCATTTATAACCGAATGGCATAGGTCCCTACCTATATTTTTGGACTTGAAGGAAGAAATCTCTATTACTTGGCCCTTCCGAATTTCGAACGGTGAACTCGGCGCCAAGTGCGGCTGCCCCCACTACTCCGGCCACGGCGCCGACGGAAACACTTTTTTGCAGCTGCTGATTGCTTGTCAAAAAGCTTGCTTAAGAGTACGATCAATAGTTTTTCTGTAAAGTTCAAGTCTTGAACTTCAGGAATTGAACTTCAAAATATGGAAAATCACCTTTTGTTATAGCGTTATTCTACATTGAAAAAAAACGTATCTCGGTTCCTATTGATCGTACCGAGTCCATCTGGGGCTTAAAATACTTTTCAATGCGCAGAGGAAAAACCAAAAAAATGCGTAATTCTGACTTTAATTGTTTATAGCGAATTTGCTGTACAAATTCAGCTGTTTGCGGATTCGGATTATTAATGTACACACTCTTCCAAATGGTTTAAGCCAATAAAATTGCTGTTTAGAATTTTTGCAAAAAAATTCAGATTTCAGCTTAATTTGACTGGCCTATAATGGCATACCGTTTTCCGACGGAACAGTGCCTGCAAAAAATGTATATATAGGAATGCTCTAAAAATTATATTTTTCCTTTTAAATATTAATCTTACACACCACTTTTATGCATAAAAAATATGCATTAAGAGTGTTCAATATTACTTAACAACTAGAATAATTTACCTACCAAAAATTAATGATTTTCACTATTTTGTTCTACGGTCCGCAGCTTTCTGGAGGAACCGGTTTATCTATTCAGTTGAACCAAAGTTGTAAATTTTATCTATTAGTGTGGCCACAAACTAAGTGGAACAGATTCCCGAAAATCATTAAGTTCAAATAATTGATTACATTTATATTGGCAATATTAGTAATTATAGTGAATGTTATGTATGTCACCAATCAACCTTTATCTACCACCGATCATCTACATCCTCGACACCTCGCCTCTAGTTTTTTCTCCAGCGTCCACACAACCTCTATATATCAGCTCTACTCAAGACTTCAAACCTTTAGCTATCACCTTGACCCATGACCTTTTCATCCACCTACATCTGCCCATAAACTTCACCGTCTCTCAGCTATTAGTACCTTACTCACATCACCTATAATCTTGACCCATGAGGCCGATTAAATCATAAAATCTACCCTTTACCTATGACTTTCAACTAAAATTATTATTCTCTGCGTATGTTCTCCACCTATCACCCCAATTTATTACGTAACGCTCCACTTATTACACCAACCTTATCTTCTTGACTCTCCACCTATTATTTCTACCTTCCATCTATCGCCTCCAATCACGACCTCTAGCCTCCAACTATTACGTCTAATCATGACTCCTAACATTGACCAATTACCCACACCCATAGCTTCGCCTAAACACCTGTCATTTCCAGCTCTAAACCACTTGTTAACGATCATTTTCAACCATGAAGTCTACCAACTATCTGTCACCTTTACCGTTAATTTCTATCCACTACCGATCATCCACAACCTTGACCCTCGACCCTCCACCCCTGAATATTTTAATCTTTACCAATATCTCGACCTATGACCTTCTTATTCTCCTAGTACTTCACTTTCTATCTCGACCCATAAAGTCCACCGTCCTTCTAGCTAATTGACCTACCACTTAGAGCTTTCACCCATAACTTTCACCACAACTTACCACCTTCACTCGCAGCTTCTACCGAACACCTATTCCCTGCAATTATGTCCTCGTTTTCCACTTATAACTCCAATCATGACTTCCACACTCCACCTATCTCCTGCACTATCTACGTGAACCACACACACTCCATTGCTACAGTCATAACCACCACCCTTTACGCATAATCTGCAAATATGTTCACACTTTCTGCCTATACCTATCACCTCCACACATGAATTCCACGCATCACCTAGCATCATTACTCGTAACCTCAAACCGCACCACCTATAATGTCGAACAATGAAGCGTACCGACTAATTAGCACCTCCATTGTCCATCTGTTACCTGCAATCCAGTTCTCCTACTCCACGTGTCACTTTCCCTTTCGACTTATGGCTCCAATCATGACTTCGACATTCCACCTATCCCTTAGAACGCTCACTATCAGCATCACCCACGACTTCTCATCTCCATCTATCACCCATGATTTTCAGCCTCCATCTATCACATCTGGCCATAACTTCCCATCAACCTATTATCCTACACTTTACATCTATACCCATGAAGTCTACTGTTTCCCTTTACCAACACTTCCACCCTCCACATATCGCTTTTAATCATGATCGTCAGCGTCCAACTAATACCTCTAATTATGATTTCTAACATACACCAATTTACCTTATACCGAGAACCTCCACCATCCATCTATTGCATTCAATCATCTCCTTCTTCACCAACTATCTTTACAACGTCCACTTATGAATACAATCGTGATCTCCACCCTCCACACATAATCTTTACCAATCTCTTACACCTATGATTTTCTGATTACGCTTATCACTATCTCTGATCATGTCTTCTTACTTCAATTAAAATCTATACATTCCATTTATGATACTAACAATAACTTTCACAACCAAACCTTTCACTTATGACTTCAATCGCGACCATTATTCAACCTATCCCTACACCGTCCACCTATTACTACAGTTATTAACCACCACTCTTCACACACTCCTCGACCCATTGTTACGTATCGGGTGGCGTACAGATAATGTTCGCGTTGTATATTAGTTAGGTACCGGAGAAGATTGACCTTTTATTTAGCACGTACCGTGCGAACGGCACGTCCGGGGAAAAGGTAGCACGCGGTGAAAAGTGGGGCGAGAGAGGTAAGCGTGCTGAAGCAACGTCGGGCTCTTGGATGGGGTTGTAATCCCTACTTACAATAATACTGCGTGCGTTGGGATAAAGTAAGCTTTTAGTCCCTACCTTACGCAGTGACTACGTGCAGCTTGATGACTGGTTCCCGCTCGTAATTCCGCTCGTCCTGGTCAGCAGTTGTAGTTCCTCCCCTCGGTGTGCTCCGTAGTAGGGTAGGAGATTTTACGCGGGAGAATTAAATAAGTAAATACGTTGAATTTCTTTAAAAGCAATCGTCTTTATTTACTCTAACTTTTACAACCGTTTTTAGTATGTTTGAGCTACGCGTGTATGTGGTACAAAGAAATTGGATTCGGAGCTTGAGCAGATTTTGACTAGACCCTCGAGGAAAATATTCTAAGTTTTTAAATGTGACTGACTGGAGGGACACTCAGACAGAGTGACCTCTTAGAAGGTGTTGCGGAGACAGCCCCTGAGATCGGGTGACTCTGGCCTTTTATAGGAATACGGGGTGATTGGAAGAGGGCAAGGGGTGAGGTGGTGGAAGAAAGGAGGATCTTAATCCCTCTTGTCTCCAGGCGCCGTGTAATATACAGATGCATCTATTTATATGTATACATTGACACAAGCATCGTCCCAGCATAGGATGGGGAAACTCTGATTCTCTTTTTACGACCACACGTAATCTGTGTAATGCACATTGTTGGTCCACTTCGTCCCCCTGGGCAGCTTCGTTTGTACACTTCTATTATGTCTGGGAGATATTGATTATTTTATGCAGCCTTTCCTGGTATTAAAGTGAGTTGTCTGATTCCATTTACCGCCGCCCTCTTGGTCTGGTAGTGGACGATATCGATGTATCACCTGTCGGTAATGTATCATGACGTTACACTATGAAGCTGACCATCTACCTAAGCACCTTTTCCTGAGGGGGCGCTGAGGGGGGACTGAGCGGGTGCGGAGGGGGGGACGAGGAGCGGCGAGGGGCGACGAGGGGGGGGGGGGCAAAACGTATAAAAATAACCAAACTTTTTAAACGTTTCTTGGTTCTTTTGAGGGGGGGGGGGCGAGGGGGGCCAAATTCCAGTGCGGCTCAAAACAACTATATAATATAGTAAGATATATAAGATAATATTCTTTTGTTGACTTATATCGATCTCTCCGAGGCAGTGGTTATGAAAGGGTTTAAGAAAACAAAATCCCTTTCATAAAAAACGACGTTTCGGCGATCATTGTCGCCCTCAACAGGAAACTGTCAAATTTTATTAGATAACAATAAACATACAAATTTCAGACAGCCGAGACAGTAGCTGACAAAGCCGCATAAACAATAGCGGTGTCACTCGGCCTCTCTCTTCCCCCGCTGTTAACTAGCCGGGGGAAAGGATTATCGAGATGTACACAAATCATATCTGCTCCAATATGTAAGTTTCAAAAATATCGCTTTTGTATGTATTATTCTGTTCTTCTGAAATTTGTATGTTTATTGTTATCTAATAAAATTTGACAGTTTCCTGATGAGGACGACAATGATCGCCGAAACGTCGTTTTTTAAGAAAGGGATTTTGTTTTCTTAAACCCTTTCATAACCACTGCCTCGGAGAGATCGATATAAGTGAACAAAAGAATATTAACAAAACTACCGAGGGATAAAATCATATTAGATAGTGTACACATACTTATCCAAATACATTTATACATATATTTTTCTAAAGAAAATTGTAAATTATATACTCCTTTAACAAATTTCTATATTTTGCGAAAGCCTAGTTGCATATCTAAAGTCCTGCAGTATTTTGATTAGCAACGATCTGCTTGGACACATGTTACGGTAGTGACATTTTGGCTACATTTACTGCAACCATTAATACACACTTAATAAATTGACTTAAATACATAACCTCACTTTTAAAGCAAATTTAATAGAAGATTTTGGTGTGATTGCGAATTTGATAAAGTTTAAATACAGCAGTGTAGGAGGTGGCGACATGCCATATGCCACTTTCCTGTAAATCACTCATATATTTTAAAATAATATTGTGTGAAGTTAGCAATGCAGTGCCATAATTGCTGAATATGTCTGAAATTGCAGATGAGTAGCAAAAGCTACTCATGGAGTCCTCTCTCGAAGCTCACCATGTTTAAGCGTCAGAGAGAAGTATAGAACTCAGAAGTATTCGATTTCTTCATTTGGAAGTCGGAGTTACGAGTTCTTGTAAACATACATTAATTTTTGAATATTGAGTTTCAAGTAGTTAAAAAACTGTTTTGATTTGATTTAATTTCAGCAATAGATTACATTGCTTAAAGCCAATAACTCTTAAAGGAAGAAAAAAAAACTGGACAATTGTAAAATGTAAATTTCTGTCTCACAATAATAAATAATTGAAATATGATAAAATAATTTTAATCTTAACATTATTTAATAATAATAATAATTTTGAAATTAGATTTATTGTAATGTGTAGGTGTGATGGAGCAAGTCAAAGTACAACTAACTACGCGATTACTCCTCACTTCCTGCATTGAAAATAAGGACGAATTAGAAGAGGTATGACTGAATAATGTTTTTAAAGTTAATACAAAATTGGCCCTCTTTATCATTCAATTAATGTATTGCACTGAGCGTATTATACATAGTTTTGTAGGTACTACAAATCATGCAACTCAGAAGCACTAAATTCAAATTACATTTATATTACTTTTCAGAAATTGGAGCGATGTTATACAGTGTTACAGAATTTGAGTGCTGGATTATCAGAAAAAGACATACATGACAATCTTAGTAATGCTGTTTGTAAAGATAAAACTCATGAGGAAGTATGTTTAGGTTTTTTAATGGCAATACTTACTGAGCCACAGGAAGCTTCTAAACATTACAGAGATTTAACTTTTGTAACACGAGATGGCTTAGGTATTGTCTTAGTTCATTTAAATCAGATAGTTCTTGAAAAATATCTTCGTTTGAACGATGTAGCAAGAAACCAACTTTTATGGTTACTTCGTGAAATGATAAGGACAAGTGTTACTAATGTAGATAATCTCTGTTTAAGTTTGTTAAGACATGCTGCTGGTGGAGATATTTCGCAACGAAATATTTTTCTTATTGATGCTTTATTAGATATATTTCAAGAAAATAGACCTTGGCTTGATAAATTTCCATTTTTAGTAGCTTCTATAATATATACTTATCTTCGTTTAATAGAAGACCATAGTGCTGTACATTTAATGGCTTTGAGACAAAAAGAAATAACTTTTATAATAACATTGATAAGAGAAAGAATAATAGATTGCTTAGTAATAGGCAGGTAATTCATTTTTACAATTGTTTTTTAAAATTTTAAATATTATTAAGAAATACATACATATATTTTTTCACAGGGATTTAATTCGATTGCTTCAAAATGTTGGTAGAATACCAGAATTTGAAATACTTTGGAGAGATGTACTTCTTAATCCAAAAACTTTAAATCCAAATTTCACTGGCGTATTACAACTTTTGCAAACACGGACTTCAAGAAGATTTTTGCAATCACGATTAACTCCTGATATGGAAAGGAAGTTGGTATTCTTAACAAGTCAAGTACGCTTTGGTAATCATAAAAGATATCAGGAATGGTTTCAGAGACAATATCTTGCAACTCCAGAGTCCCAAACATTGCGGTGTGATTTAATAAGATTTATTGTTGGGGTAATACACCCAACAAATGAGCTTCTTTGCTCAGATATCATACCCAGATGGGCTGTGATAGGTTGGCTTTTTACTACTTGTACTTTACCTGTTGCAGCCAGTAATGCAAAGCTTGCATTATTTTATGATTGGTTATTTTTTGAACCAGAAAAAGATAACATTATGAATATAGAACCAGCAATATTAGTTATGCATAATTCTATGAGATCACATCCTGCTGTAACAGCTACTCTTTTGGATTTCTTATGTCGAGTAAGGTTTCTTAAATAAGAAATATAAATAATTCTAATTATAATTTATTTCTGATTTTAAATTTTTAGATAATACCAAATTTTTATCCGTCTTTAGAAGATAAAGTAAAGAGTGGAATATTTTCTTCACTTCGACAAATTTTAGAAAAACGAGTGTTACCAAGTTTATATCCACTATTTGATAGCCCAAAGTTAGATAGAGAACTAAGGACAAAAATCAGAGAAACTTTTAAAGAATTTTGTTTGCCACCAAATACTGATATAGGTTAGTTGTATAAAATTATTTTTGAAGTTTAATTAAATTAAAATTGTTATGTATTATTCTATCAAAAATTTACAGTTATACATGTAGCTTTGAATGTACATTTACAGCTGCTTCATTAAGTTCTATATTCAGCTGCTACATTTACAGCTACTTCATTAAGTAAAGCGCTGTTATATCTGGTTGAATATTTAACCGGTTCAGGACAACATGACTCAAAAAACTGGGTCATGAATTTGTTGTAATTTTGATTTTTTATTATTTTTAATAGATTAGGAAACAAATAAAAACGGATTTTTTAGTAACATCTCAATGCATTACTCTATACTAAAACAGTCGAATCATATAGTGATATCCTGTTCAGAGTTTAAGATTAAAGAAATGAAATTAAAAAGAAAAACTCGGCTTATACATTGTCTGTCTCAAACCTGTTAAGTATACCCTAGCAAACAGATAGCAACGCTAAACCATTGCTGTTCACATTGCTGTAAGTTGCCCTCTCAGTTTACCATAGCGGGGCAAATGAGAACTTTTACAACTGCGAAAAGTTCTCATTTGCCCCGCTATGGTAAACTGAGAGGGCGACTTACAGCAACGTGAACAGCAACGGTTTAGCGTTCCTATCTGTTTGCTAGGGTAAAACCATTTAGAACCTAAGTGTCAATATTAAGTGAAGTTAATTATAAGAGTTAAAGAAAAGCTTTTATTGTGGATTTGTAGCTAACAATTTATATGACTGTATTGTAGTTCATTATATTGTATATTTATGGCAGGGAATGTATTTACATATACTACAATTTGAAAATTCATTCAAAATTTTTATTTTATATTCAACTTTGTACTAGAAGGCCAGTCTGAGTTAAATGCTAGGGTTGGTGTGTTTCATTAATATCATTGTAGAACTTTTCGTATTGCTATAATTAATACTAGCCTTTTATAGCCGCTATCCCAAATTGACACTTTTCCTATGATTAATTAATGATGTAAGATATCTTTTAAACCAATTTTTGAGAGCGATATGCCCTTTAAAATTCTGTCACTTTAAAGGTAAAGTGCTCAGTAAAAGCAACATTTTGATATACTCAAGTTATCAATACTCTGCTTCTAGGCCTTGCTGAGGCCCATTATTTTAAAACTTGTTTATTTTAAGTCACTTGCCATGAATTTTTTTTTGCCAACCAACTAATCGCTTATAACCAGACTATATAGATTTAAAATGATTCTTTTGAGTAGTACTATGGATTTTCTGGATTTATTTTTTGAAATAATTTTTATATAGGATGTCTGGGTAATGCAATATTGTTATATACCGTAAAAGCTAGAAAATCCATAGCAAGTAACTTCAAATACAGAAGATTATGGTTTCAAATAATGGACTTTATCAGGGCTTAGATTCAGAGCATCGATAACTTGAGTATATGTTAAAATGATGCTTTCATCTAGTACTTTCAGCCAAAAAAGGCTGGTGATCATTAGGCTGGCGCCTACATAAGGAAAGTCTTAAGGTGTACACGCCCGCTCTGACGAGCGACCCGGAACAGGACGGAAAGATACCTCTGTCAAGCAAGAGGAAGACCATCAGTAGTAGGGGCTGTGCGGTTAGCACGCCAGTGCGGCTACCACGCCAATGCGGGTCCCACGCCACTTCCTCAGTCGATAAGGTAGATTTGCTCAGTGGGTAACTCAGTCGATAAAATTAGGTCGCTATAAGGCCCCCGCCAGCAGCGCCACCCAGTCGCGAGTTCGCCATCCCGCGAGTACGCCAGTCTGCCCACCGAGTACGCCAGCCTCCCCACCCGGTCGGTACGGCCCCAGACTGCCCACCCGGTCGGTATGGCCCCAGGCTCCCCACACAGTCGCAAGTACGCCAGCCCGCGAGTACGCCAGCTCCACCAGCGCTAGCGCACGCCACCAGCGCCAGCCTCCCCACTCAGCCACCTCGCGCGAACCCGCGTCAGCTCTCGCCATCACGTTACACCAGGATGTTGAGATCAGGAAGTGAGGAGGAAATATAAATAAAAGCTATTTTTATGTTAAAAAGTTTTTTATTTTTTCAAAAAATCTACATCTATTTTATTGATTGATTAGAGTTTTTTATAACCTTCTTGTTTAGGACAAGAATGATTATTGGTTGAGTATATACTAGTACACTTTTTCCAAACAGAATCTTTATTTTTCTGATCCTTAGATGTATTATTATCCAACTAGTCATAACCATGCTTTTCGGGAAAAGAGTTTATGTTCACTTTTTTCTTTTATTTCAAGTAAAAGTTTGTTAATTGTCTCAATATTAGTAGTGAGTGTTCTCAATTTTTCATCAATCTCATCTCTATGTAACTCAACTATTTCATCTAATTTAGATATTTCAGGTTTGTAAATCAGATTTTACAGTTTGAGTAACACTGTGTAGAGTATTTAAATTTACAACGTCGTTTAGTTCTTTAGGATCTGCTACATTGCAGAGTCTCTTGTCTTCTAAACTATACTGACTATCAGCAGTGCGTTTATATCCAATGCCGGGAGGTCCTTTGAAGTTATTCAAATGTCGTCCGAATACATCGACATTCATCATGAATTAATATTCAAATCCTTTATTATTGTAGCAGACAGAACTTGACAATGATTTTTTGTAAGGATCAAAATTATTTTCAAAACCATATTGTTGTTGTTGTTGTTGTTGTTGTTGTTGTTGCTGCTGCTGTTTTTTCGAATCGTTGTAAGTAGTAGTTGTATTATTTTCTGAGCGAGGAGGAGAAGTTTTTTCATTCAACTTTTCCGACTCGACGAGAAATTGATATTCCTCTCCTTTCTGATTCTTCCACGAAGAGTTTTATCCATTTTTTATGCATTTTACACTGTGTTGTTTCAGCTATGAATAATCCCAATCGACTGACATATTCATTTGAATTGTCCCATATATATAGCCAGCGTTTGAATTTAGTCTTGTAAAGGAGGGTCCAATATTCATTTTTTTTGTTTCTTTACTTCAAAAATAAGATCAGAATCTTTTATAGCCTTGTAATATTTCCACTGAGTTGAGCAGGATTTACCATCATCTTTCTTTTTCGTTTGCTGTTTATTCGCAGACTCGCTACTGTTACTTTGACCCATGATTGCTGCCTTAATACTAACTAATTAGTTTTTCAAACAAGCTTTATATAGTTTCATACAAGTTTCTTTATATCCCCACTTATAGGATTGTATGTGACAATACGATCGTGTAAAATTAAGCAATATGCTGTAGTATTCGCAGATACATTATTTGAAATATCAAGATTAAGGTTTCCGTACGGATAACTCTGAGAGTTGAGGAAAAGTTTTACATTACTTATATTACAGTGATCAAATAAGCTAGCATTAATTGTGCGTATTGCTTTTCTCCCTGTCTGAAAGCCGAGAATGATGAAGCGTGGTTTTTCCAATTGATTTGATGTTTTCACTGTCCAAACATGCTGTCTTGTTGTTGGAAGAACTGGATACTCGTACAATTTGGATGCTGTGTCGTTAATATAGTTTTTCTTTGCATTGAAAACGATACCCATTTTAAACACTCTTTAGATGCAATCGAACTGTAATAACTTCTCCTCGGAGATTAATTAAATCACCATTTTGATCTACTATACGCAATTGTAAGTGATCAATCACTTTCACAGATATTGGTAAGTATATTATTTGTTTAGGAACTTCGATTATCTTGTAGCCAGATGGTACGGCAGGAAAAAATTCATGTATTGTATGAACGTTTTGCTTGATTTATGTATGCTCCTGTTGTAATGTTGCATTCGACTCGCAAATCGTTTACTTTGAGAATGGTTACAGGCAAGTCTGAATCAATGACTTATATAGGGTTTCAAAATTCTTGGAGTGAAGCCTAGGAGACGAGCAATAGAGTCTTGCGTTCGAAAATCTATTTCATGACTGCACTCGATCGAACAGCGCAATGTATTACTGTTAGGCTTGATATTAATTGTTATACCTCGAGCATCGAGGAGTCCTTGTAGTGTTCGCTCAATATCTTCAATCTCATAACTGCCACTAGGAATTTCAACGACTTCTTGACCAACATAAAACTTGTTACAGTTTACATCAATGTTTGGTATAGAATTAAAAGTGAGTAGTTCAACAAGTCCAATATTATACTGTTTATCACTATCCAGTTCTATGGGAGGAAAATAGTGTGTTTCAAGGATTGAGGAAGTGCCTGAAAGGCTGAGCGTCATCGACTCAGCAACCATCGTGAGTAGCCTAATTTGAATTGAACGTAAGTTGAAAATGTTTGATAACTTTGATAATTGTACTTTACTTGAGGAACATTCCAATAGTTCATGAGATCGAGAGGCGGTTGCAAGTCTCCGAAACTATCAAAATACACAACATCGTTGCCAATTTTTCGATAAGCTACCCAATGCGTGCCGGATCCACTTGCATTATCTAGATTGATTATTGCCAATTCGCTGACTCGAGAACCATTTGAAGGTAAGGCATTTCGCATAAAAACTCCTCGAAAATGTGCTATTTTCATTAATTTGGCATACTTGAGCGAGAGAGAGAGAGAGAGAGAGAGAGAGAGAGAGAGAGAGAGAGAGAGAGAGAGAGAGAGGAAGAGAGTGATGCCAATAATAATAAAATATGTACTGTAACGCTAGATTTTCGCTTTCACTCATGCATGTAAAACCAGCTCCACCAACACCACCACTTGTCATTGACTTCGCAGTTGAGTCAATGGTCTTCTCCTCCATATGGAGATGTCAACGGTGACATGTGCATAATAATAATCGCGACATAACTAACTATATTGCACGCACTTAAATTAAAGATATCCAAATCACGCGAGACAACTAAAGTATATCGCACGCAGACAGCTGTTTTAAGAAAAGGTAACCAAATCGCGCAAGACAACTACAGTATATTGCACGCGAAGATAGCCGTTCGAAGGAAACGTATCCAAATCGCGCGACATAACTAAACTATATTGCACGCACTTAAACTAAAGATATCCAAATCGCGCGAGACAACTAAACTATAGCACGCATTGAAAGACAGCTAAAGCAAACCATAAAAGTTAACACATAGTTTACACATTGTTTGATCGCGCGCGTTCCAAACACATACTCCACGTACACTCACTACTTAATATCTATTACGTTACAGTACATTTGAATATGTAACAGCGTGAATCGCTGTGCAAAAGCGAGAGAGTATAAAGTAGAATAGTATATTACGATAATTGTAACTTAAGTAATCTATTATTGCATAGAATTTAAATAGCGCTCGGTTGGAGCGAATATAGTGTCGTAATATACTATTCTACTACTTCTAATATATAAATTTATAGCACAGCTTACCTAAATTTACTTTTGCAATTATTCGTGGTGTTGATTCCTCAGCAATTATTCGTAGAGTTAATGCCTCAGTAATGATTCACGGAGTGGATGCCTCAGCAATTATTTGTGGAGTTGATGCACACACTTTTTTAGTGCACTATACACTTTTCACTTTGGTGCGAGGGGGGATTTTCTCTCTCTCTCTATCTCTCTCTCTCTCTCTCTCTCTCTCTCTCTCTCTCTCGCGCAAAATCTATGCTTCACTGAAAAAGTGAATTATTAAAATATTAATTACCAAGCAGGTTCAACAGCAATATGGTACACTTCAATTGCGTGCGTGTCTGTAGAAAATAATGGACTAAACCTTGCTGGCCTTACGCATTAGCTTAAATATAGGCCAAGCAACAGAGATTATTTTCAAAAAAGTAATAAAAGAAGCTGGCGACCTATGCCACTCGATAGCAAATAATGCGTACTTTAAGCACATATGTGTCTCTACAGGTAAATCGAGATTATTTTATAGTTATTAACAAAAAAACATGCAGAAAATGCATGTTTTTTAGTTTTTTGCTTATAACTTTTAAACTAAGCAAGCAATGAAAACATCACTTTAGACAAAAAATATGCGGTATGAAATTATGAAGAAAAGCCACTATTAAAAATCTCGATAAGTTTAATAGAAGCTGAGATAATGGAAAAGAAAGGGTTAAAGTAGCCATTTTTCAAAAATTCATTACGCAGCCATTTTTTCATTTGAAGGCTCGAAATTTTGGAAATTAGAAGCTATGGCTATGTACTTAATAGGAAAAAAAATGAATGCTGTGAAACCATTATTGTTGCTGCAATCGCGATGTTAAGTTTTTGTTCACTAACTTGCACACGCTCTCACGTCCCGAATTGTGGTCCTATTTCAATTTTGAAAAGTGTTTTGAAATGGTGACGTTTCGCACAATAAGATGCATTTATCCGTTTTTCGATAAAATGCATCTAAGTATGCTAAAATAGCCGTCGAAAATACGCAAAAACGGCCGGAGACGGCAGAGCGCGCGAGGAGTGGGGGAATAGGGGAAGCGCGTATACATAGATAATTCACGCGTGTGAATTCTCAAGAAATGTACATGTAAAAGAGTATTATATAAGGGCAACGATTCTGTAGCAGCTTCATACAGTGTTCTATTCCTCGTTTGCAAGAGTGCAGTTAAGTGAGTGAGTATGGATATCATTGTTGATTTACAAGGTTTCAAAGGCTTTAATAGCGAATTTTTATTTAAAGAATTGGCGTATGTGGACGCTAATGATCCGCAAGCAGAAGTGCAAGTGATAATCTTTCAACCTCCGTACCCTTGGACAGTGCTACCAAGGGAAATTAAATGTACGAATTTATGGCTCAAGTACTCGTACCATGGCCTTAACTAGAGTGATGGAACAGTGCCTTACAATAAGTTAAACGAAGTTTGTTCAAACATTTTGAACCTATCGCCAACGCAAAGTGTAGTTGTATGGGTGAAGGGTAAAGAAAAAGTAAAGTGGCTGCAGCCTTTATTTCCATGTGTGAACAATCTTGAAGATCTCGGGTGTCCCTCACCCAAAACGCCAGGATTCCGACAGCCTATCGTGTGCGAGTACCATCTACCTGAGTGGAAGAAAAATTGCGCCTGTCAAAACATAACAGCCATAAAGCACTGGTTGTGGTCTATTAACAGAGCTTTACCTTTATCACTCGAGACTTCGGACTACTCATCAGAAGATTCATGTAAGTTTATTTTACATAATTATTTTAATTACGGAAAACAACCCAATAGATAGACACTTAAGAAAATATTCGTACTGGTCCACTGAATACAAAATTATTTTTTTGCACTAGTAAAGTTTTAATCTACTTAAAAAAACTATCAAGGACTATTTCAAAAAGAATTAATAATAATAATTTTAATCAATTTTAAATTATAAAAAACGTGAAAAAATGTAATATATTCAGTAGATGGACACATAGACTTCTTACACGCGAACGAAGCGTCGACTACGAAAGGTGACTTTCGCTATTTTTCTGTGCATGAAATTCAAAAAATTATTGTTACTGAAAATAAAATGTAACTTTATTTTTACCGTTGTCAAAAATATTTGGTTATATTTTACATTTTTAAATTTATAATAATTAATTAAGCGTAAAAGTGTCCATCTACTGGACAGTTTACCTTATAAAAAAGTGTACGTTAACTAATGGAGTCAATAAACGCTGTGGCAAAGTCATTCCCTTTCCTTCCAACAAGGAAGATGAAAGAGTTGGAGATTGATAAGAAATATAAAATATCCAAACTCAGAAAGATTCAAACAAAATTTGGATTAAGAATGGTCGCTGTCTTGGATGGGAGCTTTGACCTATTTCTTCCAACACGAGTCAGCACGCTGTTAGTAGAGGATACGGCTGAATATTCGAAAATTGAAGGCGAAATGCGTACCCGTGATGTGTACATCAAGTACTTGGGTAACAGTATTATTGAATTTATTTAAACAACAAAAAAAATTTTTTTTTTTAACTTTAAGGATTTTTTAGTATTAAGGTTTTTAAGAAAAAAATGCTAAAAGGATATTCGATAAAAAAAATAAAAAATTGCCGTCTATAGTTTCCATGTAGTAAAAACAAGATCATGCATTACCTAAATTTTGCTAAACTCTTTTATTATTTTTAAAAATACGCGCATATACGTGCGTGTGTTCGGTTAACACTTAGATTAAATTTAAATATACATGTATTTTTTAAGGATTTTTCATTTATTTAGTAAATTTTTTAAATTCACATTTATTTTTTCATTTTTAGTATTTTCGTTTTAAATATAATCGTACGGGTTGTATTGACATTAATAGTATTTATACGTTATAACAAAAATTACTCTCATACATTTGCATTGTTGCGTTTAAAATTAGGTTAACTTACATATCTGTGGCTTACAGGAAGAACCACTTAAGTGACATTTTCGTGTTTTCGAGAAAAAGCGATTTTAATGTTTGGAGTAATATGTAAGATCGAAATGTCAGAGAAAAGATCTAAGTATTGGCTCATTTGATTAGGTATCTGATACGGATACAACCATGGTATTACATTTGTAAATAGTTTCTTTCTCGACGCCCAAGCTAAACAAATTACTCGAGTTAAGTGGTTCTGCGGGAACTTTGCAGATAAGTGGTTATGCGGTCACTTTCTTTGAGAGCTCGTAACTAATGTAATTTGCGATTAAAAAAATTCGGGCGGGGCATCTTTTTAAAGTTTAACTCATGCCCTTTCCAATGGTATAATTAAAATTTTCGAAAATTGTTATTAACTATGAGAAAAAACGGTTTAAAGGAAAAAAGCACGGTTTTTCCACAATTTTTTGTTTTAATTCGTGATTTCAAGAACGTTTTCATTTGCAATGTATCTGGAACCCCTCTAACTAATGGAATAAATGTCCAAACCTAAAAGATACGTGATTTGGGGATTGATTTTGAACCTCGATGTGGTCAAACTGGCGCATATTATAATTGAAAATTTTTTACCAAGACTTTTACGAATTTTTTATTCAGAAACCACAAACTTTTGGAAAAATTTTCAAGAGTAATAAGTTCTTAGAATCAGCTAAGGAATACGTATGAATTTTATTAGAGCGATTCCAGTAATTTTTTTGTTTCTGCAAATTGAAAATTTTTGAAAAATTTAAAAACGTTAAAAAAATTTTTTTTAATTTAAAAAAACCAACGAATACATCGGTATAGGTAATTAGATATATATTATACCGCTTTAATGTACTCCACACGATGTATCTCGCACAAAAATAAAAAAAACAAGTGCATTTAAGTGGTTCTGCGGTAACATTTTTACGAGAGATGCAGTTAAGTGATTATGCAATCGGCTGCCATTTAAAATATTTGTGCATTTCGGAAATCCTACTATTGTACAATGAAAAGGGGTACTAAGAGTACCTCGAATTCGACATAAAAAATTTTTTCGCAAAATGTCACTTAAGTGGTTCTTCCTGTAAGCCACAGATATGTACACACGTCTTCTTCAACGTAGGCTAAGATTTATATGGTATTTGTATTAGATTGTAAGAACTATTGTATATCGCTAAGGTTTTTAATGTTTTCATCATTGTGTTAAAAAAAATTAAGCTAATTTATATATATTTATACATCTCCTTCAACGCAGGCTATTTCATATGTGTATTAGATTTTAAGAACTATTGCATTGTATATTTATAGATCGCTTACTTAATATGCATAATGTACTTCGACAATTAATTTGTTTGCTGCCTTCAACATTGAATTGAGAGTGATTATCTAGTCATGAGGATTTTTTTTCATACTTTTTACAATAATTATTATAACTTTAGAATAAGGATTTATATAAATATATATATATAAAGTTTGAATTTCATTTAGTTTAAGGAAAAATAATATTATCATAGAATAAGGATTTTTTGTAAACAGTTCTTAAGAATAAAATATATTGTAAAAATATATTATAAAAATATATTGTAAAAAAATAACATTAATAAAGAATATTTTAACATCATAAATATTTGTCTAATTATTTATATAACTACTAAAATTATAAAGTTAAGCATACTCGCGGAATTGGGCGCAGAGGCTTGGTGGTGGGGGTACTCGCAGCCTGGTGCAGTGGTGGCAGACTCGCGTCGAGGTGGCGCTGGTGCGGTGGCGACGGGATGGGTGCGGGACGCTGGCGTACTCGCGGGCTGTCGTCGCGGGCTGGCGTACTCGCGACTGTGTGGGGAGTCTGGGGCCATACCGACCGGGTGGGCAGTCTGGGGCCGTACCGACCGGGTGGGGAGGCTGGCGTACTCGGTTGGCAGTCTGGCGTACTGAGTGGGGAGGCTGGCGTACTCGCGACTGGGTGGGGAGACTGGCGTACTCGCGGGCTGGCGAACTCGCGACTGGGTGGCGCTGCTGGCGGGGGCCTTATAGCGACCTACTTTTATCGACTGAGTTACCCACTGAGCAAATCTACCTTATCGACTGAGGAAGTGGCGTGGGACCCGCATTGGCATGGTACCCGCACTGGCGTGGTAACCGCACAGCCCCTACTACTACCATCGAATCTCCGAGAATCTACGAAATACCAAACGATAGAGAAGATTCAGATCAGGCATCGCGTGCAAATACATCGACCGTACGTGGGAGGCAAACTCGTGATCCGGCAAGATCGACAGGTGATAATACGGAGGAGTCAGAGCCTTGAACGAAGTCACGGCGTGGGTAATGAAGGAATCTTTTATATTGTGGGTTCGTCGCTCAGGAGATCTTTAGTCGGGTTCTAAACCAGTGATCTCCCGCTCAAGGTAGATGACGGGACTCGAACTCGTGGACCCGAGAGCCAAAGACCTGTGCTCTAACCACGGAGCTAACGTCTACGATGCAGTTTTGTGCATTGTAGCGCTACTCCTCTTATCACTTAGCCCGTCATGTTGCACCTATGCAGGCGCTTCACGTACGTGCCAAATGTATCAAATTTAGCATTTAACTCAGGCTGGTTCCCTTAAATTACAATCATATATCATAATTTATATTCCTAAAAAGGAGTATCACAGTTGATATAATTTTTTGTCAATTAATTTTTTTCTTTCTGATGAATTTGTATTATACTTAGGAATAGCAAAGATTATATACCTCGTACTTTTTAAATTGTTCCACAATTTTAATAAGTTTTAAAAGTTTTGGAAAAAAGCTTGAAAATGTTGATAATTTTTAGAAAAATATTTAGAAATTTTTTTAAAATACGTGATATATTGAAGAATCTATTAGTAAAAAATGATCTCTGCAACAGTGATAATTTTTATTAGAAGCATGAACTGACATGTTCTTTATACAAAATCTAAAATTCGATAGTTCTCATATGAACCGTGTAGACAGTTTATAGTTTCTTTAGACAACTCCTAAATTATAGCCATACCCGGTATTATTCATATCCAGAAATACTCTGAAATATTCAAAACACATTTAGAACAAAATTTATGTTTAAAATACGACATATTCATGGATTTTTGGCTTGGAAACGAAGAAAAAAACTGCTGCCAAACCCCTGGCTTTTTAGCTTCCTCATAAACAGTTTTTTTCACATGTATAAATATATATCAAACTGTACATTGAAATGTTAATAATATAAAAACTAATTAATCTTCACATGATTACGAAGAAATTGAGCCGCTGATCATCGATAAATACCGGTTATTTGCTGAGTTGCGAATTTTTTATAATTTATTCAAAAAAAAGGAATGAACTTCGCAATATCTCGTATTAATAATATATCAATATATACTATTTTTCTAAATTTCAAGTGCATCGAAGCATTTTTACTCTTGTAATCATTGGAGAACTGAAAAACGTCTTTCTCAATTTTTTAATTAAATAAAAAGAAAATTAACGTAAAATTTTAGCATCATATGTCTTTAAACATTTTACATAAACACGCATTTGTTTAAAGTAATTGGATGATTATTTTCCGAATTAGAAGAGCTTTTGCGAAAAACACGTTTTCATTAATAACTCAAAATCTATAGCAGCTATCTGAAAAATTTTCCGGTTAAAATGTTGATATTTTAATTCTCTTAAAAATGGTTTTTGTACAATTTAAAAATATGCAAAATTACTTTTAAAATACATCAGATAAAAATTTTACGAAAAGATAAAATCGACTATGGCTCAAAAAAGGATCAGTAAAATGAAAAATGATTTTTTTTGTCGCTATCGGACAAGCAAGACAAACAAAACACACCTCGTTGTAATGCAATCCAATAACCACAAGCTGAGATCTAGCGGTATACATACGTTCATACATACATACATCCAGACGGACATTTTCTAAAAATGCTCGATTTTACTTCCAAACATCCTAGAATATTAATGTATATGTGAATAAGTGTAATACACTGTATTCAAATGGCTTTATCCCTCGGTGTTTTAGTAATTAGTTTTGTGAACTTTGTCGATCTCTCCGAGGTAAACTTTGTAGGAAAAAGGTGAAAAAAAACTTACACCATTTTTTCCTTTTTCAACGTTTCGGTGAACATTGTCACCCTCTTCAGGAAAATGTAAAAGACGCACAACAATGAGTCTATCGAATGTTCTCTTCCCCGGCCCGTCGTGGCGGGGGAAGGAGGAGCGGGAAGCGACAATACGATGTTTTGATTCCGGCTTCCTCACCTACTGTATCGATAATCGATAAATGAATTATCGATACAAAACTAAATCCTAGAATATTGTTTTAAGTGTTTATAAGCAAACTTGTAAAAAGCACTATCACAAAGCTTCCTCTTGGAGGAAGCAATTAAGAAACATCTTCAGAATACTTTTCGTCTCAGAATTTTTTTTACTTTTTAAATATATTTTTTTAGATAGGAAATCCATCTTTTTGGTTTTGACAAGTGTCATTTTGATTTTTCAAGTGATTTAAAACTTTTATTCACGTATTGAGACGTATTCAGATACTTTTGTATTGATAAAAGCTATCTTTACAAATTTTTTTATCTCAATCCGAAGGATGAAACCTTGAAAATTTTGAATTTAAGGGGTTATGACAGTGTTAAAATTTTGAAAATATTAATTTTTTTTTATTCACTTTTTTCACAGTTAATAGTCCGTAGAATATTGTCCTGAAAGCCGTTTTTTGCTAAAAAAATTTGCCTTGAAAATATCGACAAAAAACTGATAAATCTGTTTCAAGTAAATTTTTGAAAAATCGTTGTTTTTAAATATTTTAATTAGGCCAAACTTGTGAAAAGGATGGTTCTACCACACTTTTTACAGAGTTATTTCATGAGAAATCTTAGTGAAAATACGACTTAAAAACCGTTTTACAAACCGATTTTTTCTCATGAGTTATGAATTTATTTCCGTAAAATAAATAAAATCCGTAAAATTAATTTATCTATGTGTGATTTTATGTTAATAAACTCAATGTGTTAAAGTAAAGGCATTCAACAAATTTGAATTTGTCACTCGAACAGGTTGTACCTCACAGCGTTCGGTCGAGAATGAAGATTACTGTTTGATCGGTATAGTAGAATTTTCTGTTAAGCAGCAGAAAGCAGCCAAACAGCTGTTTTTCATCCAGTGCAGTTAGTCTGCTAGCTGCTGTAACAATGCTTATAACCTCTGTGGTGTTGTAAAAGTGCAAGAGCTTCTGCAGAATACAAAAATTTTTCAGATAAGTATTGGAAACTAATTAGTAATAATTGTGTTCATAATGACCTTTTTCTTTGTTGGTTGATTTTTTGCTTTTAGTTACACGGGTGCGATCCAGCAAGATGGGAGTTTATATTGACTGTCTGGAGTATTATTTTGCATACTTTTTAACAACTTGAAGTGTATTTAATAATGGTACGTATTGCATGTAATTGTAATTCATAAACATAACTTGATTATGAATAGCTAACGATAATTTTTATTTTATTTCCAGCTTCTAAATGCTATTATCACACAGCATGATATGCGCATACCACCAAATATACTTTATTGTATGTATATTTGAGTACCAAAAGCAAATCAAGGTATGCCACATAGTTTCTGTAAGTATAGCTGAGTTCATTTGTATGATTTACATTATAAACTTTAAATGCCTTTTACTCAAATTTCGTCAATTTTCTATAAAATCACACCTATACCGAAAAAAAAATTTCATTTTTTCATTTTTTTACAACTTAAATTAGTGAATAATGCTTAGTTGTGTAAATAATACTATAGTAACAAACAAACATTTATATTCTGAAATAATATTAAAGGAATTAATAGTTGGATTCAAGATAAATATATATCCGCAAATCCGATCACCGTACGATAAATAGTTTAGCCAAAAACTATTAATTAAGTAAGGTTTAGTGAGATTTTTTAGTGTCTTATATTTTTGTTAATAATGATCTCCGGCACCGGCTAGATTTTTCATATAATCTTCACTGCTTTCAACACTGAATGGAATACGAAAAATGTGTATTTTTGAATTTTACAATACTTTTAGCATTTTTCAAACATTTTAGCTTAGTTAATAAATACATTATTGCCTTCAATATTGATCGTTTAAAAAAAGGTTTTTTTATATAAATAGGGTTTTTCATGACGGTTAATTCGAGCCGTCGAAAGTTGAAAAACTTACAGTGGTTTCAGAGTAACAAACCATTAAAGTTTATTAACATTTGCGACTAAAATAAGTAGCGTACAGGGATTCTGCAAAGTTCTACAGGTAAGTGACTGCATCTGCTACCTAGAGGTGTACTTTGGAACAATTATGAAATTGTAAAATCTTTAAATTATTCATGTGAATGTATCGAATTCGCATGAAAATCGACGCGGCGGCGAGCGGCGATAGACGGCGCGGTGGTGGGGGAAGCCGTCAGCGCTCGGATCCAAAACGCTTCAAATCTGCTCGCGTCCAAAAATTTTCATTTTCTCAGCAACTATACCACCGATTTCGATGATTTTTTTTTTAATTCGTATTAGCAAATCGAAAAATGTTGATCTGTATGGTTATGAATAATATACTAACGTAATTTTTATGGATATTTGAGGTATTGCAGCTTTACCTTCATTTACTTAGGTTTTGTAAAAAAATATCTATTTGCTCTTGTTCAGGGTTATATTGATTATGTTAAGAGACATTACGATTCCAATACAACAATTGTTTTTGATGGATATCCTGAAGACTTAACTTTATGCACAAAAACTGCTGAGCGCCAGCGAAGGCAAACGAGACAACTATGTCGTGAAATTTTATTTGATTTGTCAATGCAGACCATAGTTGCTCAAGAAAAATTTTTGAGCAATGACAAAAATAAAAATAGATTAATTTCTTTTTTGTGCGATAAATTTAATGCTGCAGGATTTGCAACGAAACAGGCGATTGGCGATGCTGACACTTTAATTGTCAACACTGCAATTGAAATATCTGATCAACAAAAGCCGAGTGTCATTGTTGCTGAAGACATTGATCTTTTAGTAATACTAACGCAAATCAAACCCGCGGATAAAATTGTTTATTTCTTAAAGCCGGGTAAAGATCAAATTTCAGACAAAATTTATAGTGCTGACAGCTTTTCGTCAAAGCCCGTTGTAAATTTAATTGCTTTTGCACATGCGTTTACAGGGTGCGACACAACATCGGCATTTTATAAACAAGGAAAAGCTAAAATTATAAAAATGTTAGAAAAAAGCGAAACATTACGGAAACAGATGTTAATTTTTAATGAATCGAACTCTTCGAAAAATGATATTAAAAAAGCTGGAGAAATAATGATTTCCGCTTTGTACGGCAATAAAAAGAATATAAATTTAAATGAATTTCGATATTTATACTTTAAACAACATTCGCGTAAATGTGCTTTCAATTTAGCAAGTTTACCGCCAACTGAATCTGCGGCCGTCTTACATTCACTGCGAACCTATTACCAAGTACAGGAGTGGTTACATTCTGTAAATGTAACATTAAATCCTGTTGAATGGGGCTGGCAAATTCAAGAAAAATGTCTTATTCCATTGCTCGTTACAGGACCGTTAGTACCTGACAATATTTTGAAAGATATTAGGTGTAAGTGCATTAAAGAATGCGGTAAATCATGCGGGTGTGTAAAAAATGGTATGCGATGCTCAGACTATTGTTCAAATTGTCACGGTCAAACATGTAAAAACAACGAAATTATAATACCTGACACTGACGAGTCGTCTCCAGTTGACAGTTTGAATGATATAGAAGTACAAAATACGGAAATAGATTATAGTAATTTATCTGATACTTGTGATGAGTCCGATCAATGTAACGACGAAGAAATAGATGAAAATACATTACAATTATGTAAAAAGGCGAGAATTCAATAAAAAAGAAAACGATTATTAATATTTTAATTAATTTATCAATCCCTGTTTTAATAATTACCAATCATCCTCTAAACAAATTAAGGTAAAGCTGCAATACCTCAAATATCCATGAAAATTACGTTAGTATATTATTCATAACCATACAGATCAACATTTTTCGATTTGCTAATACGAATTAAAAAAAAAATCATCGAAATCGGTGGTATAGTTGCTGAGAAAATGAAAATTTTTGGACGCGAGCAGATTTGAAGCGTTTTGGATCCGAGCGCAGACGGCTTCCCCCACCACCGCGCCGTCTATCGCCGCTCGCCGCCGCGTCGATTTTCATGCGAATTCGATACATTCACATGAATAATTTAAAGATTTTACAATTTCATAATTGTTCCAAAGTACACCTCTAGGTAGCAGATGCAGTCACTTACCTGTAGAACTTTGCAGAATCCCTGTACGCTACTTATTTTAGTCGCAAATGTTAATAAACTTTAATGGTTTGTTACTCTGAAACCACTGCAAGTTTTTCAACTTTCGACGGCTCGAATTAACCGTCATGAAAAACCCTATTTATATAAAAAAAACCTTTTTTTAAACGATCAATATTGAAGGCAATAATGTATTTATTAACTAAGCTAAAATGTTTGAAAAATGCTAAAAGTATTGTAAAATTCAAAAATACACATTTTTCGTATTCCATTCAGTGTTGAAAGCAGTGAAGATTATATGAAAAATCTAGCCGGTGCCGGAGATCATTATTAACAAAAATATAAGACACTAAAAAATCTCACTAAACCTTACTTAATTAATAGTTTTTGGCTAAACTATTTATCGTACGGTGATCGGATTTGCGGATATATATTTATCTTGAATCCAACTATTAATTCCTTTAATATTATTTCAAAATATAAATGTTTGTTTGTTACTATAGTATTATTTACACAACTAAGCATTATTCACTAATTTAAGTTGTAAAAAAATGAAAAAATGAAATTTTTTTTTCGGTATAGGTGTGATTTTATAGAAAATGTCTAAATAAACCGAAAAATATTCTTGGATTTTTGCCGTACAGTGCTTCTTTTCCGAGATATAAGCGATTCTTGTGAGAAAAGTGCAAAATTCCGCCGTTTCTGTGTGATTAAACAAATTCCTATGGTTTTTCGCACGCAGGCGTATGATTTTCTTATTCAGCATATTTTTCTACATTTTTTAGAAAAAAAAACGAAAGTGCTCCAAGCAACATCCACCTGGGCACCTTTTTCCGGCTTGTACGCCTGGACTAAAAAGTGATGTATAATACTTGTATTTGAAAGCAAAAATATAGGTTTTAGAGCACCTATATATCTATTCATTTTTTACAACACTAACAATTTTTTGTTTTTTTCAGGTTTTAACACTGTCATAACCCCTTAAACGTCGAAACGTATATATCTTTGGCTTACAGGAAGAACCACTTAAGTGATTTTTTCGTGTTTTCGAGAAAAAGCGATTTCAATGTTTGGAGTAATACGTAAGATCGAAATGTCAGAGAAAAGATCTAAGTATTGGCTCATTTGATTAGGTATCTAATACGAATACAACCGTAGTATTATATTTGTAAATAGTTTCTTTCTCGACGCGCAAGCTAAAAGATTTACTCAAGTTAAGTGGTTCTGCTGGAACTTTGCAGATAAGTGGTTATACAGTCACTCTTTTTCAGGACTCGTAACTAATGCAATTTGCGATTAAAAACATTCGGGCGGGGCATATTTTTAAAGTTTAACTAATGCCCTTTCTAATGGTGTAATTAAAATTTTCGAAATTTGTTTTTAACAACGAGAAAAAACGGTTTAAAGGATTTAAAGGAAAAACGCATGGTTTTTCCGCGATTTTTTTTTAATTCGAGATTTCAAGAACGTTTTCATTTGCAATGTATCTGGAACCCCTCTAACCAATGGAATAAACGTCCAAACCTAAAAGATACGTGATTTGGTGGTTGCTTTTGAACCTCGGTGTGGTAAAACTAGCGCATATTATAATTGAAAATTTTTTACTAAGTCTTTTACGAATTTTTTATTCAGAAACCACGCACTTTTGGAAAAAATGTTCAAGAGTAATAAGTTCTTAGAATTAGCTTAGGAATACGTACGAATTTTATCAGAGCGATTTCAGTAATTTTTTTGTTTTTGCAAATTGACAATTTTTAAAAAATTTTAAAATATTAAAAAAATTTTTAAAAATTTAAAAAAATTGATGAATATATCGATATAGGTAATTAGATACATATTATGCAGCTTTAATGTACTCCAAACGGTGTATCTCGCACAAAAATAAAAAAAACGTGTGCACTTAAGTGGTTCTGCGGTAACATTTTTACGAGAGACGTAGTTAAGTGATTGTGCAATCGGCTGGCATTTAAAATATTCGTGAATTTCGGAAATCTTACTATTGTACAATGAAAAAGTGTACTAAGAGCACCTCGAATTCGACATAAAAAAATTTTTCACATAATGACACTTAGGTGGTTCTTCCTGCAAGCCACAGATATATATATATATATCACAGTGGAAGTATTTTTCATAGAAACTAGAGAAAATTTCCTTGCAATATTTGTACTTCTCCAAGTAGAAGAAATTTTATTTTATTTAAAAAAAACGATATACTTGTGAATTAGCCGATTAATATTCTGTAATAAGACATTTATGCATCTCTTCGAGCAACATGATTCATTAAAAAAAAAGCCAACGTTTCGTACTGGTACAGCCCCTCATCAGGGCTAGATGGCCAAACAAAATGATTACAAAAATAATAAATTTACATTAAATATTACAATAAAATAAAATATTAAACGCTATTTATAATTTACCTCGCAAATAAAATCACTATACTTAATACATCTTACTAATTGAACCAGCCGGAAAGCAGGAAAACCAGCTACTATATATAAAATTAATCAAAATATCGAACTTAAATAATTATTAATAAATAACCTCACTTTTTTAAATTGACCGATACTACTTCCACAGAGCCGGTGCCGATAGATGGTCGTGCGGCACCGACGGAGGACTGTCAACGACTGACTATTCGGCGTCTCCTTTCCTTACAATTACGAAACTAATACATTCTACCAAACTTACTAATACATATTAACTAATGGCTATACAATCCGATGATCCGACTAGCGAACAGGTATATACATCTCACATACGCTCGAAGAGGTGGCAAATCGTAACTACCATGTAGTAAGGCCAAGAGCCCGCGAGGCAAATTCAAACGTTTCCTCCATGACTGTATTGGTTATCAATAAAGTATGGCCAGAACATCGTCTAGCATCCCTGACTCTCGGTCTTCACACTGGGATGTGCCGCTCCGTCTCGCCAGCCAAACATCATTGAACACATGTTGGCTTAGAAAGAGACCGCTTCGCACTTCGCGCTCCTAAACCTTTCTAAGCCAACATGTGTTCAATGATGTTTGGCTGGCGAGGCGGAGCGGCACATCCCAGTGTGAAGACCGAGAGTCCGGGTTGCTAGACGACGTTCGGGCCATACTGTATTGATAGTCAATACAGTTAAGATTTGCCACCTCTTCGACCGTATGTGAGCTGTATATACACGTTCGCTAGTCGGATCTTCGGATTGTATAGCCATTAGTTTATATGTATTAGTAAGTTTGGTAGAATGTATTAGTTTCTTAATTGTAAGGAAAGGAGACGCCGAATTGTCAGTCGTTGACAGTCCTCCACCGGTGCCGCACGACCATCTGTCGGCAGCGGCTCTGTGCAAGTAGTGTCGGTCAATTTAAAAAAGTTAGGCTATTTATTAATAATAATTTAAGTTCGAGATTTTGATTAATTTTATTTATAGTAGCTGGTTTTCCTGCTTTCCGGCTGCTTCAAATATTAAGATAAATAAAACCAATAAATTGAATCACTTTATAGCTATAAACTTATTTATAAACAATTCTACATGAGGATATTCATATCACGATGGTAAATACGCGATCGTTGCATGTGCGGGTGTCCGCTAAGATAACGCGCATAGGGTTACTAAAATCAGCGAAAGTAAATACGCGAGCACATAAAGATGGCCAGAGAGCGAGGGCGAAGCATTTGACAGAAAGAAAAGCAAGCGTGGAAGGCGTAGCGTAATTTTAAACTACAACAGAATGTCTCCGGATACGAAACGAAGATTGCGGCGCACACTCAGCTAAGACAGTGTGCAATCGGTCCCCTCGAGCGAGAGTCGGAGGAGAGACGCGCGAATGACCGACGGTTGGAAAAAGACGCGCGACAATCTGTTAGCCAGGCATAACGATACGTCGCGCGAAAACAATTTCATAAGATTTTCGGTAGATGAGAGCCGGGCATAGCGGCATAAGCACTGGCAGCCGAACCTGCGAAGGGGTCATCTAAAACCGAAGGCACCACAACAGCGATAGAGCGAGAGCTTAAGGAAAGAACTACCGGTGCAGAGCCTACGGATATTGCGTTACCCCCGGGCGCCTGGCGGTTCATGAGGGATATAGACCCCTTAGGCGGGAGTTCAGATCGGTCTCTGCGCAGCCGAAAGTTACCAAAGGTGTACACACCCGCCGCAAGTAGCGAAAGCTCTGATGGCGAAAAACCTCCACCGCTTGCGCTAGATTGTGCAGACGTAATGCGCGAGCGATCGGCGTGACGCAAGGCCAGCGGTAACGTCCGCACTGAACGATGCTAAGTTGAGCAGATACATAACTGCTCGAGCAAGGCCACCACGCGAGAAGCCACCGTGGACTGTACAGGAGGGCCAAGACGCTCCGGGCAAAGAGTATCCATTGAGATACCACGAAAATTGGGTATACTTAGCAACGACAGATAAGTCTTTCTCGACCGAAATCCAAGAAGCTCTCGCAGAGCGTGGATACCTGGGTCCAGAGGTGCTCAATGACCAGGAATTCAACCTAGCCGAAATAAACGTGACCGAGCACAGAGGCTTAAAGGTCATCGGCATATACGCCAAAAAGCGAGAGCTGCCCAAGCGCGCATCGGAATGCGATTAACTGCCTCGATCGAGGGTCGCCTATTTACAGCACGTCGAAAATTTTAAAGGCAAAAACCAAGCTGCGTGTTGAAGCGGACGGACACGCGACTAGTTTATGCAAAAAAAAATATAATTCTTTTGTTGTTATTATCGATCTCTCCGAGGCAATGGTTTTGAAAGGGTTTAAGAAATTAAAACTCCTTTCTTTTAAGAAACGACGTTTCGGCGATCATTGTCGCCCTCATCAGGAAACTGTCAAAAATTTTTTTATTACAATAAACATACAGACTTTAAAATGAACAGAGTATTACATAGAAAAGGCGATATTTTTGAAACTTACATATTGGAGCACATTTGATTTGTGTACATCTCGATAATCCTTTCCCCCGGCTAGTTTACAGCGGGGGAAGAGAGAGACCGAGTGACACAGCTATTATTTATACACTTTGTCAGCTACTGTCTCGGAAGTGAGGAAGTACCCGGCAATCGTCACTTATATAGTGCGAAAAGTCTTTCGCGCGGTTTGTTTACATATGACGTCACGCATCACCTCATCCTTTCGATGTATACAAATTTTGATTTTAAATCTTAAGCTGGTATATTAAATGTGTGTACACGTTATTGAGTTTAGGACATTCATTTAAGAAAAACAACATTACGACCAATTCAAAAATACACAGTAATATGTGCAATATTATTGTGAAAGGAAAGGATAAAAAAGAGAAACACTTATTTGAAAGCTAATTTGATGTAAATAATTCTTTTGTCGTGAAAACTATAACAATATGAAAAATGGCAGAAAACCTTTGTTTTGTTTAACAATTTAGAGACGAAAAAAGTTAATTTCGCATTTAGCTATACATGTATCTTGTTTAAAATTCAATAAAGAAAAACTTTCCTCTTTACCTTCTTTTGCATAAAATGAGTTACAAAACAGTTATTTGCGAAAAACTGAAAAAAGTGCTTTTTTGAAGTTTATTTTGCAATAATAACAATGTTCCTGATCAGGCCCGAAGTCGAAACTTCAAGGTTACTTTCTGTGGGTTACTACTAACATATTTCGACATTAAAATTACACCTAGAAGAAAGTGGCCAATAAAAATACAGGGCTCCCGGACTATGTAGAATCACCTTCAGGGCGTTATCGCGCCAGTTCAACCGAGTAAGCTGCGCTGAAAAATCTCTTTCAAAATGGCCTTAATTATGGAGTATTGCTCAGTAGATCATGAGATTGAACTTTATGGTCTTATTTACCGGCTCACCTGCCGATGCTTACTGCCGACTAGCAATGCATTTTTCACACACAAGTTTCGTTACGCCTATGTTAGATTGAAATGGTAATCTAATCGGCTATAGTAGCATTTCACAGGGCCTTCGCTAGTGCGACGCTGGCTCCATGGATAGAGCGCGTGCCTAGAAATCTTGATATTGTGGGTTCAAGGCCCCACGTCGCTAAACTTTTGTGCGGTTTTCGATAATATGTCTCGCCCCGTTATAGTATATATACTCTTTTAAAAACGGGTAAGGATATGCTTGTTAGTCATAGATTATTGGCTTAAGGTATTACAGATTTTTCATCTGTATATAATAATGTATTTACTGTAGGAGGTTAGGTCACCATACTTTCGGTAAATGGAGCTTCGCGTGACTCGTCACAAACATGCGCAGAACGTGGCACAAATTCGGTATTATTCAAAGATTCAATTGTACCCGACTGTATATGTGATAAAATCGCATGATGTTCTTACATAACATCATCACATGACAAATGTGCCCATAATATGTGGTAATATCCTGTGTATGTCCAAAATTGTCGTGTAATAAACAGGATTGTTTCGCATCATGAAAAATTTTTCTGTTATTTATGGAAGCAACGAGCGGATATGAAATCTACTCTAGTTATTAATTCTGTAAATGTGTTACTACCCTCATTTTATGAAATATATAACATATGTCCAGGACGATCATTCACAATTAAATATGAGATTTAAATATTCAGTCCATACAAAAAATCGATCTCACATCTAAAGAAAAATAGGAACAAATTCTAGCATGTAGAACGCAATAGATAACGATGGATATCATCTTCAATTGATGCATGGTTAACCAAAGTTAGTTGTTGTTAACGAAGCACCGTTGAAAATCTCGTAACCAATTTTTCATTCAGTATGTATTTACTGCTATTCTTAACCAATTTTTAAAGAATTCAAACTTAATCTTCTAATCATTCTAAGCTAAATTTTCAGTTATTTGTATGTATGTTTCACGAAAGTCTGTTATTATTAACAAAAAATTACATGAAGTTGATTAAAAATAATTGTACTTACTATTATAAAAAAAATTTTATTATAAAATAAATTTCTACAACTGAAGTCGGGAAATAAATCAAGCTTAAAAATATTAAATTAATATTTATATAGTTTACAGATTTTAATTTAAAATCTGTTTTTACTTAGAAAATAGAACTCTAATTACCATTAGAGGCTATTGTTCTCACAGTTTAACATAATTAAGTAGTACCCATAACAGGATAATAGGAAGATGAATGAACTATATTAAAAATTGGTGATATTGTTGATTATACTGACATTTAGTAATTCATCGATTATCTATGATAGGACGGAACGGCAAGTTTTTCCATAAAATAAATTGCGTTGCACATGCTAGAATTTGTTCCTGTTTTTCTTTAGATGTGAGATCGATTTGTTGTATGTACAGAATATTTACATCTCATATTTAATTGTAAATGATTGTCCTGGACATATGTTATATATTTCATGAAATGAGGATAGTAACACATTTACTGAATTAATAACTAGAGTAGATTTTACATCCGCGTGTTGCTTCCATAAATAACAGAAAAATTTTTCATGATGCGAAACAATCCTGCTTATTACACGACAATTTTGGACGTACACATGATATTACCACATATTGTGGGCACATTTGTCATGTAATAATGTTATGTAAGAACATCATGCGATTCTATCACATACACAGTGTGACCAGTCACGCGAAGCTTCATTTACCGAAAGAATGGTGACCTAACCTCCTACGATAAATACAGCGTCAGCGTAATCGGTCACCAAACGTCAGTCGCAATTATTCAAAGTTTCCATTGTATCCGACTGTACCTTTTCATAGGCCATCTATTTTTTTACATGCTCAATTTGGTCGAGTGTTTATATGAATACATTTATTTTTATATTTTGTTATTTATTTATTGTGACGGGGATCCCGTCGATGGCTGCTCGCCTGGACACCACCCAGTAAGAAAACATATTCTTATACTCGGTGGTGCTTTCAGCAGCAAGCGAGCAGTCAGCTGTAGAGCCAGGAGGACAGCACGGCGCCGAGAGCAGCCTGCCGACGAGCAGCAGCAGCACGAGGCGAGAGCGAGAGAGCCAAGGCGAGAGAGAGAGAGAGAGAGAGAGACGGACGGCGCAGCGCTGGAGCAACGAGAGCGAGAGAGACAAGAAACACGAGGCATGCGAGCCACGAGGCGTGCGCGCGCGAGCGGCGGCCGCCATGTTGGCGAGCTATTGACCGAGGAATGAGTGCGAGAAGGATGGATAGCGAGAGAATGAATGCATTAGAGACAGACGAGAGAGAGTGGAGGCAACGCGTATGCGCCGTGTGATATTGGGAAAAGGTGGAGGGCTACGGCTCAATCCACAGCGCGCGTGCGAGCGGATAACAAAAATGTAAGCGTGCGGGAGCATGTAATTGTGCGAAAATGCGTCAGAGCAACTAATAGAGCCAGACATGCGTGTAAGAGCGTTTCAAAAATCGCGCGCATTAATAAGAGTGTAAAAGAGGGCGCGAGAGCGCGATATGATATATGGCATATATGGTGCGAAAGCGTGTAAACGTATGATAGGCGTGAGAGAGCGATCTAGGGGAAATGCATGAGTGCGAGTGAGAGAGTGAGAGACGCCGCGAACCGGCGTAGCTACCGAGCGTGCGAATATCGTCAGTATCGTACGAAGATCCAGAGAGTATCGAGTACCACGAGCGAGCGAATTTTCCAAGGCGACGACCAGAGCGACCCGAGCAATATCCCCCCGTGTGCATCTTTCCGAGTACAAATAAGTTTCTTTCGCGTGCGCATCCACAGGGCACGAGGCACACCAGAACGCGAGGAAGTCGAGCAAAGGGATTAGAGACAGGTAGGAGTGTTGGAATATACCTCCCCGCCGCGAGTTCTAACCTTAGAGCCAGCCCGCGATATAGACGGTGAGCTCGCCCGAGGACGAGCACGCGTCCGCGAGTAGGCTTAATCTTGATTCTTTTATTATTAATAAATTACAAAGTGTTTAAATTTTATAAAGTCGCGTGTCTTATTTTGCGTACCATTCTCCCTGTACCTCTCCCCCGCGACCTAGAGTGTAAGAGAGTCTCAAGCCGGCAGACAAGTGTTGAAAATCGCGAGTTCGGGCGTCCATCAATAATTATTAAATACGGGCTCGCGATAAACCTGCATAGGTGTCATTTACGTTGTGCAACGCCTCCCCAGGGACGGTAAAAAGCATAACGTCACAGTGACGCCCAACGTGCGGCGTAGAGTATAGACGGAGAAGTGAAAAGTGAGAATACGCGACTTAGCCATTTTTTGCCACGCGGTCGGTTTCGGCGGCCATCTTGGTAGACGCCACGTGGAAAAGGACTCGAGAAAAGTCGGGAAGAAGATAATAATTTTTTTTTGTCATTCGCTCGGAAGAGCAAGTGCGGTAAAAATTCTGAAAAATTTTTTTTCTCAAGCGCTATATATAGCGAGCGTTCACGACTGGTATGTGCAGCTTTCCATAAAAAAAATTTTTTTTCTCACAGCGTACAGTCAAATCGATTGACTCGTGTAGCCGGATAACCTCACCGTTGTTTAGCAAATCACGCGACTTTATTTTGACTAGTGACGGAAAATTAAATAATTTTTAGAGACAAGCCAATTTATTACACTATCGTTTCCGAGAAAAATTATACTTTTCGCAACGAATTTTTTTACGCGACAGCGCTTCAACAGCGAAGAAAATTAAAAATTTACCCTACCCGACATTCAGAAAATTTTTGCATGACCATAATTTACATTATATAAATCATTTATATTTACTGTAAATCTTATTTCTCTATATATTATATTTGATACCCCACTAACACAGTGCCCCATCAAATTACTCTGACGGTTAACAGTTTGTACGTCGAAAATTATTTAATAACTTTCAACGACTTAAGGACAGACGTGGGAAAAATTTTTATTTCAGGAAGATTTATACAGACAGATACTAGATTCGACCGATTACAGTCAGACAGAAAATTTTTTAGTAGTACTAGAGGTTAGAGCGAACAAATTTTTTTTGAAGACAGTAATCACAAATCCGGTTAGTATGAATAAATCACCAGAAGGCCACACAATGTCCAACGCCGACCATCAAGAGGTAATGACGGCACTCCGTAAGAATAGGGAAGTCAGAGCAATAATAAGAGAAATAACGAAATTGGATCGACAAGAATTGCGAGATTATTTAGAAGAACTAAATGTAGATACTAACGGCAATAAAGCAATACTGCAAGACAGATTACTTAGAGCGAGAATATTAACGGAAACAAATTTAGAGGCACCTTGGTACGAATGGGACGGTCAGCCGATAATCCCACGACAATTACAAACGAATAACGATGAAGTTGAAACTAATAGAAGAAAAGTCACAGAATTAACGACGCAGTTACAGCCAGTAATTAGACCAGAGTTTATTCAACCGAGTGCGTCGACGAGTATACAATACTCCGAGCATGTGAAACATTTATTGACTGAAGCTGCGAATAAATCATTGCCCAGTAATAAATGGTATGTAAGCCAGCACACGTCAACTCTGCTGCACTCCTCACCAGGAAAAAAGCATATACCTGTAAGCGACTCATTCGCCAAGAATTTTCCAGAAATTGAAGCAATTGCCAGTGATACAGGAACGAAGAAGAAATCGAAAAATACAGAGGAGAAGCTACAGGTTAGCCCAAACTCGAGCGAAGAGTCAGAGCATGAAGATTCACTCGAGGCACAGAGAAGACAACTGGAAAAGACAATCCATGAAATGCAAATTACATCGACAGAAGCAGAAACCGACAGCACCATAAGAACGAAAGGCAGTCATAAATACAGGCGCGACTCCAGACCGAAGTCAACACCGAAAATTGGCAAATCGAGAACAGAAAACAGAAGTAAACGATACAGAAAGTCAAGATCGCCATCTTCAAGTAGCAGCTCTTCAGAAGAATCGTCCGACACTTCGTCAGACAGTAGTTCTTCAAAAGAGGACACGTCGTATAGGAACAGACATAGACGACACAGAAGGGAAAGAAGTAGTAGCCGCAACCGTATCTCTGCTAAAGACCATGTCAGTCATTTACAACTAATCAAGAATCTAAAGATAGAGTATTCAGGCTCACCTAAAGATGACCCCGAAGATTACAACAGGAAATTGACTGGCATTAAAGACAGTCTAGAGATACCGGGAAAAGCCATGCTAAAGCTAGTACCATATACTTTGACAGGACGAGCACAAATGTGGTATCAGACAGAAAAAACAGACATCCACTCTTGGAAAGACTTCTTGTCAGCCTTCAAAGAGCAATTCTACACATCTGCCAACACGAACGATGTAATGGACGAACTGTTACGACGAACACAAGGCAACGGCGAAAAGATATCGACGTACATTATGAATTTTAGACATATCGCCGATCATCTGCAAAAACCAATGTCAATTAAGAAACAGTTAAGTCTACTTATCGACAGGTTTAGGCCAGTCTACAGAAAAGCTCTAAAGCACAAGAAGATTAAAACATTCCATGACGTAAAGAAGTACTGTAAAGAACTCGAAGACGAGCTAGAACATGATGCCAGATATGCTCCGCCACCACCTGCAGAAAAGTCCAAGTTCCCGGCAGCAGCATGGTCGGCTACTCCAAAACCAAAAGTAGCTGCGACAGACGAGATAGCAGAAACAAACGAAGTTGCAACGAAAGCAAAGAAGAAGAAGAAGAAAAAGAAAAAGGCTGAAACAACCGAGACGACCCCTAATCAGCAAGAAACTACGACACAGGAAGCTTGTGCAGCCAATCAGCAAGTGCAAGCCCCGCAACAGCAACCGGCGCAAGAGCAGAAGAAACCTCAGCAACCCTTCATACCAGCACTGAGCCAACAAATGAGTCAAACACAACCACAAGTTCAATATTATGGACCGTGCCACGTTTGCGAGACAGTGGGACATAGGGCAGCGAATTGTCCGAAAACGCAATGTTATAATTGCAGGCAATTCGGTCACAGGAAAAATGCCTGCCCTTACCCGATAAAATTGTCCGGTAAATGCCAGTGGTGTGGCCAAGTTGGAGCACAATTCAAAAACTGCAACAACTGTGCTAAAGCAAGAGAACTTCTCCAAACGTTGCAGCCGAAGACTGAGCCTGACACTGCATGTCAGGTATGCGGACAAAAAGGCACGACGCTGCGGGACTGCACAAACTGTGTTCACGTCAGAAAGCTTCTGGGAAACGACTCGACGGAGGCCGCCAAGGGCCAGCCGACCTCCGTGTTCACGCCTTGGGCCCTCATCTAGCGAACAAAATTGACAATCATACCCCCGCAGTTTGCAGGAGTATGTCAATTTTGGGAGGGGGAGAAAGTGGCAGCAAGCCACGAGAAACAGTGCGAAGTCAGGAAGTAGCGGCCAAAGCTGTAAGCAACAGCCAGACCAGCTATTTAAAGACAGGCGCACAACAAGAAGAGATAAGAGAGATAAAGAGAAATTCGAAGCCTGAAAGAAACGCTGACGTAACCCGTGGGCAAACGCTGCAGGCCGAGAAGGAAGTAAACGCGAATGTGAAAAGAGGAGACGCCATTGCAACACAACGGCCAGACTCTGTCACAGAGATGAAGAGACTAGTGAATTCAGGGGCAAACAGAGGAAATCAAGTTAGAGCCAGTATCGCTAGAGACACGGAATCTAAGCCAGACGGGACGCCGGCTGCGCCAATGGAGAGTAGTGACGATGATACGAGCTTGAACGAAGAAATCCAGCTGTGCAAAAAGCGAGGTTTTAGAGTAGAGAAAGACATGATTCAAGGTCGAGGACTAGAAGATATCGTGGAATTTTCGAAAAAGAGCCTGGCAAAGGTAAAAGAGTTAGCAGAATTCAGGAAAGCTGAAAAAATCATGAGAGCTGAAGCCAACTTAAACTTGGAGCCGAAATCCACTGTAGAGCCAGATAATAACCGCGAGCAGAGGAAGTCAGCTCAGAGGTTAGCACAGGCTTTAGATTTCGGAGAAACTCGAGTAACCGCCCTGGAGAGAGACAATAAGTGGGAAGAAATTGAGGAAATTGACAAAGAGGTAACTACAGAGGATGATGAAGATAGCATGAGTGAAGAGGAAATAGTACTGATTGAGGCAAACGAATTATTAGAGGAAGAATTAGAAGAAGACCAAAGAATAAGGACGAAAGTGAAAGATTTGCTCGATGAAGAGACAGATTTCATGAAGTTAAGAAAAATCGAGGCAGCGGTGGACACTCTGATCAACGAAACGATGTCAGACCCTAGCACACCTACACAATTGGAGGAAGCCGGAGTCGACAGAGATTCCAAAGACGCGGAGGTGCATGCAGCCACGACCACGGTAGACAATAGAGACTACATTAAAGTCAGTCTAGGAGGAAAAGAGTACAGAGCCTTGTTCGATCCTGGAGCCATGATAACTATCGTAGGCCCAGAGATCGCTAGGAGATACAAGACTCGACTTAAAGCTAGTGAAGCTCTGATATGAACGGTGACAGGAGGAACGTCGCCCGTATTAGGATTTCTACCAATCCGCATAGACTTAGATGGAATAGACAAGACGATTATGGCAAGAGCAGTAGCAGAAGTAACACACGAACTGATCTTGGGCAAAGATTTCTGCAAGACGTTCAAAGTGGATACAAGTCACAAAGGCCTATGGCGAGCCAATCTGGGAGAGTGGAGAGAGTTCGACCGGCCAGAAGCTAGGTCTCCAGCAATCATCATCGCAGAGAGCGCGGGTATCTCCGAGCTCAGCGACGAGGAGAGACGGGAAATCGAGGAACTGGTGGCCGAGATACTACCAAACAATCCCGGAGAGGAATTGGGGTACACGGACTTAACTGAGCACCACATCGTAGTGACAGACCCAACCCCGATACGCTGTAAAGCCAGAAGACGTTCACCGAAGAAGATAGAGGAAATACAAAAGGCAGCTATAGAACTTAGAAGACTAGGGGTAATCGAGAGATCCGCAAGCGCTTATTGTAGTCAGCCATTACTAGTTCCAAAGCCCGATGGGACAGAGAGATTTTGCGTCAACTATATTGAATTAAATAAAGTGACGAAAAAGGATAGCTACCCTCTGCCCCAAATGGACATGATACTAGACAGGCTACGCGCAGCCAGGTACTTGAGCAAGATCGATCTCAAGCAGGCTTACTTTCAAGTAAAAATGGAGGAAAGCAGCAAGAAATACACCGCTTTTGCAGTACCTGGATACGGTTTATGGCAATTTAAGCGCATGGCTTTCGGCCTTTGCAACGCGCCCAGTACGCTGCAGAGAATGGTTGACATTTTGTTTGGCCCTGAGGACTCCCCAAATGTGTTCGGATACCTAGACGACATCGTCATAGCTACCGACACGTTCGAGGAACACAAACATAGAGTCAGACACGTGTTAACCAAATTGACGTCAGCCGGACTCACGATTAACCCGAAGAAATGTGAATTTTGTGTCAGCGAGATAAAGTACCTGGGATTCATTCTGGATCGACACGGCTTACGGACCGACCCAGCAAAAATAGAGCCAGTGATGAACTGCCCAACTCCAAAGGACTTGACAGGCTTACGACGAGTCCTGGGCATGTTTGGGTGGTACTCTAGGTTCTTGGAAAACGAGTCGGAGATAAAGATCCCTCTAGTCAGAATGCTTAAGGACCAGAAAAACTGGAATTGGGGACCGGAGCAAGATGAAGCGTTCAGCAAGTTGAAGCAGGCGTTGACCAACGCTCCTGTTCTAGCCAGACCGGATTTTACGAAACCTTTCACGATCCAGTGCGACGCAAGTAATTTTGCTATTGGTGCAGTGCTCACGCAAGAATTTGACGACGGAGAACATCCGATCGTCTACGTCAGCCGAGTATTGTCAGCACCAGAGATAAATTACACCACCACCGAAAAGGAGTGCTTGGCATTAGTTTGGTCTATCAACAAACTCAGGCCGTACGTCGAGGGTTACCACTTCACGGTTATCACTGACCACAGCGCTCTGAAGTGGCTCCGCTCGCTGAAGGATCCGAAAGGTAGACTAGCCCGCTGGTCGATAGAAATTCAACAATGGGACTTTGACATAATACATCGTAGGGGTACCCAGCATGTAGTGCCAGACGCGCTATCCCGAATGATGGAGCCAGAAATCTCAGCAATAGGTGAGATCAAGGACAAATGGTATTTACGAAGACGCGACGAAGTCGAAGAGAACCCAACGAAATTCCCCGAGTGGAGAGTCGAAAACGGAAAGTTGTACAGGCACAAGGAAGATCCAATGTTAGATCCGATCACTCACCCGGACGAAGGATGGAAACTGGTAGTGCCGGAGGAATTGCGTGAAAGAGTATTGACAACAGCGCATGCAGAAATCTCAGCAGGACACCTAGGAATTGAGAAAACGTACGATAGGATAGCACGGGAATATTTCTGGCCCGGACTATTCCATGATGTCTGCCGATTCATAAAAACTTGTCAGACTTGCCAGGCATACAAGATTTCCCAACAGGCTCCTCAAGGGCTGATCGGGAAACGAATCGTCGAGAAACCATGGTCCGTCGTGGCAGCAGACGTGATGGAGTTCCCAAAAAGCTCCAGCCAGAATAAATATCTCGTAGTATTCCAAGATTTATTCTCTCGTTGGGTGGAAATACATCCATTACGACAGGCTAACGGGAAATCTATAGCCAGAGCTTTCGAAGAACTGATATTGTTCAGGTGGGAGACGCCAGAATATTTATTGACAGACAACGGAACGGAGTTTATCAACAAACATCTGGCAGAAACACTAGAGCAATACGGCGTAAAACATGTGACTACACCACCTTACCACCCGCAAGCAAATCCGGTAGAGAGAAGCAATCGCACCCTGAAAACAATGATTTCCGCATTCGCGAAAAATCACAGTGATTGGGATAAGCATTTGCACGAGTTACGACACGCGATAAATACAGCTAAGCAAGCGACGCTAAAAACCTCGCCAGCTTTCTTGAATTACGGCAGACACCCTACCCCGGTGAAAAGCTTACGCGTGGAATGGGAGGGGGTGACGAAAAAGACTAGACTAGAGCCTGAAGTTTGGAAGGACAGACAGAAAAGACTAGACGCACTACGAGACTTGGTAGCGAAATATGTAGACGACGAACGAACGAGACAAGGTAAGCGATATAACAAAGGCCGTAGAGTCGTAGAATTCCAAGTGGGAGACTTAGTAATGAGAAAATCTCACCCCTTGTCGAAAGGAACTGAGAAATTCTCGGCCAAGTTAGCCCCCAAGTATGATGGTCCGTTTAAAGTCACCGAGAAAAGATCGCCAGTCGTGTACATACTAGAGCCAGTCGAAGGGAAGAGTAGGAAAGTGGCTAAGGTCCACGTAAGCGACCTCAAACGATACGTATCCCCTAGAAACAATCCTACTAACAAACCTTCTTCCCAACCTGTAGTAGTGTCCGACAGTGGTGCATGTGGTTACATTGCGACGCTCCCAAAGTCAGCAGTAAGTAACCAGGTAGCGGGTGTGCCCCGTCAATACACCATGAAACATATGTCTAATTCATTAAAAATTTCAGACTTGAGTTCAAACAACGGACAGAAGGTAGAGTCAGCAAGAATGAATGGGGCAGACGAGGAACCAGAGGGGGTCAACGATCTGGTGGAGCTCACTTCCTTCGAGTTGGAGCTTAAAGGCCCGTAGAGAGCAGGAAGCTCAAACAGCAACACCCTGCCCGGAACAGGCCACCTCGCCCGGAATCTCTCACCCGAAAATTTTTTTTTTTCTCTCTTGCATATTTTTTCTCACTTTCCCGACCTTGTCCTATCCTGCACTGAAGGGTGTGTCCATGCGAGCACAATTCGCCTTCTTAAACCTCTTCATAGTACTATGAAAGGTTTGGGAGGGGGAATGTGACGGGGATCCCGTCGATGGCTGCTCGCCTGGACACCACCCAGTAAGAAAACATATTCTTATACTCGGTGGTGCTTTCAGCAGCAAGCGAGCAGTCAGCTGTAGAGCCAGGAGGACAGCACGGCGCCGAGAGCAGCCTGCCGACGAGCAGCAGCAGCACGAGGCGAGAGCGAGAGAGTGGGGGAAGCACAGCGCGTAGCAGCGCGCGGCAGCCAAGGCGAGAGAGAGAGAGAGAGAGAGAGAGACGGACGGCGCAGCGCTGGAGCAACGAGAGCGAGAGAGACAAGAAACACGAGGCATGCGAGCCACGAGGCGTGCGCGCGCGAGCGGCGGCCGCCGTGTTGTCGAGCTATTGACCGAGGAATGAGTGCGAGAAGGATGGATAGCGAGAGAATGAATGCATTAGAGACAGACGAGAGAGAGTGGAGGCAACGCGTATGCGCCGTGTGATATTGGGAAAAGGTGGAGGGCTACGGCTCAATCCACAGCGCGCGTGCGAGCGGATAACAAAAATGTAAGCGTGCGGGAGCATGTAATTGTGCGAAAATGCGTCAGAGCAACTAATAGAGCCAGACATGCGTGTAAGAGCGTTTCAAAAATCGCGCGCATTAATAAGAGTGTAAAAGAGGGCGCGAGAGCGCGATATGATATATGGCATATATGGTGCGAAAGCGTGTAAACGTATGATAGGCGTGAGAGAGCGATCTAGGGGAAATGCATGAGTGCGAGTGAGAGAGTGAGAGACGCCGCGAACCGGCGTAGCTACCGAGCGTGCGAATATCGTCAGTATCGTACGAAGATCCAGAGAGTATCGAGTACCACGAGCGAGCGAATTTTCCAAGGCGACGACCAGAGCGACCCGAGCAATATCCCCCCGTGTGCATCTTTCCGAGTACAAATAAGTTTCTTTCGCGTGCGCATCCACAGGGCACGAGGCACACCAGAACGCGAGGAAGTCGAGCAAAGGGATTAGAGACAGGTAGGAGTGTTGGAATATACCTCCCCGCCGCGAGTTCTAACCTTAGAGCCAGCCCGCGATATAGACGGTGAGCTCGCCCGAGGACGAGCACGCGTCCGCGAGTAGGCTTAATCTTGATTCTTTTATTATTAATAAATTACAAAGTGTTTAAATTTTATAAAGTCGCGTGTCTTATTTTGCGTACCATTCTCCCTGTACCTCTCCCCCGCGACCTAGAGTGTAAGAGAGTCTCAAGCCGGCAGACAAGTGTTGAAAATCGCGAGTTCGGGCGTCCATCAATAATTATTAAATACGGGCTCGCGATAAACCTGCATAGGTGTCATTTACGTTGTGCAACGCCTCCCCAGGGACGGTAAAAAGCATAACGTCACATTATTTATAATCGATTGCTTTTTATAAAAACTTGCCAATTTATTTATTGATATCATAACTTTCTTTTGCTAAAAATAAAATGGCATTTTATGTAAAATCGAAGGTATGGAGAAGTAACACTAATGAAAGGGTAGTCTGTCCAACAGACTCTTGACCCGAACATGTTTACGCGTTCATATTTTCATAGATTGGATTATTCAGCTAAATATATAAGCATCATGTACTTTCAGTGTTTGTGATTCACTCATTTACGAGGTAAAAAAAGACATACCTCCTAACATAATTTTTTTGAACTGATTATAAACACCTTTTTTTTGACACTGTGCCGAAAGTACTACTTTCGCTCCCGGGCGATAGAAGCGACATTATTACGCACCACGGAAATAAATTCGGACAGCCCATATCTCGTTTTTGCCACCCGCGCGTTCGGCTCGATGACATAATTAGTGTAAGATGTAATAAATACCAAGTTGCTCGAAGAGATGATTAGATGCATTTATCTTATAAATACATTTCTTATAAATACATTTCTTATAAATACATTTATACTTATAAATACATTTCTTATAAATACATTTATACTTATAAATACATTTCTTATAAATACATTTCTTATAAATACATTTCTTATAAATACATTTATACTTATAAATACATTTCTGATAAATACATTTATACTTATAAATACATTTCTTATCGACATGTAGGAAGGAAGAAATTAATAACCGTATACAATAAACCCGCTAGAATATTCTCTATGTTGTTATCGCACGTTTGATTTTAATTTACATAATGAAATAACCGTAAATAATAAAGCACTTAAAATGAAATTTTGGTTTTTGGTACATTAAGGTTATCAAGTGTTAAAAAATTGATCTTTAATTTTTACACGAAGAAATTACCTTATACTTGCCAGCCTTTTCCTTGAAAAGGTTTTTTTTGGGGGGGGGGGGAGATTTCACTACTTTTAAAAGGTATATAATACCTAAATTATAAAGAATAGTTCAAATCAATTCAATATTTTATAAATTTAAAAAATTCTCGTACTAATCTACTAAACTCTCGCACTAAACTAAGTACATAATCTCATGTATTATTATAATAATAATTATTTTTTCGACACCATCTGTAGAGCAAACAGATATTTTTGAATCATTATTATTCAAAAAGAAATATCTATCTTTTCCACACAACCCTACAGGTAAATAGAATAGCACTTTTTTTTCTTTTATTGACACTAAATTTTATGGTAAGTTCCATAATTATTTTGATCGCAAATATACATTAAAAGAAGTCTGTACGTGCATAAAATTATTGCTAATTAATTAATTGATAACTGCTTTCTTGAAAGCATTTAAACGTTATGTATACTAATGACACAGAACATGTGTGATGTAGCATTTTAGTATGCATTAAGGGGCGCGGTAGCGCCATGATGCAAGTTTACATCATATCTTTCACAAATTTTTAATCCGTATTATATTTTGAATAATATTTATAAAAAAAAGAAGTATATGTAAAAAAATAAAATCTAAAAACTTGTGTTTATTATTTAATTATAGGAGATTCAAAATAATAGATACACTTAACTTTTTATAAGAACTTATAATTTTGACTTTTTCATAAATACTTACACTGTTGATTCATGCCTTTAGTGTTTAAATTTTCAGTTAGGTAACAATATGAAAATCAAAACTATAAGTTTTTAGGTAAACTTAATTACAGGTATTGTTTTATTATGTTAAAACAAACTTGTGTACCAAATTTCAGCCCTCTAGCTATGATAGATATTAAATGAGTGTAAAGAATATAATTGAAATAAGTAATCATCAACCAGTTATGAAAGCTGCATTTCGCATATTTCGGTCTTCCCCTCATTAAAATCTGTTATAGCCAGAAGGCTGAAATACATTGTTGGAGATGATAGGTGGTGGCTCAAGGCCATATGTGAAGGTGATAGGTAGAGTGCTACATAGAGGTTACAACATGAGAAGGAAATAATTATAAGTGAAGAGTTTTTATTCTAATTATGATTCTAATATGATTCTAAAGTGGCTGTAAGTGCAAGTTGAAGGGATCATGATTGAAGGCAACAGGTGGAGGATGTAGGTGATAGGAGAAAGTTGGAAACGATAGTGGGAGGGTGAAGCCAAAGATGGAGGCTGGAGGCCATAAGGAGATTGGAGGATTCAATTAAAAGCGATTTTGCTGTTAGTCCGGGCGTCAGGGAGTTCAAATGTGGAATATCATTAAGTTTCTTATAACTTTAGTTTTATGATTGAAATGTGTTGTTGGTAACGTACTGAAAATAACCTTAAAGTCTCGACTTCGGGTCAGGTCGGGAACATTGTTATTATTGCAAAATAAACTTCAAAAATGCACTTTTTTTAAGCTTTTCGTGAATAACTTCTTTATGACTCATTTTATGTAAAAAAAGATAGAGATGAAAGTTGTTCAGAATTGAATTTTGTATAAGGTACATATATTCCCGACTGCGAAATTAAGTTTTTTCATCGTTAAATTGTTAAACAAAAAAAATTTTTTTTTTAAATTTCATATTGCTACAGATTTTACAAAAAATAATTTTTTTCATTGGATGAACACCTATAGATGAGTTTTGGTACGAATAATTTAAAAATCGATGACCGATCTTGATATCTCAAAATGGCGTCTTATTGCAAAATTATTTAGCCTAAAATTTCAAATTCATCTCCAAATTGCCCATGGAACGGTAACTTGATCCAACCACCTTTAATCGATAGCTTACTACGTACTTAATAAACGCTAAAAAAAACTTTTTAAAAAATTAATATTTAACAACATTTTTAACAATAAATAATTTTTATTTTCGCCAATTTTGAAGTTAGACGAATGCAGTAAAGTGCATTTTAAAGTACGTAAAAAACCATGAATTTTCATATAAACTTTGTTTAGATCGGACCAATAGGAACGGAGATACGAAAATTTTTTCAATCGACGCTCACGCCGAAACTACTTAATAGTTTTTGATGAAATTTAGTATACAGCTTGCTCACAAAATACTCTAAATGATGGCATTTTACCCGATAGTTGTAATGGACCTATTTCGTGCAAAACGACCGATGAAAGAATGTGAAATTAGCGCGCGCGGCCGCGCGGCTGCTTCGGCCCGGCGGCGCGGTGGTGGGGGGAGCGCCGCTGCAGCTTTCGGGAACTTTAGATGTTAAATTCTTTTCTCGGCAACCAGAGGTCGTATGGTAATGCTTTTTTTTTTAATTTTATGTGTTTTTTTCTCAGCTTTCATGTCGTGTTAATGAAATTGTCGTAGCTGCATAACAAATACTCGAAATTGACTTGTTTTCTGGAAAAAAAACTTTTTTCGAGGTATACACTATACGTACATGAATATATTGTGCAACAAAATACATTTATGATTATATATATCAGTACAAGAATAATAACTGCTTACTATTTTGGTAGTACATATTACTTTTAATGTTTTTGCTACATAGATTATCTTTACATGTATATAGTATACTATAAAACATATTTATGATTATATGCATGTGTGTGTGTGTGTGTGTGTTTCAATATTTAAATAATATTGATTTATTGTGATTGAGTAGATGTATTTTCTTTACGTCTCTTTGATGGCGGTGGTTCTAGATTTTCGTCATCCTCTATGTAAGCGAAATTGACGTCTTCTTCTATCCGTGGTAATTCGATTTCTTCACTTTCTAAATTTTCATTCTCACCTATGATTGGTATATTTTTTATGATGTCATCGTCTTCATCATCAGAATCTTCCTCATTGGCATCTATTTGAGCTATGTTAGCGCAATTTATGCCTTCACAATTTTTGCACATAACCGTACAAAAAATATTCAGTTTTTTACAACCACATTGCTTACTGCTGCATCCTCGTAAACAAGAGCAAGAAACTATATTTAACAAATTTTCTGGTATTGTTTTTGCTTCTGTAAGCAAGGGAAGTAAACCGTTTTTAGTTTGCTTCCAGCCCCAATCTACTGCATTCACTGAATTGTCCATTGCCCATTGTCGTAACTGATAGTATACTCTTAAACAATGATAAGTAGCTGCTTCCGTTGTCGGAGGAAGCATAGATAAAGTAAACTTTTTTTGCACTGATAATTTTTTAAACATTTTAAACCTCAATACGTTTAAAGATTCTGCAATAGTTTTTTGTCCATACAGAAATTTAACCAGTTTTATGCCAGATTCAATGATTTCCTTTTTATTGGCGTTCTGCGTATTAAAACACTGTATTTCATTTAATAGTATTAAATTGCGTAGCAATATATTTACAATTTTAGATTTTCCTTGATTAAAAAAAGAGGATGTTGTATCGCAACCAGAAAACGCATGCAAAAAACCAACAAAATTTTTTAATTCTTCATGTTTAAAACTATTACTAGTATATACTTTAGTTATTGTTTTTCCCATTTTCGGCTTCAAAAAGTAAATATTTTTTTTGTCTGTTGCTAACTGTGATAAAATTACTAACAAATCTATATCTTCCCCTACAATGACAACTGATTCATAACTAGACGAATAATTTATAGCAGTGTGAATAGTTAAAGCATCAGCGTCTTCAGGAGCTTGTTTATAAAGAATGCCAGTTTCCTTCAAATGTTCACATAATAATTTAATGATTCTTTTTTTATTTTTTTCATTTGATAAAAACTTTGATTGGGGTATGGCTTTCATATTTCCTTCTAATTCTATTTCTGGTGCACTACATTTTTGTATTCGTCTTAATCGTTCTGCGTTTTTTGTATTATTAGCATAATCGTCATCGGGATAACCATCAAAAACAATGGTACATTGATGGCCTTTATCAATAGAACGGACTTTTAAATAATTAACGTATTTTTTACAAATATCATTGTACGTTGAATTTGCATCCCATTGCATTCTATGTAAAACAAATCCACCATCCATAACATACATCACGTTTTTGAATTCCGGCATCATTTCCATGCTAGTGAATAAATCATAAAATTTAGACTTCGTGGTTTTTCTCATGCCGTTTTCATCAAATAAAGTGACAGGAAATGGAGCCAATTCATAATTAAAATATTCTTGCATTTCTGTATCGGTACTACTTAATAAACAGATTCGTTGAAACAAAACTGTGGAATCTATCTTGATATCATTTTCTGATTTTTTCTGAATATATGAATTAGACAAAGTTTTTACCCGATTTTTACGTGCAAATTTAACATATTTCATATTCATCCCGATCATGGTTTTCAAAGACGTACATCCAACTTCGAATGCTTTATAACAATTGACAGTATCATCTCCTATGAGGCCTGAACTTACACATATTATATTATTATTTGGCAGAAAAGGATCATGAGCAATTAACCAATCGTAAAACTTAAGTGCATCAGTATTGTCTCTTCCTTTTCGCGCATCAGTCGCATCAACGTGTTGCTCACTATTAGCGTTTAATGTTAATTTACAAAAATCAAGCACGTTAATATTAACATCTAATAAATTTGGCATACAAAGAATCCATTTTGTTAATACGGAATCCGTAACACCTCTTCCACGTGTTAAACCTCCGGTACTGTGCATAGCTTTCATGAGAGTCTGCTCGATCGTCATATCGCTCCATACTCCACAACGAAATTTATTGGATCTTCTTATTGTAAAATAACCATTATCTACAAATTTTGTATACTCCTCAGGTGGCATAGTATATTTAAGTTTTAGCATATCTTGAACATATAAGTGCGCTGACTTTGCGTATAAATAATGGCCGCTAGCGTGAAAAAAGGGACACATTTTCTGCACCACTTCGATATGTTGCTGAAAATTACCGGTTCGTTCAGCTTCTATAAATTCTTTTACAAGCGTAATCATATGGAAATATTGTATCCATAATTTAGCAGTCGGACCCTTTTGAGATAAATTATTTAAGCAAACATTGAACTTTTCAGCGATTACTTTAAATTCTTCGCTCTGCAAATGTTCCAAACTGCCATCACTAGTGATGCCAAGTAAAGTTTTTTTTATCACTTCTTTTTCTTCACTATTCAGTATTATTTTCGATAGAATGATTTTCTCTATAGTAAAATGCGCTAAAAAATGTGCTCTTATGGCACGAGCATATTCATGACCTTCAAGCATACGTTTTACTGTTTTTGGTGCAAATGCTTCACAAAAAAGTTCGTTCAATCCACTATTATCCATTATAAAACCTACAGCACCTAAAAAGGACATTAATAAGTGAAATCCTCCAAGTCTAACAATAATATTTTTTAAATCAGAATTTTCAGGTACTGATGCAATGATATCTCTGGCTTTCCAGTATAGTGGTTGATCAAATGTTACGAAAGTTATTTTTTGATTTAAAGATTCACTTTTTTTAACAGCTGAATGAAGAACAGTGTAGATTGTATTATAATCACCAGGATAAGCATTCACAAAAGGTAAAAACAATATTTGAGATTTGTCAGCTATTGCATCGTATTTAATGTTTTCCCGAAAACTATTCCAACCTAATGTTTCCGGGTTTGCATTTTTTGCATAAGCCCACAGAAACTCAAGAGAAGTTATTTTAGGTTCGTAAGTAATGCAATTATATTGAAATAAATCTTCAATAATAACATCTACAAGTCCGCTTACTTCATTTTTGGTAAAAAACATCACTTCTGTGCAATTTATTTCACTGATTGATTCGGAAGAAATTTGCTGCTTAATTCTAGGAATTTCAACTTCCGATGAAATTAAAGATCCAGGCGTAACACACATTATGCCTCCCATTGCATGAAAAGTTTGAAGTCCATCCTTAGTATTAACATTGTGATCTGCATTGTCAAAAACGAATTGGCAGTAACATCGAGTTAAATTCGGCTTATTTTTATGCATAATGCTCGAAACTTGAAATTGCATGCATTCTTGATACGTTGCGCAAAAACCCATGGATGATAGTAATCGTATAATATCTTTAGAACCTGTTTTACTATGTAAGAGAACAGCTAGACCGATTTGTAAAGACGATAGAAATGATCGCGGTCTGGTTGCCGCAATTATGGCATGTGCTATAGCCGTACATTTCACCGACCATTTCTCTGATTTTTTTTTATTTTCTAAAATAATCTTATTTAGTAACATTTTCAACGTTTCTGGAATATCTTCTTCCGCTAAATCGGTGAACTTGTGAGGAACAGGATAACTATCAAGCTCATACTGTTTTCCTCGAATATCTTCCAAAATTATATTAGCTGCTGCGTTAACTATACGTTTTCGCTCGCTGTTCGAATCTTCACAACGATTGTTATGCCAAAAATTAGAAATAATATCAACTCCAAGACTTTTAAAGGTTAAAATGCGATCGTTTTTCCTTTTGTCACTTATAATAATGTCGTCTGCCAAATTCTCTTTAAGTTTACTCAATAAAAAATGTTCCGTTGCGGGCAGCTCTCCTTTATATGTACTTAAAATATTGTTTAAAGAAAACTGACATTCGTCTTTATGACTGTTAAAATAATTAATTATATGTTCTACCGCAGGTGCAGTTTTAACTTGCCGAGGAGTAGGATCATAATTAGTATAAAATGTAGCAAGGCATGATTTATGATACTTCACATCAATCTGAGTAAAATCTATAGAAGAAAGCAAATCAATTACATCTGTTCCTAGCTTATCATTTCGTACTTTGGCAATAGCCATTATTTTGTCAAAAGTTTTTTGAAATACCATTACATGAACGTATTCTCTTTTTTTTTCCGGTTTTCTATTTTCTTTCTTCACAAAATCATCTGATGCGTCACGTCGGCAAAAAATGCAGTATTTGTCGAATTGAAATGATTCCACAGATCGTGTAGTAGTTGATAGATTCGATGTGCTTGCTTTTGATATTTTAGCAGCAGCCTTAACGTTATGTGCATGAGTATACGATTTATAACAGGCTTCATGAATATAAGACATCTTTTCTCTACTTACTTTCTTCATAAAATCATTATCATTTCTTTCAAGACTTGAGTTCCGTAATGTTTCAAGTATTCTATTGGTTATAGTTATATACTGCTCAGAAGACAACACAGCATCACAGATAACACATAATTTTGTACTTGGATCCATGTCTACACAACGAAATGCCTAAAAAAGATAAACATAAAATCAATTTAAAATTATATGGCATAATATATCATTCAATTAAATGTATATTGCTTTAAATTTCAATTAATCTAAGACGCAGAATAATTGTTATGAAATTTTATTAAATTTTATTAAAATATATTAATTTAAATGATACTTACTTGAAAATACGTCCAATATTTATGACTTTCAAATTCACTAATCACAATTCTACTAATAAACAATACTTCTTCTTGTAATAACAAAGATAAAAAAATACTCAGCTCTGCTCAGCTAAAGCTCTTTGGACTTTACACACTGCAAAAGTTTAAACTACACTGTTTTGTAGTCTCAGAATCCAGCTACTTATATACGAGAACCTATCCTCATTTACAGAAATAATTGAATGAACTCACTAACATTTGTCACAGCCTGTCATAGTTGCATGATGCAAAAATTGTAATTTTATTCAATATGAAATGCCTTTAAAACACGTAGCATCATCTAACGATTCTTTTAAAAAGTCTTAAGTTGTATGCAGAAATGATTATTGCATAAAACTATTCATTGCAGATGCTTACATTATAGGCCATTTCTCATTTTAATTTGCTATTATACCAACATTGTACGTAGAAATGCTGTTTGCATAGTTTCTTATAATAAAAATATAGATTGCAGATTCATACATTACAGGCTTTCACTACATTCTTAATTGCATCATGTATAAAAAGCATATACTCATTGACACACACATATATATGTATATACATACACACATGTATATAATCATAAATATGTTTTGTAGTACAGTATATACATGCAAGGATAATCTGTTCAACAATAATATTAAAAATAATATGTACTACTGAAATAGGTAAAAGGCAATTTTATCTATCGTATTTGTATAAATAAATACGTACACATACTCCAATACATATATTTAATAAAGTCAGTACAACTCCAAAAATATACTCAAAATTCGAAGCAATAAATTCCAATTGAATCCAACTGATTTTACGGAGATTAATACCTTAATTTAGTATAATATTAAAATAGAAAGCAGTTATTATTCTTGTATTGATATATATAATCATAAATGTATTTTGTTGCACAATATATTCATGTACGTATAGTGTATACCTCGAAAAAAGTTTTTTTTCCAGAAAACAAGTCAATTTCGAGTATTTGTTATGCAGCTACGACAATTTCATTAACACGACATGAAAGCTGAGAAAAAAACACATAAAATTAAAAAAAAAAGCATTACCATACGACCTCTGGTTGCCGAGAAAAGAATTTAACATCTAAAGTTCCCGAAAGCTGCAGCGGCGCTCCCCCCACCACCGCGCCGCCGGGCCGAAGCAGCCGCGCGGCCGCGCGCGCTAATTTCACATTCTTTCATCGGTCGTTTTGCACGAAATAGGTCCATTACAACTATCGGGTAAAATGCCATCATTTAGAGTATTTTGTGAGCAAGCTGTATACTAAATTTCATCAAAAACTATTAAGTAGTTTCGGCGTGAGCGTCGATTGAAAAAATTTTCGTATCTCCGTTCCTATTGGTCCGATCTAAACAAAGTTTATATGAAAATTCATGGTTTTTTACGTACTTTAAAATGCACTTTACTGCATTCGTCTAACTTCAAAATTGGCGAAAATAAAAATTATTTATTGTTAAAAATGTTGTTAAATATTAATTTTTTAAAAAGTTTTTTTTAGCGTTTATTAAGTACGTAGTAAGCTATCGATTAAAGGTGGTTGGATCAAGTTACCGTTCCATGGGCAATTTGGAGATGAATTTGAAATTTTAGGCTAAATAATTTTGCAATAAGACGCCATTTTGAGATATCAAGATCGGTCATCGATTTTTAAATTATTCGTACCAAAACTCATCTATAGGTGTTCATCCAATGAAAAAAATTATTTTTTGTAAAATCTGTAGCAATATGAAATTTAAAAAAAAAATTTTTTTTGTTTAACAATTTAACGATGAAAAAACTTAATTTCGCAGTCGGGAATATATGTACCTTATACAAAATTCAATTCTGAACAACTTTCATCTCTATCTTTTTTTACATAAAATGAGTCATAAAGAAGTTATTCACGAAAAGCTTAAAAAAAGTGCATTTTTGAAGTTTATTTTGCAATAATAACAATGTTCCCGACCTGACCCGAAGTCGAGACTTTAAGGTTATTTTCAGTACGTTACCAATAACACATTTCAATCATAAAACTAAAGTTATAAGAAACTTAATGCTAAAATGCTAACTTGCCCCGACTATGTATATTATTAGAAGCGATAGATAGAGGCTTCGAGATCATGGATTGCGATGACAGGTCAAGGTTATACGTGGAGGTTGAAGATCAAAGGTATAGGGTATAGGGCACGAATGGAAGCAATAGGTAGAGGGTGAAAGTGTTAAGTAAGTACTTATGGGTGCTGACAATATGCGGGGATAAAAGCTGTAGGATGAAGAGATAATGATTGAAGACGATAAGTGAAGGGTGATGGCATCATGATTGGAGGCGATAGATGGACAGTGAAGGGTTTATGATTGAAGGTGGTGGGTGGTGGAGCTGAGCGATAGGAGAAGGGTGAAACCGATAGGTAAATGGTGAAGAGAGGGAGGCTGAGGAATGCGATTGAAGATGATAGGTCAAGAGTGATAGGCGGATCATGATTTAATGTAATAGGTGGATGTTTGAGGTTATGGTTGAAGATGATACGGGGAAGCTCAAAGTTATAGGTGAAGGTGATAGGTAAAGGGTTATAAGCAGAGGTAATAGGTGGAAGTGAAACGGTTATGATCGGAAGTGATAGGTGGATTCTCCAGATCATTTGTGAAGGTGATAGGTAAAACGTGAAAATCGTATGGGGAGGTTAAAGATAATAAGTTATGCAAGTGGTCAAGGGTGGAGGTTCTCGGGACAAGATGAATGGACAGAAGGGGCATGAAAATATTACGATTGGAAATGATTACTTTAAGGTGTTGATAATATGCGGAGATAAAAGCTAGACGGTGTAGGGATAATGGTTTAAGGCGATAAGTGAAGGGTGAAGGAATCATGGCTGGAGGCAATAGATGGAGAGTGAAGGGATCGTATTGCAGGCGGTAAGTGGAGGGCGGAAACGATAGGTAATGGCTGGAGACGATCGATGAAGCCTGAGGTATATGATTGGAGGTGATAGGTCGAGGGTACAGGTGATAGGCGCATCATGACTTAATGCAATAGGTTGATGTTGGAGGTTATGGTTGGAGATATGTGGAAGCTCAATGTCATCAGTAAAGGTGTTAGGTAGAGGGTTATATAGGAATTATGACATAACTGGAGGGTGAAGGTCATAATAGAAAATATAGGCTGAGCGTGAAATTGTTATGGTATGGGGGGGGGGTTCATCAGCTACTATAGGGAGATTGAAGGACACAATTAAAAGAGATTTGTGAAGGCTCTACATTATTGAAAGCGATAGATAGAGGCTCCAGATCATGACTGGCGGTGATAAGTTGAGGTTATACGTGGAGGTTGTAGGTCAAAGGTATAGGGTAAAGGACACGAATGGAAGAAATAGTTGGAGGGTGAAAGTGCTAAGTACACAGTCGACGGATAGGACGATAAAATCGTTAGGATTAGAAATGATAGTTTACTGTTGCTTAGAGGTAGAGGTAATAGGTGGAAGTGAAGAGGTCATGATTGGAAGTGATAGGTGGAAGCTGGTAAGTTGTAAAGGTGATAGGTAAAACATGATAATTATAGGTGGAGGTTGAAGGTAACACGCAGATACAAGAGGTGAAGGTTGGAGGTTCTAAGGGCACTTATCTCTCTTACGGTTGAAGGGATAGAAGGAGCATAAAAATATTATGATTGGAAATGATGACTTGAGGGTGTTGACAATATACGGGGATAAGAGCTGGAGGATGAAGGGATAATGATTGAAGGCGATAAGTGAAGGGTGAAGGCATCATGAGTGGAGGCGATACATAGACAGTGAAGAGATTATGATGGGATGCGGTAGGTGGTGGATCTGAGCGATAGGAGAAGGGTGGAAACGATAGGTAAAGGATGAAGACGACAGAGAGAGGCTGAGGGATTTGATTGAAGATGATAGGTCAAGGGTGATAGGTGGATAATGACTTAGTGTAATAGGTGGATATTTGAGGTTGTAGTTGGAGATGACAGGTGGAAGCTCAAAGTCATAGGTGAAGGTGATAGGTAGAGGATTACATAGGGATTACATAGGTTTATATAGGGTTGAAGAATGCATAAAAGGAGCATAAAAATATTATGATTGAAAATGATTACTTGAGGGTATTGATAATATGCGGAGATAAAAGCTGGACGGTGAAGGGATATGGATTTAAGGTGGTAAGTGAAAGATGAAGGAATCATGGCTGGAGGCAATAGATGGAGAGTGAAGGGAACATAATTGTAGGCGGTAGGTGGAGGGCGCAAACGATAGGTGAAGGGTGGAGATGATCGATGGAGCCTATGGTATGTGATTAGAGATAATAGGTCAAGGGTGATAGGCGCATCATGACTTCATGCAATAGGTGGATGTTGAAGGTTCTGTTTGAAGATTATGTGGAAGCTCAAAGTCACAGGTTCGATAGAGGGTTGTATAGGAATTACGTCATAGCTAGAAGATAAAGGTCATGATTGGAAATACAGGATGAGCGTGAAATCGTTATGATTTGAAATGATGAAGTTGTAGGTCTGCGAAAAATTAGAAATTGAAGCTATGGGGGTTGGCGAGCGGAGCGAGCAGGGGGTACCCCCTAGTATATATATATATATATATATATAGTTACATTTAAGATAGACTAAGCATCGGGGAGGCTCAGAACTATACAACGGATTTTAACAACGAATAATATTTAATACCTCCCACGCGATTTAGGTATTTTAAATAGGATATAACATAGACGAACAAATATTGTATATAACAATGAAATTACGGTCATTTTCTGATATTTTTTTTTCTCGGGCTTGTCACCGGGTAAAAATAGGCTCGATTTGGTGCAAAATTAATAATTAAAGAAGTTGACACCATTTCTACTAAAACTACTCATCTTTGGAGTCGATTTAAGGCCCCTTCTACTGCTTCGTCTTTCACATTTTGCACACATTCTTAAACTGCCGAAATACAAAAAGAATACAATATTTTAAGAACATAAAAATCAAATAATTTTGGTTTTCGTTTTAAAAAGTATAAACGTAAATTTTTTTTAGGAATAAGCTGCTATATACTTTAACACCCTCGCTCCCTCCGTCGGAGCTGGTGCTACGTGTTGGTCTTCTCACTATATCGCTTTTTATTTTTCTCGAAAATTCGTTTTCAATATCGTGATTTTTCGTGAAATCGCGAATTTTATAATATAATTATAATATTTATTGATAATTTATTATAAACAAATTATTTGAAAAATTTTTTTTATGTTTAAAGAATAATAATCATTTTTCATGCTCGTGACATTTTATATTATAATTATAACAATAAATATTATAATTTATAATAAACAAATTATTTGAAAAATTTTTTTTATGTTTAAAGAATAATAATTGTGATTTTTCGACATCGGACATTTTATATTATAATTATAACAATAAATATTATAATTTATTATAAACAAGAAGAATTTTCGATTAGAAGAATTCAGGACCTCGAACATTCACTTTGAGGAGGAGAAAGTCTGTCTCTGTCGCACCTCTGGTCGCAAAATCTTTTCACTCGACACACGGGTTGTCCTAGTCTCGCTTCCGAGGTCCCGAGCCACTTAAAATCAAGAAGTATTTATGACAAAATATGATTGTTTGGTTCCACTGCCAACCTTCTTCAGTGTTTCTATTGTCTTTGTTAGTTTTATTATTCGATTTGAAAAATTCCCGTTGTAAGCTTCCCCAATCATTTCTTAAATGAACTTTCAAAATTGTGCAAAACTGGGCAGCCTAATATATATATGTGAGAATTAAAATTAAAATATAAATACACCATTGCTTGTCTGCACACATAATACATACAATACATATTAATAATATATACATAGAAGAAAACCGCGGAGAACATTTGCTCCGACGGGAGAAGAATTTTCGATTAGAAGAATTCAACCTCGAACATTCACTTCACAAAATCTTTTGTAGAAGCCACTCCAAAATATGATTCAGGGTGTTAGTTTTATCCAATTTATTTGAGTGCTCATAAGTATATATGGTTTGGCTAGCGCCCGACGGCGGCGTACGTACTAAAGTACCTTATACTTGCCATCGTGGCGCTACCGCGCCCCTTGATTAGCTATTAAAAAATTACTCAAATATTTAAAAATATTTAAGTACAAACGAATAGGATGCTCATCTGCCAAAGCTCAGATAGAAGCGATTATAGGTACTACATACAGAAATAATATGAATGAATATGAACACTAAAAACTACCTAAAGAAAGGCTACCTATATAGATATGCTCAAATGGCTTTTATATGGTAATGCAAAATCATTTTTAAGTATTAATTTTGCATTATGGAAAAAACAATTATCATTGTTCATAACTTCTTACCTCCAGTGATGCTGCTGCAGATCTTCTTTGAGCAGCAAAATCCGTTGTTCTCCTGGCTTCACATCAAATCTTCTCATCGGTTTAAGTACATGGATAATCCACTGAAGTAAATTTTCAAAACCATTCATCATACAAAATGATTGAATAATTGTATAGGCTGGGTTTAACTGGAATACCTGACGGAATGAGAAGTGCGTCGATAGTTTTTGATCCATTTTTCAAAAACTACCACCATAGCTAGCTGAGCAATGTGGTTCTTTTTGTCTGCATCATTCTCTATATTCTTCAGGATTCTTTTATGGATGTCGCACACAAGTATGTAAAATCTTTGTTAAGGTGAAGCGTCAATTACTTACCGAAAGGTGATCTTAGACTAGCCTGGGATATCCTAAGATACTACTCTCCTAGATATCCTAGGATACGCTTGGAAACTCTGGGATACTCTGGGTTACCATAGGCTATCGTAGGCTACTCTGAGTTGCCCTAGGCTATCCTGGCTTATCCTGGAATACTCTGGGACCCTGGGTTACCCTAGGCCATCATAGGCTACGCTTGGTTACCCTAGGCTATCCTAGGCTAATCTGGGGTACCCTAGGACCCTGGGTTATCCTAGGCTACCCTGGGTTACCCTGAGATAGCCTAGGTCCCTGGATTACCCTAGGCTATTCTAGGCTACCCTCGGCTATCCCAAGCTGCATTGGGTCACTCTTGAGTTAACCTAGGCTATCCCAGGTTATCCTGAGATTAATCTAGGCAACTCCGGCATACCGTGGGATTACCCTAGGCTACCCTGCGGTATTCTGGCATACTCTAAGTTACCGCACGTTCCTCAGAAAATTTTAGGATACACCCTGAGGTATATCCCAGGGGACACCCCGGATGAATACCTAGGATATCTCAGGTTATCCCGAATTGTTCTGGAATATCCTAGAGTAATCTAAGCGTTTAGCATGCCTGCGGTTATTTAAGTTATCATCGGATATCCCAGTGCATTGTGGGTTACCTTGGATACCTATGTTTTAGTTATTATCCTGAAATATTCTGGAATCTCGGGACAATCAGGGATACTGTATTAAATCTCTTCTATATCTCGAAATCTCCTAGTGTATTCAGAGTTTCTCAGCACTGATAATTTGTACTAGTGTGTTCTAGAATATATCGCGGCAAATAAATGGAAATTATCGTTATACCATAAAGTTTGATGTGCTGATTTTACAGAGTATTTCAGAGTGTCTCGGGGTATGAATGGTACCTTTAAATATCCCAGGGCATCTCAAAAATTTTCATTGTGGTATACACGGGGTATCTTGGAGCTACCATAGAGTATACTCAATTTCAATTCTAGGGTTTTCTCTGAGGCGTTACATAAGGTGTACCTTGGGGTGTATTCTAGGGTGTATACTAGATCTATCTGAAAATGTTTTAGAATCCTGTACTTTACCTTATAACGTACCAAGAGTTCTAGCTTAGGAATTACAGTATATACGAGGCATACCCAGGGTTCCCCTCCACTATGAATGTATTATCACATGTCACCTCCCCATATGATCTACACACTCGACCTATTGTCTGCAATAATGACCCCTTAACTTTGAACTATTACCTTTATCTAACACCAACATCATTAACTATCAACGATTTCACTCTTCTCCTATCCCTCGATGGTCTACTTAGCACTTCCAGCATCCACCTATTGTCTCCAGTTATGAACTTCAATCTCTACCTACAACCTCAACCTGTGACCGCCACCCAAGACCTCAAGACTCTACCTATAGCCTCCAATCATGCACTTTAGCCTCCTTAAATCGCTTCTAAGTGTGTCCGCCAATCTCCACCTATCGCCTCCAGCCTTCACCTACATTTCCACCCTTTAATTGTCGCCTTCAATTAAGGCTATTCCCTTCCACTTATCACCTAAACCTATCACAAGCACCTTCATCTTATTATTTCGAATCATAAGAATTTTACACTCCTCCTTTTCGTTCAATCATGGCCTTTACCATCCACCTACGTTGTATAATTTTGACCTTCCACCTATCATGTTGCACCACATCCATCTATCTGTTAGCGAACAGAATTGGAAACACAATTTAATATTTAAACGCTTGAGTTCATATAAAAGATCAAGAATATAAAAGGAAGTTAATGTTAAATAATTCAATTCATATAAATACAAAAAAATTCATCGAACCGTTTGCATACATAAAGACGTCACCAGCAATACCAGAAAATTTCGCAATAGGGCAATTAGTAATTGACAAGCGTTACTCGCCAGCTAAGTGGCCCCTTGGACGCATTGCTGAGGTACATTTAAGTCCAGACGGTATTATCCGGCTAGTTACTGTTAAGACAGCTACTACTAGTTTGCGCCGACACATAGAGCGTATTTATCCACTATCAATCGACGATAGCTAAATGTTTACTGTTAAGGAATTGTTTTAATTGTTCGTCCTATAGTGGACGAAAGCAGGCGGAAAGTTTGGGGCGATCGCGTGTATGAATATCATACCATAGCTTCAACTGTATAATTAGGGATGGTGACGAACTCGGTGACAGTCGCATACCTGGCCAAAGCTCGGTCGACCGTCATTAACGTGCAGCGAAACATGCGATAACAGCCATTAGTGCGGAACGTAGCTCGAAGCCGGTCGTAAACGCGGGGAAAATTTTACGCGCGGGGAAACCCTTAGTCATTAAGTTTATTAGGTTCTGCTAGGAAATTTGATCCTTAACAATAGTCTGATATCCGAAGGGAAATTTCTAAATGACAGTCGCTCTTGCTCCTACCCCTCAAACGGGCACTAGTAGTGGGAGAATTTCCAACCCACTATTGGTGACTCTTAGTTTTAAGTCCGCACATAAGCTAGCGAAAAATAATTTAACCCAAGGTTTGCTGTTAGGGAAAACGTGTATGCGTGGCTCAGATAGAAATTGTCTGCCTAATAGAGTAGATCTGCAATCATTCTTCGTGAGCCTTTCCAACTTTTCGTCAAAGCTATTTTGAGACTCGTGTCGGCCTGACGTCGAACCTGTGACTAAGGTTACCGCAAAGTATAAGAATTTCAGTGAAGTGTGAAGGTACTTGTGCCCGGAAATCAGCGGACGAGACACTCAGAGAGTCGTCTCCGTCGAGCAAACCCTAGCTCAAGGTAGCCAAGTCGTGGCATCCATTTTTCTCATGGCTCACCCGGTAAACCGTACACGGCGCAAGGGCTGCGCCTGTTTTCGGGACGTTGGAGCGTTATGGAATGGGAAGGTAGTTTTTCTTGGCTTGCTTCCGTTCTGAATACGACGTCTCCGGACTCTGGTCGCGGCACACTAAGTTACACGAGCGAGTGGTAAGCCATATGTATACATGATTAATAATAAATTGTATTTGTATACTGTGAGTTTTTGAGAACTGCGGCTTTTATGCCGAAGCAAGTTGGTTAATTCTGGAGGTAATTTATTTATTTTTTTCGTGTCGTGTTTCTCCTTCACAACTTAGCCCATCCTGCTATTCCTTACTTGTTCGTAAGCATATTTTTTAATTTTTAAGGTGAAATCACCTTAATAATATTAATGAGCAAAACACAAAAAGTATATCTAATAAAGTAATATAGAGAATCAATGAAATTACAAGAGAATAAGCGATAGTTCGGCCAGTAACGGGAGGGGTTACAACAGAAAAATGGGAAAGGTGTAGCAAATAGAAAATAAAAACTAAAGTCACATTTCTTTTTAACAAATTTATAATGGGCGTATATTGAGAAGGGATATGAGAAGATAGAGATTGATATAAATTAAAATATTTGCGTTATTGATATTGAATACAAAAAAATATATTTATTTTATATCATAGAGAAGTAAGTTTGGTTTTATTTTTTTAAGGAAAAATAGATGAATTGCAAAGAGAACTAAGCACTGAAGGAATTTATGATGCAGAAAATTTATCGATTGAAAACCATTTATGTCAAACAGAACCACTTTTTAGTGATGAAGAGGAAGATCCGCAAGTGTCGTACGTATTATTTACTAATTTATATTATTCTATTTTAAAATAGTACTAATTTATATTCTAAATACCATAAATTACTATGTTACGTTGATAAGCAGATTAACCAAAGGATATCCAGGATCAGATAATGAAAATACTTGTGCAGAAATTGTAAAGTTGAAAAGCAATCATTGTAAGAATGTGACTGTCATAACAAAAGAAAATTCTTTACCTTTCAACATCACATTGGAATCTGAAGAATTAAAATCTATTCTAGAAAATTTATATTTTGAAAAGGATAATGAGACTAAATGTCAAATTATGGAAAGAATTGTACAAATGATTGTAGAAGACGAAATTGATACCGATGCAATGTCCACGCTTGCATCTTACCTCTCGATAATTTTATCAGAACAAATCGATTCTGACATCTTTCCAGTAGACCATTCAAACGATGAAGCATTTGCGGATAGTATAAGTACACCACTTTTTGTAATGTTCCGTAATCAATTTCAGTTATGCAAGGAAGAAGATAACAGAAAAAAATTGTTAGCACGAGTGATAGCAGAAATGCAAGTGATTCAGCCGAAAATTGGATATTTGCTATTGTATTTTCTTAAAGTATGGGGAAAGGAAGAAGAGAAACGAGAAGTAGAATTATGGTACGTAATTACTCAATGCATTGTATGTGTATTACACTGTCGCAAAATGAAACAGGTATAAATACCGTTTTTCACTGTCCATGTTTTCCAATGATTAATTATTCTGATACTTATTATTAAACATTGGAAAAATTACTCGATTTTGATTGCTGTTTTAAGGTAGTAAATATATTCATCAGTTGAAAACACACTATTCAATTCTTGGAAAAATATATTTTGAATTTCGTTAACAACTACGTATGAATTCTGATCAGTAACAAAAGTTTTTCGCCGAACACTAGGCTAAGACTAGCTAAGCCTCAAAATTTCTCCCTTTCTACTTCACCTTTCGGACCTTCTCGCTGTCTCCAACTTGATCGCATCGTAATCCATTTAATTATGTTTGCTGTCATAAAACACATGACTGCATTAAATATATTTTTTTAATTTACCCAATTTTTCATTAATAAAAGCTATTTTAATAATGTTTAGATTATAAGTTTTAATAATTATTATGAATTTAAAAAATTGCTCTATATTTATTAATGTTTATATTACTATATTTCAAGATATATATCTCATATTTTTGATTTACATTTTTTATTATAATTGTTTAATGAATCTGTCGATCTCTCCGAGGCCAAGTGTGTAGGAAAAAGGTGAAAAATAAATTTACACCATTTTTTCCTTATTCAATGTTTCGGTGAACATTTTCAGCCTCTTCAGGAAACTGTCGATTTCATTTATTATTGTAAATGGGTACATAAATTTTAAATATTAACCAAATGAACAAAAATGTTTTCCTTACAAGTAGAGGCACGTAACGACGAATACTAGATGTTATTCTTCTCCAGCCAGTGTTAGGCGCGGGAAGGGGGAGCGAATATTGCCAGAAACAGTCAATGTTGTTGTTCCGGCTGTATCGGCTATTGTCTCAATAATGAGAAGACAATAGGTGTATCCGGCGCTTTTATATTAGCAAGGAGTCTCGCGACTTTTTGACCGGTGTGTTTATGTATGACGTCACAATTTTCGTTCGTTCGCACATGTATACATCAAAATTGTCCCCGATCCCATTTACTTTTCAAATGGTATGTTAACTGTGTGTACACGTTATTGAGTTTTTGCGTGTCATCCATTTTATTTATGCCATTATCTTGCATTTGAATGTGTAACATTTCACAAACTTTGTAAACAAATTTTATAAACAACTTTTTGGTACTCCAATGGGCTCTTCGATTTCGGGATTATTTGCTGACTTAGTCATGGATGATCTTGAGACGGATTGTATTTCAAAACTATCATTTAAACCTATATTTTTTTACCGTTACGTAGACAACATTATTACATGCATTCCAAAGGAAAAAAATCAATGAAACACTTAATATTTTCAATTCGTACAATAGCCCGTTACAATTTACACATGAAATTAAAAAAAACAACTCCATAGGTTTCCTAGACGTTCTATTAGTAAAGAATACAGGAAAAATAAGAACCGATTGGCACACAAAACCCACCTTTTCTGGCAGATTTTTAAATTATTATTCGCAACATTCTGAATCCCAAAAAATTGCCATGGTATACAATCTTATTGACAAAGCTATTAAATTATCAGACGTGTGTTTTCATAAGAAAAACATAAATATTGTAAGAAAATTATTAGCAGAAAATAATTATCCTGTTGACTTTACTAATAGATATATAAAAAAACGTATTGACAAAATAAAATCGAATGTACAAAACCAACATTACAATATAGACAAAAACTTAAGAAACATTGTTGCGATACCTTATGTTAAAGGGTCTTATGAACAAATGCAACATTCTTTAAAACAAAATAATATCACAACTGTTCCAAAAATACACAATCGTATGTGTAATATCATAGTTGAAGGGAAAGATAAAAAAGAAAAACAGTTGGAGAAGAATGTTGTGTATAAGTTGTGTTGCAATGATTGTACAGCTACGTACGTAGGACAAACGAAGAGAAGTATGTGTACACCTGTTGAGGAACACAAAAAATCCAAAAACATTATTATTAGTGAGCACCATAGTAAATTTAACCATAATTTCAACTTTGATAAAATAAAAATAAAAGATAAAGAATGTAACCTCAATAAAAGACTTGTATCTGAAATGTTATACATTCAAATGCAAGATAATGGCATAAATAAAATGGATGACACGCAAAAACTCAATAACGTGTACACACAGTTAATATACCGATTGAAAAGTAAATCGGATTGGGGACAATTTTGATGTATACATGTGCGAGCGAACGAAAATTATGACGTCATACATAAACACATCGGTCAAAAAGTCGCGAGACTCCTTGCTAATATAAAAGCGCCGGATACACCTATTGTCTTCTCATTATTGAGAGAATAGCCGATACAGCCGGAACAGCAACATTGACTGTTTCTGGCAATATTCGCTCCTCCTTCCCCCGCCTAACACTGGCTGGGGAAGAATAACATCTAGTATTCGTCGTTACGTGCCTCTACTTGTAAGGAAAACATTTTTGTTTATTTTGTTAATATTTAAAAGTTATGTATTCATTTACAATAATAAATGAAATCGACAGTTTCCTGAAGAGGGTGACAATGTTCACCGAAACGTTGAATAAGGAAAAATGATATTAATTTATTTTTCACCTTTTTCCTACACACTTTGCCTCGGAGAGATTGACAGATTCATTAAACAATTATTGAAAAACACCGAGGGATAAAGCCAAAGGAATATAGTTCACACTTATTCACATACTTATTTTTTATTATAGCCCACCTTTTTTATAAAGTAGTTTATTTTGTTAATATTACAGTTTTTATAACAACGAGTTTCAGGTGCAAATAATGCATTAAGAAAAGCTAGTAAAACATTGATAAGTAATTATTTGTTCTCGCAAATATACATTAATATTCGTGGGTTATCCGGGATTAATCGTAGGTAGCGGTCGCGAATTTTCCACCTGCTATATAGTGTATGCATTATCTTTTCGAGTAAAAAATTGTAAAAAATACTGGAAGTTCGCTAGCAATGAAATAAATGAGAAAAGGCCAGTTGAATATGAAGCATGCTAGTACAATACAGAGGTTAGAAGTATTTTTAATACTGATAGTAGCGCGCACAATATTGGTGGTCGAATTCGAAATACGCTCGTGAAAGAAGTGATTTAGCGGGTTAAATTACATTCGGTCGCTGTTTGTTATTGGCAATCCATGAGTCTTTCTCGCTTCTGTAATATTTATTATTGGTATCGTTACGGAATAAATAGTTTCAATATTTTGCAGTATAGTGTTGATGTCAATTTTTTTTTAATTAGCAGTGTGTCTTGGGGTGTGGTATAATAATGGTATATTATTTTGAAAGGTAATATAGACGAGATTGTCGAAAAAATCGAATTTTTCTTCTATTTGCTTCATATTATTAGCTAGACTTGGTGACATATTTGTATTTGCAAAGAAATGGCATCAATCTCTACTCGAAATTCAATATGGCTGATCCAAAATAGCAGTTAGTAGAACAAATTTTGTTTACATCTTTTTTCTATTTTCAGTTTAAAAACTAATCTTTTCACCACATCACGTGTGAAGTGCATACGGTAGCTTCTCCTGGCGGGCATTAAAGTAGGTCGAGTTCGCGCTAGGCAAAACTTTACGGGGAGCCGCGAGGCTATTCTTTTTGAATTTGTTATTTTAAAGCGCAGGCTTATATTCATACATTTTACTCATGAACATTACTCGTATCGATGGATAAGTCGTTTTGGTAAAAGAAAGTTACAAAGTTGCAAATAAAGATATATTGAAAAAATCAACGTTGTAAATTAAATAGTAAGTAATACCCCCCCCCCCCAAAAAAAACCTTGTCAAGGTAAAAGGTAGGCAAGTATCACGTTGTTTCTTCATTTAAATTATAGAATAATTTTCAAACACTCCACAACCCTTATATAGCCGAAATTCTAAGTGTTTAATCTATCATGTAAATTAAAGGTTTTCAAACTCTCCATAGCCCTTCTAACCCCTTGATAAGACTTTATATGCTTATACTCGTCAACTTGAAGAATCTAAAACTCTCCTCAATAAAATATGTTTGCACGTAAACAGCTTCGTATTAAGGGTTCATTGAACTGACAACCATCTTTTTAATATCACTTCACTACCTTTTATTTTACGAAAATTCCAATTTTAATTTTTAGAAAGGAAAGTTGTGATATCAATAAATAAATTGGCAAGTTTCTTTTATAAAAAATCAATCCTGTTGAAATAGATAAATAAATGAGCGTTTAAATAAGAAAATAATATGTAGAATAAAAATTAATTCATATACTATACCGATAGCTTTTTGCAGGAAGAAGTTGTAAGGGCTTCGATGTGCAGTCTTTCTAATAAATTGTTTTGTTGTCCCTGCAAGGTGATTACATTGATGAATTAACTTACAATACTAATGTAGTTTATAATATTAAATGCAGTCACCATCAAATAGACCTTTCTGTTAGGATTGCCTTCCACTTCGGGGTAAGTAAATCGCAAAAGATTAAATAACATGATGCTGTGAGACAGTGTTGCAATTTTTTTATGGAAAAATTTGCCATCCCGTCCTATTGTACGTAATGATGGATACATCTTCAAATGACGCCTCTGCTTAATCGAAGTAAGTAACCAATTTCTGAATTCAAGTATAGAAAAATTCCATGATAATTGTAAGCTTAATTTTTAAGAAATTAATGACCCTGAAAAATAATCAGAGTTCACAGGTTTAGTTTTAGTTCTATATTTAATTGAAAAAATTCCCATTATCATTTGAGGCCATTATTCTCGCAGTTTAACATGTACTTAAAGTTGTGCATTTATATAGGATCATTGAAAGGTAAGTTGACTTATTTTATAGAATATTGTTGAATACAATCACATTTTGTAATTCATCGATTATCTATAATAGGACAGGACGGCAAGTTTTTGCATAAAAAAATTTCAACATGGTCTCACAGCATCATGTTATTTAATCTTTTGCGATTTACTTACCCCGAAGAGGAAGGCAATCCTAACAGAAAGGTCTATTTGATGGTGACTGCATTTAATATTATAAACTACATTAGTATTGTAAGTTAATTCATCAATGTAATCACCTTGCAGGGACAATAAAACAATTTATTAGAAAGACTGCACATCGAAGCCCTTACAACTTCTTCCTGCAAAAAGCTATCGGTATAGTATATGAATTAATTTTTATTCTACATATTATTTTCTTATTTAAACGCTCATTTATTTATCTATTTCAACAGGATTGGTTTTTTATAAAAGAAACTAGCCAATTTATTTATTGATATCACAACTTTCCTTTCTAAAAATTAAAATTGGAATTTTCGTAAAATAAAAGGTAGTGAAGTGATACTGAAAAGATGGTTGTCAGTTCAATGAACCCTTAATACGAAGCTGTTTACGTGCAAACATATTTTATTGAGGAGAGTTTTAGATTCTCCAAGTTGACGAGTATAAGCATATAAAGTCTTATCAAGGGATTAGAAGGGCTATGGAGAGTTTGAAAATTATTCTATAATTTAAATGAAGAAACAATGTGATACTTGCCTACCTTTTACCTTGAAAAGGTTTTTTTTTGGGGGGGGGGGAGAGATTTCTCTAATTCTTAAAATAATATATGCACTACAATGACCTAACCAGGCATGGCAAAAAAATTCCATTCCGTTATGATCTGTTCAATGTATATAGATAATACTCTCAATATTTTCAACAATAACCCTCTAACACGGAACGGTCAGGAACGGCGAAATCATGAGATATTCTGGGATAGGATAGGACGGAATGGAATACGATGTGTATGACATTGTTTAATTATAATTTACACCGTGCACTTCAAGTGAGTCACTTAGTCCGTTTTTATCAGCTGCTTTTTACGAAACGTCTGCTAAGTTTGTTTATTTTTCTTATAAGGCCGTCAAATTAAATCGTTCGGTCTTTTAATTATGCGGCAGATAAGCATTTTGAGTTATGGTTGCAGTTTGCCATTTTTAGTTCTATCTGTTCATCAAAAATGCCAATTACATTAAGTCAGATAAGTTGTTCTGTTCTAAAAAAATATGGTACTTTGTATAAGTTTTATTTTAAGTTTTCAGATATGGTCAACAGCTCGGATTTGGATTTTGGAGATGACTTAATGATAATCCAGTTCCAATTCAGATCCACAGAACTAACAAAACTATAATAATTATTAACTTATTATGTATACATAAAGCTTTGATTACGCGGACTCTACAATTGTACTTTGGTTTTTATACAAATTTTTCCACTCAGCTTTTGGTTTTGAAGTAACATAATTATAATAATTATTAACTTATTATAAGTACACAAATCTTTTATTAAGCGTATATTCCTATTATATTTTTATCTATGTAACTTGAATGTTGTCATGGAATCCCTGTGACTTATTTATTAATGAAAAATTAATCATTTTCAATTTCCAGATAGCTCAAAGTACAACCAACTTTCAGAATATACATTAGAGTGCCTTTTTTTCAACGAAAGTATACCTTCTACAATCTAAAAGGTAAAAAGAACATGAATTATCAAGGCCATTAATCAAAATGATACCATGAGACATTTTAAATTGATACCATTGACCAGTTTTGAATATTCTAATTTCAATGGTAATTTTTCATGGTATCATTTTGATTAATGGGCTTGATAATTCATATGTTCTTTTCACCTTTCAGATAGCAGAAGGTATACTTTCGTTGAAAAAAAGGCACTCTAATCTATATTCTGAAAGTTGGTTGTACTTTGAGCTCTCTGGAAATTGAAAAGGATTAATTTTTCATTAAGTAAATTGTCACAGTGATTCTATAACAAGTATTAGGTTTATTTAGTGGACCAGCTTTGAGGTTTTAAATTTTGGAATCTTGAATCTTTTTTTATTGCAAAAGTGGTCCAAAGAATAAACCTTAAAATTGTGATGGAATCCCTGGATTAATTAAACCGATCACGTTACCTTACTAATTAAGTATCAAACCTAGTGGCGTAGATAGCATGAACACTTGCGATTGTAATTTTTTGTAATTGTTTTTGTGAATTTGGAACTTTATAATATGTAACCATAATAAATGTTATGACTGAAACAATTCTTAAACAAAAAATTTATTACACTTTATAAATTTATCAAAGTTGAGATATTTAGTGACCCATTATTCAATGGATACATTTAATAGATGGAATCAAAATAAAAAACTTACGCTCACTCTAAACCAGTTCTTTTTCTTTCAATTCTTTTTTCACTTTACTTTTTTTGTCGCAGGAATTTCTTTCCTATATAACCTGACAATTGTGTGTAACCTTCCGCAATGGAAATAGAAAATATCTGAAAAATGAATAAAAACATTTCATCAAAGAATCAGTTTACAAAAAGTTTATTTATTTTGTGCTGCTATACATCAAAATAAAACTAAATACTTATCTAATTATATACTATTAATCATGTTGATCATTATGTACGAAATTGACTTGATTATTTCACACTGTTTTAAAACGACACTGTTTTAAAATATTAAATTTATGTCATATTTCTCACTATTTTATAATAGTATGTTAAATTATTAATTAAAATATCCACCTTGATTATTGTAAATATAAACAATGTTTCACCGTGAAACATCGTCTGCATCTGCGCAGCATGTACAAGTATATATCTATATTGATGCATGATGTCTGTATGTTATTACGGAAATACGTAGAGCTAAAGTTTTTATTTTTCTCTCTTGAGGAGAATCGAGAAGCCCGAAATTTCAATTTACAACATCTATTGATAGAAGCAATTTCAGAAAATGTGATCCTGTAGTGATTTTGTTAGTTTTGTCATAAGACTTCGTTTGAGTAGTCCCATGTGACAAACAAAGCTATCAAAGTGAAGAAAACCGTAAGTCGAGTTTCGAACAATGCCTATGAGATGTATAATAGGGTCTGGCTAACTCCCGACGGCGGCGTACGTACTCGACGTACCTTATATTTGCCATGGTGGCGCTACCGCGCCCCTTGATTATTGATTTACAAATACTTCAGTATATAATTCAGATAGTAAGAAATATTCAAAATTTGTTAAATATACACACAGACAGATAAATTCATTAGATTCTTTGTCTTATAAAATTTGGACTTCTGTCACTAACAGTCCTTTGTATATTTCCACTAAGTTAGGTTTCGGGAGTAAGTATGAGAATGGAAACTACCATTTCCTTACTCCGTACGAAAACTCGTGGATATATTTAGAGTCTTTTCTTATAATGTTCCTATTTCTTGCACTAGATGGATCACAATTTTTCGTGATCCACTAGTTTAATTTATCATTCTATTCCATAAGTAACACTCATTCCAGGCATATCATGTGGCGTCCTGAGATAGGACTGCTCGTCATCTTACTGATGAGCCCAGCGAGTAGTCCAGGGCGAAACGCACTTATATTGTTCTTTGAAAAAATCATTTAATTTCAATCTTTTTTTAAAAATATTTTTTTGGCTCGAAGAAACAGATTAATTCATTAGTATATTTTTTAAATATGTTTTATCCTTGATTTTTAAATAATTTAAAAAAAAAATTTTGTTTCAATTTTTCATATTGCTACAGATTTTGCAAACAAAAGGTTATTTGATCGGATAAGCTCTCAAAGATGACTTTTAGTATGAACAATCTAAAAATCAGTGTCCGATCAATATTTCAAAATGGCCTCTCATTGCAAAATTATTTACCCCAAAATTTCAAATTTATCCGCAGTTTGCCCATGGAACGACAAGCGGATCAAACCAGCTTTAAGCGATAGCTTATGGCGTACTTATTAAATGCTGAAAAGAACTTTTTAAAAAATTAATATTTAACAACATTTTTAACAATAAATAAAAATAAATAAAAATAAATAAACGGGAAACTGCATCTTAAAGTACGTATAAACCATGAATTTTCTTTTAAATTTTGTCAATATCGGACCAATAGGAGCCAAGATAAAAAATTTTTTTCAACCGACGATTACGCCGAAACTATTTGATATTTTGAGTTGCAATTTGGCACAGTGCGTGCTGAAATAATACTTTAAATAATGACATTTTATTTGATAAGCTGTATATGGCTTAGTTCGTCAAAACTGGCGAGCAAAGCGAGTTCAGCACACGCGGTCGCGCGGCTGCTGCAACCGGGCGGCGCGGTGGTGAGGAAAAGACGTGAGACGGTGGACAGAATTCGTATACCTTAGTTGCAATTTGATTATCTCGGTAGCTGAATGGAATCCTGCCCTTTGCGTTTACACAAATGTTCTACACTCGTCGACTCCGTGCCCAGGGATGCTGCAGTATGCACAGAATGCCTTAGACTGAGAATTCGGGGTTCGAAGGAGGACGCTCTCGGTTTTTTGTTGCGCCGGCTAACTTACCTGTTTGCTGCTCTGCGGAATGCTGGATATGTCCAGCCCCAACTGGGTTGTGGGCTTACCGTCCGTAGGAGGTGGGACCGGGCCTAGATGTGCCCCGAGTTTAGCCTCGTGGGCAATCGCGGCATTGACCGCATCATTCCAATTTACTGGGTGCGTCGAACGGATCAGATGGTCTAATGGGGCGCGCAGACCATACAAAAACTGTTCGAGGATGTCAGCGTCTGCTTGCCGTCTTCGAGATAATTGGTCAGACTCGGTCAGGTCTGGTGCAGCGTCGATTATCGTGGTGAAGCGGTAATAAAGTTTCTCGATCCGGAAACCATAGTCGCCAACACTTTTACCAGCTCCCAAGGTAACTGTACGGATCTGTGAGTTCAAACGATCAGCTAACCCAATGTTTGCGAAGTAGAGAGTCAGTTCGCGTAATAAAACTTCCACCGAGCTAACGGTCCGCGTGCGAAAGCCTTGCGTGGCTTCGCCGGTTAATTTGTTAGCGATCTGGCGAACGAGGAATCGTTCGAATTACGGACCAAATTCGTACAGAATCTCTCTCACGGCCCTGGTGATAATCGCTAACGAGTCGACGTCCCCGTTGAAATTGGGGATGATTGAGAGGGCTAGATTAAAATGTGCATACCGTTTGGGATCTATGCTCGCCGTGCTGCACCCTCTATGAGGTATGGATACACGACTCCTGGATTCCGAGGGGGGTGCGGTGGTAGCTGGGGTGATGGCTGCGGTGTATACGTGGATGGTGGTAGACTGGGAGATGGAGCATCAGCGTTGCTTTCATGCTCCCCCAAGGCTTCGTCACACCGATTACCGATGAGGCCGTCTCCGGGCCCCGTGCAATTCTTCTTTAGGCTGCGGTCGGAGCTGTTGCGCCGATCCCGTTGCCTGATACGCGAATTCGGGCATCTGCTTCGTCGGTAGCTTGCAGAGTAGTTGTTTCTGCTCCTTCCGCCATCGGAAGCCTCGTCGCGTCTGCGTCGTGGATAGCTTGCGGAGTAACGGTTTCTGCGGCTTCAGCTGTCGGAAGACTCATCGCGTCTGCGCCGTCGATTGCTTGCGGATCCGTCGCGAGTGTTACGCCGATTGACAGCGCTATCATTGCGGATTTTGTACCCGCTGCAATCCGAATCATCCCGGTTGCTGCCCGCAGAATATTTGTGGTCACTTCGCCAGTCGAATCGCCTCGATTACTGTATCGATAATCGTTAGATGGATCCTTGTGGCTGTTATACCGAACAATAGGCGATCTATCGCGCTCTCCTACCCGTCTAGTGGCAGATCTATCGCGCAGATTGCGACGTCTGATGGTTCCGCCGAGAGTGCCGCGATCACTTTGCCTACCGTCGAACGAGCTGTTCCGCGAGATGTGTTGTCCGAGGGGAGACGTGCTGTGTTTTCTTCGCTTTCGTCGCCACTCCTGAGCAGTTTCATTGCGCGCGACTGGGGGCTATCGCGTCGATTATAGTACTCGCTCGGTCGCCCGAATTGTTGTCCAAAGGGCGGACTGTAACATCCGCTCCGGTGGCTGTTTGCAGCATTGCCTCCATCATCCCGTCGGCCCACGCGGAGATTGCTACGTCTACTTCATCGATACTTCGTGGGACCGTGTCGTGCATACCCTCGGCCACCGTCAGAGTCGCTGTTTCGATTCGACTTACCGTCGCCGTTGTCTGCGCTGTGGATTATAACTGTCCTCCGCGCAGTCCGATTCACTCGACGGATCGCAGCTGGAATCGTCAGCAGGAGGTGTGCGACGATTTTTACCTCATGGGCTGTACTTCGCGCCCTTTGCGGACGCGGCACCAACACCGAGAGGCTCAATGCGGGATCGAGTGGCGGCAGCTCCGTTCTCTTCCACGGCTCATGGCGACCACGTTTGCGTTAAAATTCGCGGGATTTGCGGTGGATTTTCGCTCGACATGATTATTGCGAATGTTGCTGTCGTTCGCGCTCGAGGCCGCCCGTGATATCGCCCCGGGGGCTGGCGAGGGAGATGTGAACTGCTGCCTCGCAGCCGATTGCCTCTCTTCTTCGAGGAAGCGCAGCGCCTTACGCAGGTGGTTATTCAACGTAGCTTCGCCCTCCGATTCGCCGTCCTCGGAGAGGAACTTATCAATGACTTGTCTGAGCCTGTCCACTTCCCGTATCGGGAAAGCAGCCTCAACTTTAGCTGCTGGTGTCACATCGCGGAAGGAAATGCAGTTGCGCGCGACTGAATTTTTTTTGATTCGCTCGCGCACTCGCGCCGCTTTCTGAAAGATAAGACCCTGCTTGGGGCTTCGAAGCTCGCGATTTGATTCGTCTCGAGATCGTTAGACATTTTCGCCATGCATCGGTCGCTTAACAGGCCTCCGTTATTCATGGACCTATTTCCTGCGATGACCGGCGGGTCTAAGTTTGCTGCGTCCCACCTTATGCGCGGCCGCACGGGCTCAGCTATCTCCGGGCTGCCGGGACTATGTGCACAATGAAGAAGTGAGATGGGGTTGCCCTCGACCAATTTTAATGGCATACGCAGTAAGCATCGTGATGTCGGCGACGGATGCTTGGATGACCGGTGGGTGTGTTTAGTTTGCTTAACTCGTTTCTGAACTTCCGGATCACTGGAGCGGACTCGTTTGACGTCGCTGCGCATATTGTGCCAAAGAGGTTTTTTTCATTCTAATTTATAATTGTAAATTGTTATAAAAAATTTCGCGGGGCGCGGGATAGGGTTGGGTTTTTACCGAAGCGCGATTAGGGGATACCACTAATGCGGACAAAGTTAAATTTAACAAGGCAGAAACACCGCTCAATCACCCGAACCACAATTAAGATATATGGCGGACTTACAGTACGAAGAACGCTGCTGATATGTATGCGATCATCTCTGCTATTATAGACTGTGTCGGTAGTGATATGGGCTGTTAACGGTGAGGGCTGGTGGCGGCGAGGACAGCTGGTGTTGGTGACTAAGGTAGCAAGCGACGGAAAATGCTGCTCCGTCTGCGGGCGCTCACGTTGCTCCTTTACTGTAGTTACTGGCGAGGAGCGCTCCTGCATGTTTTCGATGCGACGCTCGCTGGCTGACGTCGCGGAAAGGAGCCCCGAATATTAATATGTTTGCTAAGATACTAGCTCGCGCACTCCTGTGCGCGGCTGAATGGCTTCGAGCTCGGGCTGTCGCTTCGAGCCTCGGCAACCTGTGTGGCTTTTTAATTTCGGCGGTTGGTAGTTACCAGTACGGCTGCTGATATAATGTGACTGCGATTGGATTTAATACAATTTCGGCACGGTAGCGTCTCTGCGTCCCACATGCTTGCTGGCTTGATCTGTGTTAGTGTGGCCGACAAATTGGCTCAAAGTTTTCCAAAATTGGAGAATACGAGATGCCTGGTGGTTGAAGATGCACCGAATATCTAGGAGAGTTGCTGTTTCCTTCTTCAAAATTACCGGAATGCTGTTGAATTGCGAGACGGCATCTCCACCAAAATAGTACGAGCACTAGTCCAATTTTTTTCCTCTTTTGAAGTGTCGCAAGAATGCGTGAGGGTGTCCAAATAGCTCAAGAGTGTTGAACTGTGCACATACGACCCGCTCGAACGTTTCACTTAGCACCACGGATGTTTTTTTGTAAAAAAAAATATTAGCCGAAATTGACGAAAATCACGTTGGAAAGCAATATCGTCACGTCGCATTTCGGGACCCTAAAGGGATGCCAAAAGCTGTTACAGATCGTGGTGGTGGACCGAAGGAGACGAGACAATATTGAGTGTGATTCTCCCTTTATTAGCTCTTTCGAGGAGGAGCTCTGCCCAGTTCTAGGGTCGCTGGGTGTCTGAGTGCGTCGTCTACACGAGGATGCGCGTAAATTCGCAGTCCCACAGCCACAGTGCAAGGTTGCAGTCTTGGACGTGAGAAGCTCCCGGCCGACACGTTCACCGGAGCCCATAGTCACCTGAGCCTATAGCTCGTTCGTGACAGCATGCATTGCGCTATTAAAATTTTTTATAATGAATGTAAATATTTTTATGATGATAACAGTGCAGTGCATGCATATAAGATTGTGCCTGTAGCCAAAAAACATTTTTTTTTTCAGAAAAATTGGTAATTTTCATTGGTGTTTGCATTTCTCCAATGATAATTTAATTAATTGGATGTTAAACAAAAAACACTTTAAATGAACAAATTGCAACTACGGTGTACGAATTCTGTCCATTAACCATGTAGAGATATCAGGTAAAATGTAATCATTTAGAGTGTGATTTCAACAAACACTGTGCTAAATTTCAATTAGTAATTTCAAGTAGTTTCGGCGTAATCGACGGTTGAAAAAAATTTTTTATCTCGGCCCCTATTTGTCATTTTCAAAATTTACATGAAAATTCATGGTTTTTTATGTACTTTAAGATGTATTTTGCCGAAATTCTCTAATTAAAAAATTGGCTGAAATAACAAAATTTGTTTATGAAAAATGTTGTTAAATATTAATATTAAAAAAATTTCTGTTTAGCGTTTGTTGACTACGTCATAAGCTGTCGATGAAACGCAGTTGGATTCAGTTATCGTTCCTGGATCCAATTTTATATCAATTTGAACTTTTCGGGTAAACAATTTTGCAATAAGACACCATTTTGAGATATCGAGATCGGGCTTCAAGTTTTACGTTGTCTGTACTAAAAGTCATCTTTGAAGACTAATCCGATATATAAATACGATTTTTTGTAAAAACCATTTCAATATGAAAGTTTTTTTATTTGACTTGTTTTTTGTCTACCTGTTTTTGCATAAATTGAGTAACAAAAAGTTATTCAAGAAAAACTAAAAAAATGCATTGTAACTTATTTTGCAGTAATAAGTATGTTCCCAATCTAGCCCGAATCGAGACTTTAGGGCTATTTTCAGTGGCTTTATTTCATCAATAAAATAAAATCTTGCGCGAACTTTTTGATATGATGCTTTTGAACTCCCTGACTCCCGAACTAAATTAGAAACGTCGGCTCTCAGGCCGTGCGACGCGGTAGTGGTGGTACCGCAGTGCAGTGGCCGACAGGATTCATAGAGGTTAGTTGTAATTTTATTATCTCGGTAACAAAAGCTGTTGCAATAATCTTGGTTTTCATTGAACGCATTTTTTTCTCTGCGATAACGCTATATCAATTAAATTGTGATAGATGCAATGCAAATGCTCCCAATTATCATTTTTTTTTAAATCTGTTTTGTTTACTATATATACAACATTTACACAAACTTTATCTGTATATATTGCACAACTAATTATTTTTATGATGATATATGCATGATACATGCATGTAAAGGTTATTTCCTGCTTTTTATGTATTAAAGTCGCTATATTTATAAAAATGCGCATTTAAATAACAATCTAACCTCAAATTTCGATTAAGCGAGATTTAATAGCGCAAAGAAAGTTGAAATCGATTCTTCAATTTTTTCCTATACAAATTGTAGTATGAATATATTGAAAATCGTGTGCGTCTTTTTCTTGTGAGAAGAAACTCTCAGAAGACAGGCAGGTCGCCACCTAGCGGACACTTAAAGAGGCAGTGTCAAAATTAGGTGGTCTAAAATTAGACTCTATCAATCGAACGTAAAGTGCACAGAAAAATGTCTGTATTGTAATAATATTTTTTCGATTTTACTTAATCGAGTAGAGCGGTAGAGTCATTTTCCTACGTACTATACATTCGAGTGGTGTGTCTCACAGCATCTAATTTTGACACTGTCTGTTTAAGATTCTTGTGAGAGTTTCCTCTTACAAGAAAAAGATGCAAGCCGTGACCATATTAATGCTGTTTCACTTGCAAGCGGTGAACGTCTAAGCAATTTGTCAGAGCATTGCTGAGGAGTCCACTCTGACAGCTGAGACGAGACGCCAAGAAATTTTTGATAACCCTTTCTGCATACAGATCTCTATTGTTAAAAATATGCAGTGTAAAGTCTAACATAAAAAATTATTTTTGCTTTCTCGAAGAGAAAGCTTTACAACGGTGTAAATTTTGAAATTGAAAATTCCGATGAATTTCCACGGTTTACGTATTTTTCAGTGAGAAAAATATGTTTTTAAAGAATGTGTGTGTGTGTGTGTGTGTGTGTGTGTGTGTGTGTATCTATATGTATGTATGTGCAGAAAATTTGTCCACACCTTATCTCTGGAAACAATCGATAGAATAAACTCAAATTTTGTGTGCAGACAGATTGAGTCCCAACTTAGATCCTATGAGTGTTTGGAACAATTGGCTACTATTCACCGCATTCTTTTTAGAATTTATACGAAATTTTGGTTTTTTAGGCACGACCGCAACGCGGGAATGCCTTATAGTTTTATCATCGCAAAAACTGTTACCTGCCACATCCTAGCCAATTTTCGACCAATTGAGCTAAAAATCTATGACAGTGCAGCTCTTATATATACAAAAAAACGTTTTTTTTTACTTTTACGATTACCGACCAATTGTTCAAATGGGAGCTCTTTATGATTAATTTTACATGTATTTTTAACTAAAATTTCAGTTGGCCACGATTATTCTCTACGAAATTAGCTCCTATCGATCCAAATTTTTTTATATAAACTCTTCCTATGTTAATATCGCGACAGAATAACTTTGGACTCGATTCCATATATACAAAAAATATGCGGACATTTCTTAGATTTTGGAGAAACGGTTTTTTGACCACAACTCAAATTCTAAGCATTTCACACAAAAAAGTTAAATGGAAATGTTGTAGATCTTCAAAAGATACAACTTTTTCCTATTGACATGAACAGTCGAAAATGCTTAGAATTCAAGTTAACAAGCTAAAATTGAATTTTAACATTACAATAATTCATTTTTTATAATAAAAATTTCCAGGTATACATTTTACATAAAAATATTAAATATAAAAATTGTAGATATTTTAAAACTACAATTTTTGACCATAATAATTATACGCTCAGAATAATTCAATGCATTTTAAAACTCAACAAGCTAAAATCGAATTTTAACATTATAATAATTCGTTTTTTATAATAAAAATTTCTAGGCATACATTTTACATAAAAATATTAAATATAAAAGTTGTAGATATTTTGAAACTACAATTTTTTACCACAATGATTATACACTTAGAATGATTGAATAAATTTTAACATTCAAAAACTGACTTTTTTAAAAAAAGATGTCAGTTGACCACGATTATTTCTGCGAAATTAACTCCAATCAAGCAAAATTTTTTTTTCACAAACTCTCCCTATGTTAATATCGAGACAGTATAAAATTGGGCTTGTTTCCGTATATACAAAAAATATGCGGGCATTTTTTGGATTTTCGAAAAACGGTTTTTTTGGTTGTAACTCAAATTCTAAGCATTTTGCATAAAAAAGTTAAACGGAAATATTGTACATCTGAAAAAAATACAACTTTTTCCTATTAACATGAACACTCGAAAATGCTTAGAATTCAAATTAACAAGCTAAGATCGAATTTTCACATTAAAATAATTCGTTTTACGTAATAAAACTTTTTGGGTTTACGTTGTACATAAAAATGTTCAATATAAAAGCTCCAGAAATTTTAAAAATACAATTTTTGACTATAATAATTCTACGTTCAGAATGATTCGATATGTTGAAAACCCCAAAACTGATTTTTTAAAGAAAAAATTCAGTTAGTCTTGATTATCTCTGGAAAATTAAGGAATTATAACAGGGTTAAAACCTGAAAAAAAAGAAAAATCTTAGTGCTGTAAAAAATTAACATGTATATGTGCTCTAAAAACTATACTTCCCCCCTCTTCAGTGGCTGTATAATCGTTTGAATGCAAGGTTTTATTACAATTATAATATTAAAAAATAAGTGAAATTGAAATTAGAATTATTGATATAATTACCTAATTTGCAAAACAACTTTCGTGTTTTACATTATTAGGACGGACCAGAAAAAGGATAAATCGCATATGGCGCTATAAATTTAAAATTAGAAAATTAAACCAATGTTTACAAAGGAACTATTACAAAATTTTTTTAAACTATAACTTACGGCCTAGGACTCGAGAATTTTATTAAAAAACAGAAAGGTCTCACCAGTGCCATTCGGTGGTAATGCGGCACCGGTCGAGGCAGGACATCAACTAATGTCTCGACGAAAATCGGGCAATATATATTGCGCAATACATACATTAGACGCTGTACCAATACTTAGAATTATTATATAAAATGTAATGCAAAACACATCGGCGACGGATACCTCGAGCTTCATCCGTATACCAAGAACGAATAATACAGTAGAGGTGGCACGCTAATGCTCAAGTATCAGAGCGGGGGGCCCGCACCGCATCGCAAGAAACGCTCCTGCCATGACTATATGACTATATAGTATACAGTATGGACGGCGCGTTGCCACGGCAACCCGGTCTCCCCGACCTCCCACTGGGCTGTTCCGCTCCGGCTCGCCAGCCAATCACTATCGAACATGTGTTGGCTGAGTTAAAGAGAGCGCGAGGCGGTAACCTACCGTCGCCGATGTGTTTTGCATTATATTTTATATAACAATTCTAAGTATTGGTACAGCGTCTAATGTATGTATTGCGCAATATATATTGCCCGATTTTCGTCGAGACATTAGTTGATGTCCTGCCTCGACCGGTGCCGCATTACCACCGAATGGCACTGGTGAGACCTTTCTGTTTTTTAATAAAATTCTCGAGTCCTAGGCCGTAAGTTATAGTTTAAAAAAATTTTGTAATAGTTCCTTTGTAAACATTGGTTTAATTTTCTAATTTTAAATTTATAGCGCCATATGCGATTTATCCTTTTTCTGGTCCGTCCTAATAATGTAAAACACGAAAGTTGTTTTGCAAATTAGGTAATTTATCCACTCGTTGCTGAGAAAACCTGCGGCAAGAGGAAAAATATCATGAAAAAACTGAGGAAAAGGCATTTGAAGTTTATGATATAAATCATATGAATAAACTCAGTGATACTTACAGAAACTATCCGACATAACTTGATTTGGTTTGTGTATTCAAATATACATGGAATAATGTATATTTGATGGTGCGCGTACATCATGATGGTTGATAATAGTATTTTCGAAGCTGAAAATAAAATAAAAATTATCATTGACAATTCATACTCATATTAAACTAATGATTACAGTTATTTGCAATACTTGCCATTATTAATTACACTTTAAGTTCTTAGAAAGCATGCAAAATTCCACTCCATACAGTCAATATAATGGTCCTATCTTTCTGTTTTCCACCCGCATACCTAAAATCAACAAATAAACAAAGAAAAAGCTCTTTGCGAATAAATTATTATTACTTATTTTAATACTCATCTGAATAATTGCTGTACTCTGTAGAAGCTGAAAGCTCTTGTATTAAAAGCACCATTGATGAGGTTATATACACTGGTAGTTGTTACAGCAGCTAGCAGACACATTGCACTGATATGATTTATATAGTGTCTTGTGAGCTGGATGAAAAACAGCTGTTTGGCTGTTTCACATAAATTTCTACTATACCGATCAAATAGTAATCTTCATTCCCGACCCGACGGCGTGGGACGCAACATGTTTAGTGGCGAATTCAAATTTGTTGAATGCCTTTACTTTATAGAGTTTTCTAGCAATTTAAAAAATTATATAACGTCACGTTTATAAAATTTTAACCATTCAAAGACTTAATGGTGAACCAGCAGAAACTCTGATCCCTAGGAAAGTACCGTAGGAGGACTGGGTGAGCGTGAAGCATGCACGAACGTAGGGGGTTCAGGTGAGCGCGAAGCGCGAGCGTCGGTCGTGCCTTAAATGCAAAACGCGAAGCGATGCAAGGCGGCAAGCCACTGAGACCTGCAGGCCCGAAGGGCCGAAGGTCGAATGTGGCGCGCTAGTTTTTTCAAAAATCTACATTTCTTGTCAATATATACCATAGGTGTACAAAATCTAATCCCATATTCTGAAAGACCATTAAATTTTCTTCAAAAATATGTCTACTAGTTCGCTTTAAACCCATTCACAGCAACGCAGACATTTCACAGTGAATTAATGTAAAATTAAATAAATCTTATAAAGAGCAGCCCACTCTTATGAAGAAAGACCCGCTCCTTCCGAATCTGAGGTCAGATTTGAAGAGTTTGGTACCGAAAATTAAATATGGCCGCGTAAATACACCTAATATTTAAGCATTAGCTGTGCGCTTTTTAACATGAAAATTCATCGTTTTTACGTATTTTAAGATGCATTTTACCGCGTTTCTCTAACTTTAAAATTGACGAAAATAAAAACTATGTATTGTTAAAAATATTGTTAAATATTAATTCTTTAAAAAGTTCTTCTTAGCGTTTATTAAGTACATCATAAGCTGTCGATTAAAGGCGGTTGGATCCAGTTATCGTTCCATGGGAAATTTTTAAATGAATTTGAAATTTTAGGGTAAATAATTTTGCAATAAGACTCCATTTTAAAATATCAAGATTGGAAACCGATTGTTACGTTGTAAATACTAAATGTCATATTTGAGAGCTTATCTGATATCAATAATCTGTTTTTTTGGAAAAACTGTGACAATATAAAAAATCGAAAAAAAAATTTTTTGTTTAACAATTTAATGATGAAAAAAGTTAATTTCGCATTCGAGAACATATGTTTCTTATTGGAAATTCAATTCTGAAGAACTTTTACCTCTACCATTTTTTGCATAAAATAAGTGGCAAAAGAATTGTTCGCGAAAAACTGAAAAAGTGCTTTATTGAAGTTTATTTTGCAATAATAACAATGTTCTCGATCAGGTAAGAAGTCGAAAACTTAGGGTTTCTTTCAGTAGGTTATGACTAACATATCTCGACAATAAAACTAAATCTAGAAGAAAGTGGCCGATATCCCACTATTGAACTCCCTGACTTCCGGACTAGAGTGCGAGCGAGAGAGAGAGAGAGAGAGAGAGAGAGAGAGAGAGAGAGAGAGAGAGAATGCAAGATTTGAGAGTGCAGGCTATCGAGCCCCCACAGTCGCCGTAACAACCGTATGTTGGATTGCCATGGAGGAAACAGGCTCTCTCTACAGCGACGCTGTAGCGAGCTCACAGAGCCAAGTTAGCCTGTAACATGTGCAACCGCGCGAGCGAACGTGTATGACGTTTATGCAGCAATAAATCCCGGGAATAACTAATGTAAATTAACAGAAAATGTTGTAATGCCGCCAGAAGCACATGTGCTGCGCCGATCGAATTTTTCCGTTGATATATTAAGTGTATGAACACGCTATTGAGTTTTGCGTATCTTCCTTCTTATTTATTTCACTTTCTTGCATGTGAATATGCATCATTTTTGAGATTAATCTTTTATTTAGATTTTTTTCTCTGTCATTAATAGCAAATTTTTTATAATTGAAGCAATGATTATATTTATTTCTGTGCTCAGAAATGATACAATCTTTTGACTTTCTGTGTTCCTCAATTCACGTACACACACTTCTTATAAAAAAATTAGAATCCAATGTAAAAAGCTTATTAAATTTATGGAACGAGAATGCATTTTTTGGCAAAAACTACAAAAAGCAAACTCTTACATTGACAGATACTTGTTTACCAAGGGCATAGGGGTTGCCAAAAATACATAAAAAAGACCAACCTTTGAGACTTATTATTTCTACAATAGGCTTGCCAACGTATTTTTGTCAAAAAATTTATTTAAAATATTACAAAGAAGTATTGAGAAACCAAAGCCATATATAAAAAATAGCTATGATTTTATAGAAAAAATAAAAAATGTAAATGTTCCAACAGATCACTGTATAATTAGCCACATATAAAATCGCTGTATACAAACATTGACAAGACATTAGTCATGCATTTCAAAGAAATTAGTCATGCGAAGTATTGAAAAAAGGTACGCACAGATCGCAAAAAAGTCGGACATCCCGCTTGACGAAATTCTAAATGCTTGTGAGTTGCTTATGGAGAGTACATATTTTCAGTTTAATGATAAATTTTATAAACAACTTTTCGGCACACCGATTGGTTCTCCGATCTCGGGATTATTTGCTGATATAGTTATGGATGATCTCGAGACGGAATGCATTTCAAAATTACCTTATAAACCTTTATTCTTTTTTCGTTACGTAGACGACATAATCACTTGCATTTCAAAGAACAAAATAGAAAAAACACTTGAAATGTTCAACTCATATAATAACAGATTACAATTTACTCATGAAATTGAAATGGAAAACTCTATAAGCTTCTTAGATGTTCTATTGATATACAAGGTAGGAAAGATTAAGACAGATTGGTACACCAAACCGACATTCTCAGGTAGATTTTTACATTTTTTATCTGAACATCCGAACACCCAGAAAATCGTCATGGTGTATAATCTAGTTGACAGAGCTATTAAATTATCGGACAAATGTCTTCATAAGAAAAACATAAATTTTATCAAAGGACTCTTGCTCGATAATAACTATCCTGCTGACTTTATCAATAAGTTTGTAAAAAAACTACTGTCTGCATTAAAAACAAGTAGGCAGACAGAGCAAAGAGTGAGTAGTAATACATACTGCAATTGTGTTGGTTTACTATACATTAGCGGTTTTTAGGAACATGTGCAATATTCATTAAAGCGAAACAAAATTATAACTATCCCAAAAATACATAGCCAAATGAGTACCGTCATTAAAAAAGGGAGAGACAAAATTGAAAAATACCTAGAAAAGAATGTAGCTTACAAGCTGAAATGTAGTAATTGCACCGCTACGTATGTTGGTCAAACATAAAGGAGTGTGTGTACACGTATTGAGGAACACAAAAAATCTAAAGAGAGTGTCATTGCTGAGCACAGCAATAAATTTAAAAATCATTTCAATTTTGATAAATTTAGCATTCAAGATAGGGAAAAGAATTTGAACAAAAGATTGATCTCAGAAATGATGCACATTCACGTGCAAGAAAATGGCATAAATGAAAAAGAATACACACAGAAACTCAATATCGTGTACACACATTTAATATACCAACTGAAAAATTCAACGAAACAATGTATATACATCCACATAGAAGGTGATTGTGTGTCGTCACTTGTAAACATAGTGCGCGGAGGACTGCAAACTTTTCGTAGTATATAAGCGAGGGCTATCGGTTACTTCCTCACTTCCGAGACAGTAGCCAGCAAATAAACAATAGTAAGTTATTTGTCGGTTTCTCTCTATTTCCCCCGCCGATGATCGGCTAATGGGCCGATCAAATTATTAGTATTTATATGTAAACCTTCCCCGTTTTTATGTATAAAGTATACATTATTGTCTTTTCTACATTGAATCTATTTCTTAGTAAATACAATATTTTTCCCACAGACTTATACGATAATTCACTATTATTTTTATACATCTTTGTAAAACCCAAAATATTATTTTTCTCTGCAATGAATTTGTTTTTATTTTCCCTTTTTTAACTTTCTAATGTTTCAATAAATTCTACATAATTAATAGTGAAATCTTGATTAACTAATTCATTATTTTGTACATATTTTTCTTAACATTTATTTATGTTTCCAATAGAAGTTTCGTTGTGACTGATCACTAATGTCTCCAGCACCATTTGGAGCCATATTTACTAATTGTTCATTGGAGGAATTTATATCTACTTTACTATTATCCTGCAAATTACTAACTTTTGAATTTCCCTCTTGATCTGAATTATTTAAATCAATCAAATTAGTATTGGATTTTTTCCAGCTGTTGTTCTGTAACCGATATATTAATTGTATTAGGTATAGAATCTGAAGTTTCTGTATTATTTTGAACTCTTACTGTAGTAATATCATCCACTATTCCACTCACGAACTTATCCAAATCAAAATCCTCTGAATTTTCAAACTGTTTTTGTTGTATATTTATACCGTCTATATTTTTAAATAATGTAGTGCTTAATGAATTATATCCTTGATCAAATGTAGGCAAAGTATCTTTTGACGTACCTGTTATTAAACTTTGTTCAGCTTGAAAACCTCCAATATCCGAATACCTATTACTACTTTCTACTTGAAATGTTTCATTTAAAATACTATTTGTAGCGCCAAAAAATTTTCCTGATATAGCTTTATCTGCCTTCGGTGTTGAATGTTTTCCCTTAACTATTGGACTTACAATTTTCTTTACCCCACCGTATTATGGAATTGATTGATCTTGATCTTGATGTTGGAATTGATCTGATCTAATGAATTTTTTTTTGTTTCTGAACTAGACACTTTTACAGGCTATTTTTGTACTTTATTACTTTTCCTAAAAATATTTTCTTTTAACGAGTTTTCTAAAAATTCTTTGAATGTCGGATTTTTTTAAATTTGTTGCCTAGTTAATTTTTTAGATGGCAAAGCATCTATATCACTTTTACTATCCTTATCACTCATTTGATCATTTACTATACATAATTTGTTATATACTTCAAATATACTAATCCATGCCAAACATATCTGTCTACATTAAAAATCTGTGCACGATAAAAATAATTGTCAATGCTAATTGTATTCGTCCGCAGAAACTGAACCTGTCCGCATAAAATGAGTTTATCCGCCTAAAATGATCTTGTCCGCACAATACGAATTTGTCCGTTTAAACCCTATTTATGTGCCGAAAATGTATTTTTATCCGCTTTAAATGTCCATTCGCGTTCAAAATATGTTCACGTTAAAGACATTTGTTCAGGTTAAAAATGTGTCCACTTCAAAAATTTGCGTCCGCCCTAAAGATTTATGTCCGCGATACCAATATGTCCGCACAATACAAAAATATATCCTCACTATAAATTTATGTCTGCACTAAAGGTTTGTGTCCGCGGTTTATATGTCCGCGGTTTGGGTGTCCACGCTAAAGTAGTATGTCCACGCTAACGTAATATGTCCGCGCTATATATTTATCCGCGCTATAGAGATGTGTCCACGGTTCAGATGTCTGCGTTAATAATTTGTGTCCGCGATTCCGATGTGTCCGCGGAGAAAAAAGTAGGTAATCTTTCCGCCCACGTGGAAGGAACATAAACACTTGCTACTTACGACCGCGCGACCTAATTTTTGGCGTTTTGCTACTTTGCAAATTTTTACCACCGATGGACTTTCAGTATCAGTATCAGTAAGTCCCTGGAGGTGATACCGGCGGCCCGTGCTCGGGGACGTGCCGGATCTGGCACTCAGGTCAAGCCCATTATGCCTTTCCTCCTGTTCCTTCATCATTTACTGTTGAACATCCTAACGGACAACCCATCTGGCCTAACCTAGTTTCCTATATGTAGCCTTTATCACGCTAAGGACCGACGACAGCTCCTGCGTTCGCATAAATTCCGGATCGAAGAAGGGTACCCCCCACACCCCGTGTCTCGTGCCCGCAAAAGCCGGGCATCTACACACGAGGTGCTGCGTGGTCTCCTCCCGCACCATCTGCACCTTGCATCCCTCCTCCCCCGCATCTTCATCTTATACAGGTGGTATCCCACGCGCCAGTGTCCGGTGAAGAAGCCCACAATCAGCCTGAGTTCGGTCCTCCTTGACCTATTCAGGGCGTTCAACCATTCATAGGGTGGTTCATCCCCCAGCATGCATTTCGCTTGTTGGGATCCTGCTGTCCCCCTCCATTTTCTCTCCAGCTCCTCCTGGAGCCACCTTTTCACCGCACTATCCAATGCGCAAGCAGGTACCGCCACCCTGCAGAGCTTAGCCCTTACCAGTCGAGAGCCCCTCCCCGCTAGGTGGTCTGTCTTTTCATTACCGATAATGCCTGCGTGCCCAGGCACCCAAACTATCCTAACCTCCTTTTGCCCTGCCAGCGTCTTCAGTGACTGTCTGCACCCCATCACCTCTCTTGAGTCGATGCGGATAGCGTCCAGTGCCAGGAGCGCCGCCCTACTATCCGTACATATGGTAATCAACCTATGGTTGCTTTCCTCATTCTGCATCCAGTCAGATCACTCTCTTACAGCCCTGACTTCTGCCTCGGCGCCGCCCTTCCTCCACGCTCCTGCTCCTACCCCCTGATCCGTCTTTGAGCCATCCGTAAACCACACCTCTCCCACCTTGAGTAGATCGTATGTGCCCCCAATCCATTCCGATCTTTCCGGTATGATAACCTTATATGATTTTGTGAACCGTAATTCCCCAACCATCCTTTCAAACTCCTTCCAATCACTATCTTTCATGATCTCCTTCATTATCCCTTCCTCCCTGAACCTATCACTCGACCTGGCTCCTGAGAGCCTTATGCATGCCTTGAAAGCGCCAGCCCTGATGTCCCTGGCCAGCGGGATTCCTAGCAGGAGTTCCAGAGCAACTGTCGGGGTCGACCTCATGGATCCCGCCATTCTTCGCACCACCAGCCCTTGGACTCGGTCTAGCGCCCCCCGCACACTTATGTGCCCATACAATGGCACTGTGCTTCAGCCTCGGTTTTACGATAGGTTCATAAATCTATCTTACTTGGGCCTTCGCACATTTGTCCCTTATGTGCTTACCCCAGTTGAGCTTTGAGTCTATCGTGACCCCCAGGTACTTAACCTCCTTTAACAGTTTCAGTGGAATGCCATTCAAGGCAAGCCCCTCTACCGCATTGGTCTTGTACCTAGTTGTATACAACATGACGTTCACTTTCCTGGGGTTCACACTTAGCCTCACTGCGTTGCACCACTCTTCCACGAGGCTCAACGTGTACTGCATGACTCCCGCCACTACACCCCTGTTGTCGCCTCTCACTAGAATCAGGATGTCGTCAGTATACGCCTGCGCGTATATACCTGCTTTCTCCAGCTTCCTCAACAAACCGTCCACTACCATACACCACAGAGTAGGAGATATTACTCCCCCTTGTGGGTATCCCTTCCCCACTCTACAGCTCCCAGAGCTCGCGCCCCAGTGCGCCTCCACCACCCTGCTGCTCAGCGTACCCCATATCCAGTTGAAAACCGTCTGGGAGACACTGTGCTCCACCAGTCCCTCCGCCATGGTTTCCCTGGTAGTGTGGTTAAATGCATCATCTACGACCAGGAAAGCCGCCAGCACTAATCTTCTCCTTTCCATACCCTTCTCTATTCGGAAAACAGCTTCCGTTAGTGCCGTCTCTACCGATTTTCCCGCCTGGTAAGCGTGCTGTCCACTGTGTAGTGGTGCTGTTTCCAGGCATTCTTCTTTTATATACCTATCTACTAGCCTTTCCAGCGCTTTCAAGAGAAAGGAGGTCAGGCTGATAGGTCTATAATCCCCTGCGACCGAATGCTGTGTTTTCCCTGGTTTAGGGAAAACACAGCATTTTTCGCCCTTCTCCATTTGCCTGGTGTGTACCCGTATGCCAGGCACGCCCTAAATAACTTCTCCACTGCAGTCCCGAGTATCGTCTCCTCCTGCTGTAACAAAGCCGGAAAAATTCCGTCCAATCCTGCAGCTTTGTATGGCTCAAAGGAGTCCAAAGCCCATTTTATTCTTCTCCTACTAGTGATGCGCCTGACTATTCGCCAGTCGCATCCACTAGGCCTGTGTCCTATTTTTTCCTCCTTTCCTCCCACTTGATGGTCCGGGAAATGCTTCTTGAGCAGCTCTGAGAGAGCATCCTCCGCATTTTCCGCCCAACTCTCTCCTACCTTGATTGTGTCAGCCAAGGTGCCCATGGGATGCTGGAGTATTCTGCACAACCTGGCCGTGTCCTTAAGGTCCGTCCACGTGCTGCAGGCCCTCCTCCACCCCGTGGTCCTGGCGTCCTCAATGGCCTTCTTGTATTCCCTGCGCGCTAACCTAAATCTATACATGTCCTCCTCCGTCCTGGTTCACTCGGACCTATTTCGGAGTCTTATTACACCCTTACGTAGCTTCCCCAGCGTCTTACTCCACCAGGGTGCTCCCTTGGGTTTGACGCTTTTCCTGAGTTCACAGTTTTCTTCATACAAGTTCAGGATAACTTCGGTAAGAACCTCGCATCCGTGCTCGATATCCTCTGCCCTCCGTAGAACGTCGGAAAGGTACCTATCCTCGCCGCCAGGCTCTCCCTGTAGCCTTGCCAGTTGGTCTTCTTTGGGTTTCTCCCATAAGTTGCCAACGTACTTTCACCACCAATGTTGAATACAATCTGATTGTGATCCGACATCGTAACCTATGCCGAGACCCTCTATCCCTTTATCTTTGACCACAGAGATCTCGTTGCGAGAGTGATGTCGATGACTTCCTCCCTTATCGAGTTGTCAAATGTTAGTTTATTGCCTGCGTTCATTACATCCATGTTCGTGGTTGCCAGAAAACCCAGCTGACCTTCCCCTCTCTCATTTATGTCAGAACTTCCCCACACCGTGTGGTGTGCGTTTGTATGGCATCTAGCCTCTACTTCGTCTGGCGGGCATTTCCCCTCGTATGGAAAGTACGCTGCTGCCACAAGTAGGTCCTTTGTAACCCCTCCTGCCGCATACTTCACCTGTGTCTATCTCTGCCATGCGCTTAGCTAGAACAGCCGTGGCGCTTTTGCAGTGGTGTAAGTTGATCTGTGCGAACGTAATTGTGGTGCTCGTCCCCCTAATTGTCATTAGGGGTTTCCTCCTCTATGGCCGCTGCCCCCTCCTCTGCCCTGGTGGTTTCCACCTCTATGGCATTCTCCTCCTTCTTTCCCCTTGCCCTTCGTCCTTTCCCTTCAGGGGGACGACATGCGCCCTGCTACTCCCCAGAAAAGGTCGCCAGTCTAGGGTCTCCAGCGCCTCGACCTCCTCCCCTTCCAGGAGTATCCTCACAACCATCACCTCCCTTCCCCCGGCCTCGACCCCTTTGGTGGCCTTCTGAGAGCCGGTCACCACCCAGGTTTCAGCCTCGAGGGTCGGGTTTTGTCGCCCTATGTTCTTGATCACCACCTTAGGATCCTTGGATCCCGGGCAGTAGATCAAGGCCCTAGTCATCTTGCCTAGTTCCCCCATGCCAACCGCCTTGACCTGGAGTCCCTCGCCTTTCCACTTCTCTACCTTTTCTAGCAGCCATGATGTGTCTTCGGCTGCTTTACAGTTGAGGATTAACGCCCCCCTCTGCTGCCAGTTTTCCCAAGAATTGGGAAAGTAGGCGCCGTCAGGTGCGTCGAAAATCTCCCCATGAATGCGGTCGAGGACCCCATTCGCTTCCTCCGCGCTCAGTCTAGCGTCAGGGTACTGCAGCGGAACAATGGCCACCTTCAGTTCTGTGGCCACCGCCCCACTGTACGCCCTCTGCCCGGTGCCCTAGCCCTTCTTCCGATCCCTCGGAGTCGAGCTATCAGAGTGCGCTCTCTTAGAGGGTGTATCCTCAGTCATCGGGGTATCCCCCAAAACCTCCAGGTTTGCCTTACCCGCGTCCTCCGGCTTGCCTGCCTCAGCCTGCGGTCCTACTATGTTATTTGGGCTAGGGAGCCCTTTGGTTGCAGACGCTTTTGGAACCATTTTATCTCCTGTACTTGTCATTTCCATTTCCATTTAAGCGGATATGTACGTGTGTAAGTGGCAGGCAGACCCTTCCTCCCCGACTCCGATACCACCTCCGTCCCTCCCACTGAGGAGCCCCCTCCCCCCACCAGTGGCCCCGGCCGAGCCCCTGAACTATCCGGCGGCCCAGGAGCGCCGTAACCCCCAGTTTTCCCGCTGTACCCTCCGATGAGGTGGAGGGGACTCCCGTTGGAGAGGTCCAGAAGGAGGTCGCGGCTCCGGGGAATCCGAGTGATCCTGCAGTGTAGTGTTTTGTTCGTGTGTGTCTGTGTTATTGTACTGTATTGTGTACCCTAGCTGAGCATTACCGCAATTCGCTCAGTAGGGGAGGGCCAGCCTTTTAGCCCCGGGCTACCCCCTGTCAGATGGACCGATGGACATGACAAACTGATCAAATTAAACCTCCGTACGTGCATTCACTATACGTATTGAATTATATTTCTTGACTTTTACTCAATTTGTTCAGTAATATTGCTTTTTTTGCAAAATTTAATATATTATCAAATTTAGTTCTAACTGAAACTCCGATTTTTCTATTTAAGAAATAACTCAATGCATTTCTTCGAGCCAATTATTTATTTATTTGTTGCCAATGTTTCGAACCGTTTTTCTATTTGCTCAGTTTCTACTTTATTTTTCTCAACTTTAGGTATTTGACAAAATAAATCTATTATATTATTTATTTCCGCTAATTGTCCTATTGACTGCTTTCTATTGCTTAATAATTTTTGCAAAAATAATTTTTTTCCACTTCTTTTCTTTTGAATCACTTTACTTTCACAATTTTCAAAACTCATTTGATTAATTCGCTGAAATTATACAAAATCAGTGGAATCAGTAACCGCTACTAAGCAGGTCGAAGGATAGGCCGCTACTCAGCAGACCTAAGGAATAAATAAAGGAACCGCTACTAAGCAGGTCTAAGGAAAAGTCACTACTAAGCAGACCTTAGAAAGGAAGGAAAATGGATATAATTAATCAAATGATTATCTGTTTAGTTAAATTATTTTTATCGTTGCTATTCTTTGATCTATTTTATTAATTTTACAATATATGATGTGACACGGCAGGACGGGGAACGCGAGGAGGAAAGCCGCGCGACCACGGTAATGAGGATGCAACCGGGAAATTCGCGGCACGGAGTCCACGGTAATGATCGGGTCGCTGGGTTCGCTCTCTGGGTGGTGGTGTGGTGTGCAGTTGTGGTGTGTCGTTCTTCTTGTCGTTCTCTCCTCCCGTGTTCCTCGAGACTTTGCGTCGCGTTTGATTTAATAGTTAAGGGCGCATTGACGCGTCGCGAATACCTCGAGCAGTCTACAGGCCTCGGCTGACACTCTTGTATGTCAGGGCCGTTTGAGCCGGGAAATAATAAAGGATTAAACACGCGTGGATTTGCGGATAACAGTAGTTGGTTTATTATACGGATTAACTTTGTTCGTATTACACACTCTCGTTTTGCACATTCCTCGTACGCAGGCACGGCGGCGGCCTCGGCAGATACCCCGCACTCACGGATTAACAACTACTCTTCTTACTTTTTCCTACGTATTGTAATTTACAATTAATAGGTTTAAAAATCAATAACGTCATAGGACGTTATACTACATTATTATGAGCAGATTCGAGATCTGTTAGTGTCGTTGCAATAACAAAATACATCAGTACTCTGATTTAATGCCTGAAATCAGCCTTTTAACCTTGTTGGATTGCCATCTTATCTAAAATTGAGCAGTACTATTAAAATTTAAATATTTTGACTCAACATCAGCATTACTTCAGCCTTGTATACTCGAACTTTTATAATTCAAGCTTTTCATTTATATACTTGTTTTTATACTCAAACTTTTACTTCCGAATCAATTATCAGCAGGAACGTGTTGATTTTTTATCACTTCCTCTTCTAACCAAATATTCCAACTATGTGTCATCAGCCTTTGACGTAATTTTAGTTTTAAAAGATCCAAATACACAGTTTTATTTCTTAACTTGTTTGAAACTGGATAGTTTTTGTGCCTTGCAATTACAAGACGAAACTGAATCATTTCGAATTTAATTTTGGGATACTTTTGAACAGAGTTCCCCGGCCCACCGTGAGGCTTATCAAATTACTCAGGACCGAGTTTCCTTACGCTGGCTTAAGTAAAACTCTGCAGTTGAAGACACCAGTTCAACCCTTCACCTCTTTCTCTATTAAACATGGGGCCCACTTTCCGTTTTCTATATCAATTAACGAGTAATTTTTCACTAGCAAGTGTTCAGTTAACAAACATCAATTAACAGAACAATACTAATTACTTAGTTTTTAATTTTCACAATCAAGTAAATAACTACTCTTTTAACGAATAACAATCAAAAGAATAACATTTCATCACAGAAGGCAATATTATTTTTACCACTCCCCGCACAAAAATCGTACTGTAGCGTCTCATTGCGGGGGCTTAAGCATGCCACGTAATCTCTAGGCAGATTTACATAATAAATACATAACTATACTCGTGTAACCTTAATTAGTCCGGGAATCCTAGGATTTTGTCAAAGATTCGTGTTATTGTTTATTTTATTGTTGAAATATATTAGTAGTCACTTACTGAAAATAACCATGAAGTTTCTACTTCGGGTCGGCTAGAGAACATTGTTATTATTGCAAAATAAGTTGCAGAAATGCATTTTTTTAGTTTTTCTTGGTTAACCTTATTGTTATTGCATTTCTGTAAAAAAAGATAGAGATAAAAGTTGATCAGAATTGAATTTTCTATAAGATGCATGTATTCTTAAGTGTAAAATTAATATTCTTCATTGCTAAATTGTTAAACAAAGAAAGTTTTTCTTTGAATTTTCATATTCCAATGGTTTTTACAAAAATTCATTTTTGTTCATCGGATTAGCACTCAAAAATGACTTTCACTGTAGACAACGTAAAAATTGATTCCTTGTTATCTTAAAATGGCGTCTTATTGGAAAATTATTTACCCAAAAAGGTTAAATTGCTGTCAAATCCGATTCAGGAATGATAATCGCGTTTAATCAACAGATTTTGACGTACTTAAAATTGATAACAAGGCATTTTATTAATATTAATATTTAACAATATCTGTAACAAAAACAATTTTTTATTTAACATGTTTTTTTCTCAGCTTTAACATCATGCTGATTTATATATCATAGATGAAATGCAAACACCCCAAATTATCAATTTTTCTGAACAAAAATCTATGAAAAATAAAACTTTTATATGCATATATTGCGTTATCCAACCTTTTTATGATGAATGTAAATAATTTTATGATGATAGCAGTGCAGTGCAGGTTGTGCATATAGCCAAAACAAATTTTTTTTTCAGAAAAATTGATAATTTGGGGTGTTTGCATTCCTATGATATTTAAATTAGCATGATGTTAAAGCTGAGAAAAAAAAACGTTAAATGAAAAAAATGTATTATAATAACAGCGTTGGTTGCTGAGATAATGTAATTGCAACTAAGGTGCACGAATTCTCTCCGCCGCCGCGCGGGGATCACCCCACCACTGCGCCGCCTAGCCTAAGCAGCCGCACGGCCGCATGCACTGAACTTGCATTGTTCTTCGGTCGTTTTAGAAGAACTAAACCATCTAGAGCTATCGGGTAAAATGTCATCTTTTTTGGATTATTTCAACAACCACTGTGCCAAATTTCAATTAAAAATTCAAGTAGTTTCGACATAATCGTCGGTTGAAAAATTTTTTTATCTCGGCTCCTATTGGTCCGATCTTGACAAAATTTATATGAAAATTCATGGTTTTTTACGTACTTTAAGATACATTTTACCACGATTCCCTAACTTAAAAATTGGTCGAAATATTTAATTTTTTTTGTTATAAATATTGTTAAATATTATTATAAAGGGAATTCCTTTTTATCGATTATTAAGTACGATATAATCTGTTGATTAAACGCGATTGGACTCAATTATCATTCCGGTATCGGTTTCGATAGCAATTTAAACTTTTCGGGTAAATAATTTTGCAATAAGACGCCATTTTAAGATAACAAGATCGGGCTTCAATTTTTACGTTGTCTACAGTGAAAGTAATCTTTGAGTGCTAATCCGATGAACAAAAATCAATTTTTGTAAAAACCATTGGAATATGAAAATTCAAAGTAAAACTTTCTTTGTTTAACAATTTAGCCATGAAGAACATTAATTTTACACTTAGGAATACATGCATCTTATAGAAAATCCAATTCTGATCAACTTTTGTGTCTACCTTTTTTTACAGAAATGCAATAACAATAAGGTTAATCCAGAAAAACTAAAAAAAAATGCATTTCTGCAACGTATTTTGCAATAATAACAATGTTCCCGACCTGGCCCGAAGTAGAAACTTTATGGCTATTTTCAGTAAGTGACCACCAATATATTTCAACAATAAAATAAACTATGGCTCAAACTTTTTAATATGATGCTTTTGAACTCCCTTATTCCCAGATTAAATGTCATCTTTTAAACTGATTCTTTTTCAATATTGATTGGAATATGTAGTTTATTCATATATCTATACTGTAAAAATCTATCTAGTATAAAAAGTTCGTGTGTTCACTGATTATGTAAAGATAGCCAGGAAGTTTAAAATTGAAATAAAATTTCGTTTGCTTATTATGCTGTTTATCTATATAAGTAATAGAAGCTGTAGTATACTAGTTTTTTTAAAGTAACTCTTTTATTTTATGATTTATAAAGAGTTATCCACATTGTGCTTCTTCCGGCATCGCTATTTAGCGGATGGAAAAATGATTGGTTTGCTTTTTAAAAATCCATTATACAAATATCAGCTATTGTATCTGAATAATATTTCGAAATGATGTATTTCGAAGGTTGTTCACCCTGCAAGAATCTTTCTCGATATAATACCGACAGAATGTCTTATTTTATCGTCTGTCGATAGATTATCGAGAAAAATATCGCCAGAAACCCCGTCACCTAGCGACGTTTTCTGGAATGCCACTTGTCTGATTGGAGTTAGTTATATGGTCGTTCGGCCCATGAGATTATTTAAAATCATTTATTGTTGTTTGCCACGGAGTAACTGTGTACGAAGAATTGAGTACAATATATAGCCTCGAATATCATACATTAATTATTTGTATTAATTTCTGTTCACCCAATTGCTACTACATTCCCGCTTTCCCGCCTTTCAGGACTTTATGAGCCGGGAGAAGGAGTCAGCTGCGCATAAATAAATTAATTGTACACTAACTGGAATTTCCGTGCGGGTGGGTAAAATTCCAGGTTACAAAGTAAATAAAGCATATATATTATCGGTAGCTTATCGGGAACAATTCTATCAGGAATATGACCTAAACGATATTATCGACAGTTCATCGCTACATTGTATCGCGACATAATATGCCGAGTTGCTAGTTTTCAATTCTATAACTTATAAGCTATTTTCCACCAGGTTCATTGACATATTTGAAAAATAATTTTTCAAAAATTCACAGTTCCTGAGGGAACTATTTTTCGTAGAAAATGCATTCAATACGTTTTCAAGGAAATTTTCTCTAGTTTCTAAAAAAATACTTCCAATGAAAAAAAAAAATATATATATATATATCCCCTAACATAAAATTTAAATTTAAATATTTTTCAACTAAAGAACGATATATGCATGGAATTGGACGATTAAACCAGCTTCTTCGAAGTGAAGTTTGATCGTAATTATATGAAAAGCCTCGTTCGAAGAGATTACATGCGTAGTTCCCCCCCGCCTGGTAGGTGTCACAGCGTTTTTAGAGTGAGAAACGAACTTTTGTGGCGGTACGCGCGCCTCGCTCCCGCGTCGCGCCCGCCGATTCTTCATTTTTTCAGAGTATTTCTTATACAATTGCTATAGGGTTTTTGGGGGTAATAATATCGTTTATTACTGGGTTGGTTGTAATCTCTTCGAACGAGGCTTTTCATATAATTACGATCGAACTTCACTTCGAAGAAGCTGGTTTGATCGTTCAATTATATTTCAGCCTCGTTCTCGAAATTACATGCGTAGTCTTTTAGAGTAAGCAGCAATTTTATTATTATTATACTTTTATTTATTACCTTCCTTTAATCAATACAAACTTTTTTATAATCTTTCTTTGTAATACTACAATTTTCAATATTATCTTTTTTATTATGATTCTAATATTGCCATCGCAAATTGTTGATTCGAATCCTGGATAGGCCTATTATAAAATCTGGCAAAAACTTGCGAGCTATTTGACCAACCCGCGGTCCTTCTGATAACTCCTATGTCTATACCCTTTGTCATTGCCGCTGAGGTAGATGCGTGCCTCATGGAATGTGCAGTAAATATTGATACATCTATGCTACTTTTCTTTAATACACTTTTTACCCATCTACTTATAGTTTGCGACGTAATAGCTTTATGCGGCTTTTTTGTCGAAATAAATAGTTTATCTATATTACCCCTCAGAGACCTTGTTTTTTCTATATATGTTTCTATCATCGTAGCTGCTCATATACTCTTATCTACAAACTTTGGTAGCAATAACAATGGTTCTAAACTATTCGGTCTTGACGTCTTAATTCTATCAAGCACTTTTATTTCCAGTCGTTCTGGTGTATTTTTTATATTACTTATCCTAATACACGCAATTGTTTGAGCCCTATGGGCTGTACATAAAACCATTAATGTCACCGTTTTTTCGGTAAGTTCGCTCAACGTTAACTCATCTACTGCTCTCTGTCTTTTTAAATAATTTAACACAATTGCTACGTCCCAAGTATAAGAATATTTGGGCAAAGCCGGACGTAATTTATAAACACCTTTAAAGAATCTTTTTATCAAACGCTTCTCGCCTAAATTTTTTGCGGACAATAATGAAACTGCTGATCTATACGTGTTTAACGTCGAATATGAAACACCTTTTTTGAAAGCGCTTGTTAAAAAACATAATAATGTATTTCTTGTAGGTGCATAAAATTCAACTTTTTGTTCTTCGCAAAATAAGTACCATAGTTTTAACGCGCTACTATATTGTTTTAACGTTGTGTCTGTTAATGATGCCAATAATATTTCTGTAGATTCCAGCGGTACCTTTCTCCTTATATACGCCTCCCTGATACAATCCCTGCAATTAATCTTAAATGCTGTGCCCTGGGATGCGATTTTTTCCTACAAGATGATAATAATAAGTTTTTATTCGGTCCGAAAACCATTGTCTTATCTACTAACAAACTCTTAAAAAGAGGAAACCACGGTTGGTTTGGCCATTCCGGTACTACCACAATACCTGTGGCTTTTTCATTCTTTATTTTTGCTAAAGTTTTTAATATTAGACAGAATGGTAGAAAAGCATAAAATTGTAATCTTGTCCAGTTTATACTAAAAGCATCAACATTTATCGCTTCTTTGTCCGGCATCCAAGAGCAGAATTTTTTACACTTTCTATTTTCTCTATTTGCAAACAAATCTATGTCTGGTTCTCCGAATTGTTTTTTAATATCATTAAATACCTCATCACACAACTCCCATTCCGTATCATCTGTACTCAACCTAGACAACCTGTCTGCTTTATCATTATCTGCAGATGCAATATATGTTGCAAACAAAAATATATGCTTCTTTTCTGCCCATTGCCAAATGCTTTTTGCCAAGTCATTAAACTTTTGTACCTTATTCCACCCATCCTATTGATGTATGAAATTGCCGTTGTATTGCCTATTCTTAATAAAATTTGACAATTTGACCTATTATTTGCTAACTTTTCTAATGCTAACTTCACAACTAATAATTCCCTATAATTAATAGAATCCAGCTTTTCTTTTTCATTCCAAAACCCAAATATATTATCTGAGCCATTGGTTGCCCCGTATCCTGTGCCTGATGCATCAGTATAAATTTCCATTTCAAAATAATCAATCGATTTTTTCCACCAATTCAAATCCTCATCAACCCCTTTTGGTATTATCATCACTTGTTCATAATCATTATTATTTTTTTATTAAAGCCTTTAACTTTTCTCTTTCCAAACACTTTGTGTACATTATTCCATATTCTACACCTGGACACGCAGCAACCAATGATCCAATTAATTTTGCAAATTCTTTAATCCCACAATTTTTCTTTTTTGCAAACTTTACTATCATGCTTTTTAAATGAATCCTTTTTTCCTTTGTAATCTCAATCGTATATTGATTTGAGTTTATAACAAAACCTAAATATTTACATTGTATTTTTGGCCATAACTGACTTTTCTTTATATTTAAAATAAAGCCTAAATTCTGCAATAATAATATTGTGCTGTTTACATTTTTATTACATTGATTAAAATTATCTCCTATGCATAATATATCGTCTAAATATATTACTGATACTAGATCTTGAGACCTTAACGTCATCATGACCGGTTTTAATATTTTTGTAAACAAATAAGGGCTTGACGTCAACCCATTTGTCAAGCAAGTAAACTGATAAAGCTTTCCTAAAAATCTGAATCTCAAATACTTCCTACTCTTTCTATCAATTGGTATTAAAAAATATGCGTCTTTTAAATCAATATTCGCTAAATAACTATTGTGAAATATTAATTTTGTTGCTGTTCTTATGTTTTCCATTTTAAAATGTTCAATTTTTATAAATTCATTTAGTTTTTTCAAATTCAATATAAAACGAAAGGATCCATCTGCTTTTGGAATTATGAAGTAACTTGATATAAACTGGCCTTGACTTGCCTTACAGGGTTCCACCACCCTTTTATCCAATAACATTTTTATTGTTTCCTTATATTTTTTAATTTCTAACTCAGACTCGAATTTTTTAATAGGTTCAATTTTTTGATAAACCTTTTTGGCAAATTTTATCTTATATCCTTTAATACAGTTTAACACAAATTTACTCTCAGTTATTTTTCCCATTCATCTATAAAATATCTTAACCTACCACTTACTTTACCTACATTTATTTGAAGCTCTTCTGGCCTTGCTTGAATCGGTTCTGATTCTGATTTTGAACTTTCTGATTGTACGGTTGCTGGAACTTTTTGAAGTAGAATCTTGGACGAGCCTGACCCTGAGTGTAGCCTGCTTGAGCATGTCCAGGTCGTTTTGCTGGCAGGCCTTTCTGGTTTAAATTTTGTTTTGCTTGTAAAGGCATCTCTCTTTGTCCTTTTATAATACTTAATCCAACTTTGTTCATAGCTTTCGCCTGTTTCACAGTCTCTGACAAATTTTTTCCAAACAGAAATTCATCTGTCTCAGCTTTTTCTAATACTTGTTTATTTAATTTTTCTACACCTGGTAAAATAAATGCTTTTCTACTTTTTGTCTGACTGAATATTAACTGACTGATCAATTTTCCAATGTCAGGATAGTTTATCCAAAAAAGCTACTTGATCAATGCCTTCTTCTCTCGCTTTAGCTAAATCATTAAACATTGAAGCAACCGACATAAGTGCCGAGCCCGCCAATTGTTGCCTTTCCTGCATATAACTATTTCTTTTTAAAGCTGTTTCATGCAAAATTGCTGCTACCTCTGGATTTAACTTCGGTGCTTCCACATCCTTTGATCTAGGATATTTTCCCAATAATTTTTCTTTCTCTGTATCTTCAAGACCATACTTTTTCCAATAATTCCATCTATTAGACAATTTTGAATGTACTTTTGCAACTGGAATGTTGTTCTGGGAAGGATCTGCCCCTAAGGCTTGCATGAAATCTTCAGAAGGTTCTTCTTCTGACTCCTCCCCATTTTTCTCATTTTTATTTTTCTCGTTTTCTTTGTTCTCATTTTTTGAGCCTGAAATTATTATTTTTCTATACTAATTTTATTTGTCATGTCGCTCGTACATGCGCACGTTTTTTATGCCATTGTCCTACCGCTCGTGTAGGCGCACGGATAATTTTTTGATATTTTTCGTTAATTTGTTCTGTTGCTCGTACAGACGCATTAGACTGTTTTTTATTTTTCACCTTACCTTCATTTTCTGATTCTTGGGAAGAATCCTCTTTTCTAATGGGATCCGACATCTCATAAGATAAGTTCGATGATGTATCTGAGTCATTCATAACCTCAATTTCATCTTGCTCTTTTTCAATCTCTTGCATTTGACTTTTTAGTCTCTTTACTTCCTGTTGCAGGTCCTCAATTGTTAATTTTCTTTTTCTGCTTTTTTCTTTACTTTTCACTCCACGTGCTTCACCTCACGCACAGCAAAAAGGAATGAAGAATCGGCGGGCGCGACGCAGGAGCGAGGCGCGCGTACCGCCACAAAAGTTCGTTTCTCACTCTAAAAACGCTGTGACACCTACCGGGCGGGGGGGGGGGGGGGGAACTACGCATCTACTCTCGAGAACGAGGCTGAAATATAATTAACAGTTATGTGTATAACATTATTTCACGATTTATTGAATTATTTATATTTTTTATTCAGGTTACAATTTGACATGCTGCGCGTCCGTATTAAATATATGAGTAAATGCTCCAACATGTAACATGGATATTTTAGATTAAAAGTGTTATTTCGACAAAATAAATGGCTGTATGAGATTCTTCGATTCAAAATTGGTGTAAAACGCAAAAAAACCGATTGCGATACGTTAATTTTAACAACAAAAACATCGTTGTAATATTAAGAAAAATACACAACGTGCGCGCGAGAATGGCATCGACAGCCACGGCAGAGCTTGCGCCCGGACGAGTGGAGGGGGTATATTTCACTTTTTCGCCAAACTTCTGAAATATATACGAAATAGACATTTCACATGCTGTGTGTTCTTTTTTGAGGCACTTTTGCCATATAAATTTGTAATCTACATGATCGTTAGTTCATCAGCTTTCGACTTATGTACAGTTTCTAGGATAAATCATAAATTAATATTGGAAAAACAGTATCAAAAGCGTTAGAGTCTCGCGACCAGCATATTTGTATGCGAGTCATTTTGTTTCACGGAGCTTGTCATTAGCAACAAATCATTATTCATTATTATTTAAGCATCGATAAACATTCGTAAGTTCTTCTTTTTGCGAAAATTAATTGTTTATGGCGACAAAACATGTAAATCAAGTTTTCACATATAACAGTATATCTATAGCGATACTGATGCCTGGATGAATGGAGGGGTAACTCGCTCCTTCAGCGTCGGAGCAGCTTGGCTCACATGTATAAAAGATTGCGTGATTCCGGGAAGAGCATCCATTCTTCCACTGAAGGTGGAGTTAGAAGGAGCAAGCTGCCTAGAAGGAGCCTAGCTAGCTGAAGCACGCGGAGAAGTGTTGATGCTCCGGAAAGCCCTGAATGCGGAGCATTGAGTGTCCCATAGGGAATTCGATAAAACGCGAAATTATTATATTTTTTTAATAAAAAACAAAGTTAATTGTAAAATTTAAGTTTTTCTTTAAATCCCTTCACATGGCGAGATGCAAACATTCTACACTAAGTCAGACTGAGCGCTTGCATATTTTTTCTTAAGCGCTGGACTACCCTTGGACTCAATACGTGGTCTAAGAAGGAAAAAGCGATTTTTAAATAATAATAATATTTTTGCCCGATTGGTAGTGGTGGAGGTGGTCATGGCGGCCCTTGCTCGGGGACGTGCCATGACCGAGCACTGAGGCAGATGCCCATTATGCTGTACCTTCCTCCCCGCCGCCCGATTCCACGCAGTGGTACCTTTAGAGTATACCTTGTGGCTCCGGTCGGCCGAGTTCCCTATAGTCTAGGCATGTTTTAGCCATGTCTGTGCCCCGAGCAGATATACGTATATATATGCTCGACGCACACATGGACTGCACACGCCCAAACTGGACTTACAGTTTAGCTACATAATACATCCATAGATTGCGTACAGTGGAATCCGAACCACTGGAGCTTCGACGTTATAAGACACTTAAGTATATACATACAGGTGTATGTAAACATAAAGGTGTCCCAATGACAGAAAAGCCGAGAGTCGGGATCGAACCCAGAACTTTTGGATCACGAGTCCGACACTCTGCCTACTGAGCCGTCTCCGCTATAATAATAATAAATCGAATAAACAAATTCTAGTGATTCGCAAATACATAGCATTGCGTCTATGTTAAGCACCCACGCAATTTTCATCTTCATTATTCTTTATCAGCCATTGCATCATCATAAAGAACAATTTTCCATACGAGAGGATCAAGTAGCCGTCCAAAGCTAAAGTCTTCATTTACTCAGAAACGCATTGTGTCGTTTTATGAGTAGAGAAGCAACGTGCATTGTATCACGATTGTCATCATTTTCGTTGCTAAACATATACAATGCATTACGTCATTGTATATAGAAGTAACTATTAAAAGTCATTCGATTTTAATTTATTGGCGACATCTTTGATTTATTTGCCCGGTATCCCGGACCATGTAAAATTTAAATAATTTATCAGTAAATTTTCTTTTGTAATCTCTTGCCTCTATTTCTCTTCGTTGCGCAGAGGCGGGGGCGTTTCAAGCTTTATATGCAATTTAGACAATTGTAACGTGGAATTTATGCCCGTTCCAGAAAACGTCTTTTAGTTTAGAAAGTTATTTTAAAGACGTTTTCTGGAACGGGCATAAATTCCACGTTACAATTGTCTAAATTGCATATAAAGCTTGAAACGCCCCCGCCTCTGCGCAACGAAGAGAAATAGAGGCAAGAGATTACAAAAGAAAATTTACTGATAAATTATTTAAATTTTACATGGTCCGGGATACCGGGCAAATAAATCAAAGATGTCGCCAATAAATTAAAATCGAATGACTTTTAATAGTTACTTCTATATACAATGACGTAATGCATTGTATATGTTTAGCAACGAAAATGATGACAATCGTGATACAATGCACGTTGCTTCTCTACTCATAAAACGACACAATGCGTTTCTGAGTAAATGAAGACTTTAGCTTTGGACGGCTACTTGATCCTCTCGTATGGAAAATTGTTCTTTATGATGATGCAATGGCTGATAAAGAATAATGAAGATGAAAATTGCGTGGGTGCTTAACATAGACGCAATGCTATGTATTTGCGAATCACTAGAATTTGTTTATTCGATTTATTATTATTATAGCGGAGACGGCTCAGTAGGCAGAGTGTCGGACTCGTGATCCAAAAGTTCTGGGTTCGATCCCGACTCTCGGCTTTTCTGTCATTGGGACACCTTTATGTTTACATACACCTGTATGTATATACTTAAGTGTCTTATAACGTCGAAGCTCCAGTGGTTCGGATTCCACTGTACGCAATCTATGGATGTATTATGTAGCTAAACTGTAAGTCCAGTTTGGGCGTGTGCAGTCCATGTGTGCGTCGAGCATATATATACGTATATCTGCTCGGGGCACAGACATGGCTAAAACATGCCTAGACTATAGGGAACTCGGCCGACCGGAGCCACAAGGTATACTCTAAAGGTACCACTGCGTGGAATCGGGCGGCGGGGAGGAAGGTACAGCATAATGGGCATCTGCCTCAGTGCTCGGTCATGGCACGTCCCCGAGCAAGGGCCGCCATGACCACCTCCACCACTACCAATCGGGCAAAAATATTATTATTATTTAAAAATCGCTTTTTCCTTCTTAGACCACGTATTGAGTCCAAGGGTAGTCCAGCGCTTAAGAAAAAATATGCAAGCGCTCAGTCTGACTTAGTGTAGAATGTTTGCATCTCGCCATGTGAAGGGATTTAAAGAAAAACTTAAATTTTACAATTAACTTTGTTTTTTATTAAAAAAATATAATAATTTCGCGTTTTATCGAATTCCCTATGGGACACTCAATGCTCCGCATTCAGGGCTTTCCGGAGCATCAACACTTCTCCGCGTGCTTCAGCTAGCTAGGCTCCTTCTAGGCAGCTTGCTCCTTCTAACTCCACCTTCAGTGGAAGAATGGATGCTCTTCCCGGAATCACGCAATCTTTTATACATGTGAGCCAAGCTGCTCCGACGCTGAAGGAGCGAGTTACCCCTCCATTCATCCAGGCATCAGTATCGCTATAGATATACTGTTATATGTGAAAACTTGATTTACATGTTTTGTCGCCATAAACAATTAATTTTCGCAAAAAGAAGAACTTACGAATGTTTATCGATGCTTAAATAATAATGAATAATGATTTGTTGCTAATGACAAGCTCCGTGAAACAAAATGACTCGCATACAAATATGCTGGTCGCGAGACTCTAACGCTTTTGATACTGTTTTTCCAATATTAATTTATGATTTATCCTAGAAACTGTACATAAGTCGAAAGCTGATGAACTAACGATCATGTAGATTACAAATTTATATGGCAAAAGTGCCTCAAAAAAGAACACACAGCATGTGAAATGTCTATTTCGTATATATTTCAGAAGTTTGGCGAAAAAGTGAAATATACCCCCTCCACTCGTCCGGGCGCAAGCTCTGCCGTGGCTGTCGATGCCATTCTCGCGCGCACGTTGTGTATTTTTCTTAATATTACAACGATGTTTTTGTTGTTAAAATTAACGTATCGCAATCGGTTTTTTTGCGTTTTACACCAATTTTGAATCGAAGAATCTCATACAGCCATTTATTTTGTCGAAATAACACTTTTAATCTAAAATATCCATGTTACATGTTGGAGCATTTACTCATATATTTAATACGGACGCGCAGCATGTCAAATTGTAACCTGAATAAAAAATATAAATAATTCAATAAATCGTGAAATAATGTTATACACATAACTGTTAATTATATTTCAGCCTCGTTCTCGAGAGTAGATGCGTAGTTCCCCCCCCCCCCCCGCCCGGTAGGTGTCACAGCGTTTTTAGAGTGAGAAACGAACTTTTGTGGCGGTACGCGCGCCTCGCTCCTGCGTCGCGCCCGCCGATTCTTCATTCCTTTTTGCTGTGCGTGAGGTGAAGCACGTGGAGTGAAAAGTAAAGAAAAAAGCAGAAAAAGAAAATTAACAATTGAGGACCTGCAACAGGAAGTAAAGAGACTAAAAAGTCAAATGCAAGAGATTGAAAAAGAGCAAGATGAAATTGAGGTTATGAATGACTCAGATACATCATCGAACTTATCTTATGAGATGTCGGATCCCATTAGAAAAGAGGATTCTTCCCAAGAATCAGAAAATGAAGGTAAGGTGAAAAATAAAAAACAGTCTAATGCGTCTGTACGAGCAACAGAACAAATTAACGAAAAATATCAAAAAATTATCCGTGCGCCTACACGAGCGGTAGGACAATGGCATAAAAAACGTGCGCATGTACGAGCGACATGACAAATAAAATTAGTATAGAAAAATAATAATTTCAGGCTCAAAAAATGAGAACAAAGAAAACGAGAAAAATAAAAATGAGAAAAATGGGGAGGAGTCAGAAGAAGAACCTTCTGAAGATTTCATGCAAGCCTTAGGGGCAGATCCTTCCCAGAACAACATTCCAGTTGCAAAAGTACATTCAAAATTGTCTAATAGATGGAATTATTGGAAAAAGTATGGTCTTGAAGATACAGAGAAAGAAAAATTATTGGGAAAATATCCTAGATCAAAGGATGTGGAAGCACCGAAGTTAAATCCAGAGGTAGCAGCAATTTTGCATGAAACAGCTTTAAAAAGAAATAGTTATATGCAGGAAAGGCAACAATTGGCGGGCTCGGCACTTATGTCGGTTGCTTCAATGTTTAATGATTTAGCTAAAGCGAGAGAAGAAGGCATTGATCAAGTAGCTTTTTTGGATAAACTATCCTGACATTGGAAAATTGATCAGTCAGTTAATATTCAGTCAGACAAAAAGTAGAAAAGCATTTATTTTACCAGGTGTAGAAAAATTAAATAAACAAGTATTAGAAAAAGCTGAGACAGATGAATTTCTGTTTGGAAAAAATTTGTCAGAGACTGTGAAACAGGCGAAAGCTATGAACAAAGTTGGATTAAGTATTATAAAAGGACAAAGAGAGATGCCTTTACAAGCAAAACAAAATTTAAACCAGAAAGGCCTGCCAGCAAAACGACCTGGACATGCTCAAGCAGGCTACACTCAGGGTCAGGCTCGTCCAAGATTCTACTTCAAAAAGTTCCAGCAACCGTACAATCAGAAAGTTCAAAATCAGAATCAGAACCGATTCAAGCAAGGCCAGAAGAGCTTCAAATAAATGTAGGTAAAGTAAGTGGTAGGTTAAGATATTTTATAGATGAATGGGAAAAATAACTGAGAGTAAATTTGTGTTAAACTGTATTAAAGGATATAAGATAAAATTTGCCAAAAAGGTTTATCAAAAAATTGAACCTATTAAAAAATTCGAGTCTGAGTTAGAAATTAAAAAATATAAGGAAACAATAAAAATGTTATTGGATAAAAGGGTGGTGGAACCCTGTAAGGCAAGTCAAGGCCAGTTTATATCAAGTTACTTCATAATTCCAAAAGCAGATGGATCCTTTCGTTTTATATTGAATTTGAAAAAACTAAATGAATTTATAAAAATTGAACATTTTAAAATGGAAAACATAAGAACAGCAACAAAATTAATATTTCACAATAGTTATTTAGCGAATATTGATTTAAAAGACGCATATTTTTTAATACCAATTGATAGAAAGAGTAGGAAGTATTTGAGATTCAGATTTTTAGGAAAGCTTTATCAGTTTACTTGCTTGACAAATGGGTTGACGTCAAGCCCTTATTTGTTTACAAAAATATTAAAACCGGTCATGATGACGTTAAGGTCTCAAGATCTAGTATCAGTAATATATTTAGACGATATATTATGCATAGGAGATAATTTTAATCAATGTAATAAAAATGTAAACAGCACAATATTATTATTGCAGAATTTAGGCTTTATTTTAAATATAAAGAAAAGTCAGTTATGGCCAAAAATACAATGTAAATATTTAGGTTTTGTTATAAACTCAAATCAATATACGATTGAGATTACAAAGGAAAAAAGGATTCATTTAAAAAGCATGATAGTAAAGTTTGCAAAAAAGAAAAATTGTGGGATTAAAGAATTTGCAAAATTAATTGGATCATTGGTTGCTGCGTGTCCAGGTGTAGAATATGGAATAATGTACACAAAGTGTTTGGAAAGAGAAAAGTTAAAGGCTTTAATAAAAAAATAATAATGATTATGAACAAGTGATGATAATACCAAAAGGGGTTGATGAGGATTTGAATTGGTGGAAAAAATCGATTGATTATTTTGAAATGGAAATTTATACTGATGCATCAGGCACAGGATACGGGGCAACCAATGGCTCAGATAATATATTTGGGTTTTGGAATGAAAAAGAAAAGCTGGATTCTATTAATTATAGGGAATTATTAGTTGTGAAGTTAGCATTAGAAAAGTTAGCAAATAATAGGTCAAATTGTCAAATTTTATTAAGAATAGGCAATACAACGGCAATTTCATACATCAATAGGATGGGTGGAATAAGGTACAAAAGTTTAATGACTTGGCAAAAAGCATTTGGCAATGGGCAGAAAAGAAGCATATATTTTTGTTTGCAACATATATTGCATCTGCAGATAATGATAAAGCAGACAGGTTGTCTAGGTTGAGTACAGATGATACGGAATGGGAGTTGTGTGATGAGGTATTTAATGATATTAAAAAACAATTCGGAGAACCAGACATAGATTTGTTTGCAAATAGAGAAAATAGAAAGTGTAAAAAATTCTGCTCTTGGATGCCGGACAAAGAAGCGATAAATGTTGATGCTTTTAGTATAAACTGGACAAGATTACAATTTTATGCTTTTCTACCATTCTGTCTAATATTAAAAACTTTAGCAAAAATAAAGAATGAAAAAGCCACAGGTATTGTGGTAGTACCGGAATGGCCAAACCAACCGTGGTTTCCTCTTTTTAAGAGTTTGTTAGTAGATAAGACAATGGTTTTCGGACCGAATAAAAACTTATTATTATCATCTTGTAGGAAAAAATCGCATCCCAGGGCACAGCATTTAAGATTAATTGCAGGGATTGTATCAGGGAGGCGTATATAAGGAGAAAGGTACCGCTGGAATCTACAGAAATATTATTGGCATCATTAACAGACACAACGTTAAAACAATATAGTAGCGCGTTAAAACTATGGTACTTATTTTGCGAAGAACAAAAAGTTGAATTTTATGCACCTACAAGAAATACATTATTATGTTTTTTAACAAGCGCTTTCAAAAAAGGTGTTTCATATTCGACGTTAAACACGTATAGATCAGCAGTTTCATTATTGTCCGCAAAAAATTTAGGCGAGAAGCGTTTGATAAAAAGATTCTTTAAAGGTGTTTATAAATTACGTCCGGCTTTGCCCAAATATTCTTATACTTGGGACGTAGCAATTGTGTTAAATTATTTAAAAAGACAGAGAGCAGTAGATGAGTTAACGTTGAGCGAACTTACCGAAAAAACGGTGACATTAATGGTTTTATGTACAGCCCATAGGGCTCAAACAATTGCGTGTATTAGGATAAGTAATATAAAAAATACACCAGAACGACTGGAAATAAAAGTGCTTGATAGAATTAAGACGTCAAGACCGAATAGTTTAGAACCATTGTTATTGCTACCAAAGTTTGTAGATAAGAGTATATGAGCAGCTACGATGATAGAAACATATATAGAAAAAACAAGGTCTCTGAGGGGTAATATAGATAAACTATTTATTTCGACAAAAAAGCCGCATAAAGCTATTACGTCGCAAACTATAAGTAGATGGGTAAAAAGTGTATTAAAGAAAAGTAGCATAGATGTATCAATATTTACTGCACATTCCATGAGGCACGCATCTACCTCAGCGGCAATGACAAAGGGTATAGACATAGGAGTTATCAGAAGGACCGCGGGTTGGTCAAATAGCTCGCAAGTTTTTGCCAGATTTTATAATAGGCCTATCCAGGATTCGAATCAACAATTTGCGATGGCAATATTAGAATCATAATAAAAAAGATAATATTGAAAATTGTAGTATTACAAAGAAAGATTATAAAAAAGTTTGTATTGATTAAAGGAAGGTAATAAATAAAAGTATAATAATAATAAAATTGCTGCTTACTCTAAAAGACTACGCATGTAATTTCGAGAACGAGGCTGAAATATAATTGAACGATCAAACCAGCTTCTTCGAAGTGAAGTTCGATCGTAATTATATGAAAAGCCTCGTTCGAAGAGATTACAACCAACCCAGTAATAAACGATATTATTACCCCCAAAAACCCTATAGCAATTGTATAAGAAATACTCTGAAAAAATGAAGAATCGGCGGGCGCGACGCGGGAGCGAGGCGCGCGTACCGCCACAAAAGTTCGTTTCTCACTCTAAAAACGCTGTGACACCTACCAGGCGGGGGGGAACTACGCATGTAATCTCTTCGAACGAGGCTTTTCATATAATTACGATCAAACTTCACTTCGAAGAAGCTGGTTTAATCGTCCAATTCCATGCATATATCGTTCTTTAGTTGAAAAATATTTAAATTTAAATTTTATGTTAGGGGATATATATATATATATTTTTTTTTTTCATTGGAAGTATTTTTTTAGAAACTAGAGAAAATTTCCTTGAAAACGTATTGAATGCATTTTCTACGAAAAATAGTTCCCTCAGGAACTGTGAATTTTTGAAAAATTATTTTTCAAATATGTCAATGAACCTGGTGGAAAATAGCTTATAAGTTATAGAATTGAAAACTAGCAACTCGGCATATTATGTCGCGATACAATGTAGCGATGAACTGTCGATAATATCGTTTAGGTCATATTCCTGATAGAATTGTTCCCGATAAGCTACCGATAATATATATGCTTTATTTACTTTGTAACCTGGAATTTTACCCACCCGCACGGAAATTCCAGTTAGTGTACAATTAATTTATTTATGCGCAGCTGACTCCTTCTCCCGGCTCATAAAGTCCTGAAAGGCGGGAAAGCGGGAATGTAGTAGCAATTGGGTGAACAGAAATTAATACAAATAATTAATGTATGATATTCGAGGCTATATATTGTACTCAATTCTTCGTACACAGTTACTCCGTGGCAAACAACAATAAATGATTTTAAATAATCTCATGGGCCGAACGACCATATAACTAACTCCAATCAGACAAGTGGCATTCCAGAAAACGTCGCTAGGTGACGGGGTTTCTGGCGATATTTTTCTCGATAATCTATCGACAGACGATAAAATAAGACATTCTGTCGGTATTATATCGAGAAAGATTCTTGCAGGGTGAACAACCTTCGAAATACATCATTTCGAAATATTATTCAGATACAATAGCTGATATTTGTATAATGGATTTTTAAAAAGCAAACCAATCATTTTTCCATCCGCTAAATAGCGATGCCGGAAGAAGCACAATGTGGATAACTCTTTATAAATCATAAAATAAAAGAGTTACTTTAAAAAAACTAGTATACTACAGCTTCTATTACTTATATAGATAAACAGCATAATAAGCAAACGAAATTTTATTTCAATTTTAAACTTCCTGGCTATCTTTACATAATCAGTGAACACACGAACTTTTTATACTAGATAGATTTTTACAGTATAGATATATGAATAAACTACATATTCCAATCAATATTGAAAAAGAATCAGTTTAAAAGATGACATTTAATCTGGGAATAAGGGAGTTCAAAAGCATCATATTAAAAAGTTTGAGCCATAGTTTATTTTATTGTTGAAATATATTGGTGGTCACTTACTAAAAATAGCCATAAAGTTTCTACTTCGGGCCAGGTCGGGAACATTGTTATTATTGCAAAATACGTTGCAGAAATGCATTTTTTTTTAGTTTTTCTGGATTAACCTTATTGTTATTGCATTTCTGTAAAAAAAGGTAGACACAAAAGTTGATCAGAATTGGATTTTCTATAAGATGCATGTATTCCTAAGTGTAAAATTAATGTTCTTCATGGCTAAATTGTTAAACAAAGAAAGTTTTACTTTGAATTTTCATATTCCAATGGTTTTTACAAAAATTGATTTTTGTTCATCGGATTAGCACTCAAAGATTACTTTCACTGTAGACAACGTAAAAATTGAAGCCCGATCTTGTTATCTTAAAATGGCGTCTTATTGCAAAATTATTTACCCGAAAAGTTTAAATTGCTATCGAAACCGATACCGGAATGATAATTGAGTCCAATCGCGTTTAATCAACAGATTATATCGTACTTAATAATCGATAAAAAGGAATTCCCTTTATAATAATATTTAACAATATTTATAACAAAAAAAATTAAATATTTCGACCAATTTTTAAGTTAGGGAATCGTGGTAAAATGTATCTTAAAGTACGTAAAAAACCATGAATTTTCATATAAATTTTGTCAAGATCGGACCAATAGGAGCCGAGATAAAAAAATTTTTCAACCGACGATTATGTCGAAACTACTTGAATTTTTAATTGAAATTTGGCACAGTGGTTGTTGAAATAATCCAAAAAAGATGACATTTTACCCGATAGCTCTAGATGGTTTAGTTCTTCTAAAACGACCGAAGAACAATGCAAGTTCAGTGCATGCGGCCGTGCGGCTGCTTAGGCTAGGCGGCGCAGTGGTGGGGTGATCCCCGCGCGGCGGCGGAGAGAATTCGTGCACCTTAGTTGCAATTACATTATCTCAGCAACCAACGCTGTTATTATAATACATTTTTTTCATTTAACGTTTTTTTTTCTCAGCTTTAACATCATGCTAATTTAAATATCATAGGAATGCAAACACCCCAAATTATCAATTTTTCTGAAAAAAAAATTTGTTTTGGCTATATGCACAACCTGCACTGCACTGCTATCATCATAAAATTATTTACATTCATCATAAAAAGGTTGGATAACGCAATATATGCATATAAAAGTTTTATTTTTCATAGATTTTTGTTCAGAAAAATTGATAATTTGGGGTGTTTGCATTTCATCTATGATATATAAATCAGCATGATGTTAAAGCTGAGAAAAAAACATGTTAAATAAAAAATTGTTTTTGTTACAGATATTGTTAAATATTAATATTAATAAAATGCCTTGTTATCAATTTTAAGTACGTCAAAATCTGTTGATTAAACGCGATTATCATTCCTGAATCGGATTTGACAGCAATTTAACCTTTTTGGGTAAATAATTTTCCAATAAGACGCCATTTTAAGATAACAAGGAATCAATTTTTACGTTGTCTACAGTGAAAGTCATTTTTGAGTGCTAATCCGATGAACAAAAATGAATTTTTGTAAAAACCATTGGAATATGAAAATTCAAAGAAAAACTTTCTTTGTTTAACAATTTAGCAATGAAGAATATTAATTTTACACTTAAGAATACATGCATCTTATAGAAAATTCAATTCTGATCAACTTTTATCTCTATCTTTTTTTACAGAAATGCAATAACAATAAGGTTAACCAAGAAAAACTAAAAAAATGCATTTCTGCAACTTATTTTGCAATAATAACAATGTTCTCTAGCCGACCCGAAGTAGAAACTTCATGGTTATTTTCAGTAAGTGACTACTAATATATTTCAACAATAAAATAAACAATAACACGAATCTTTGACAAAATCCTAGGATTCCCGGACTAATTAAGGTTACACGAGTATAGTTATGTATTTATTATGTAAATCTGCCTAGAGATTACGTGGCATGCTTAAGCCCCCGCAATGAGACGCTACAGTACGATTTTTGTGCGGGGAGTGGTAAAAATAATATTGCCTTCTGTGATGAAATGTTATTCTTTTGATTGTTATTCGTTAAAAGAGTAGTTATTTACTTGATTGTGAAAATTAAAAACTAAGTAATTAGTATTGTTCTGTTAATTGATGTTTGTTAACTGAACACTTGCTAGTGAAAAATTACTCGTTAATTGATATAGAAAACGGAAAGTGGGCCCCATGTTTAATAGAGAAAGAGGTGAAGGGTTGAACTGGTGTCTTCAACTGCAGAGTTTTACTTAAGCCAGCGTAAGGAAACTCGGTCCTGAGTAATTTGATAAGCCTCACGGTGGGCCGGGGAACTCTGTTCAAAAGTATCCCAAAATTAAATTCGAAATGATTCAGTTTCGTCTTGTAATTGCAAGGCACAAAAACTATCCAGTTTCAAACAAGTTAAGAAATAAAACTGTGTATTTGGATCTTTTAAAACTAAAATTACGTCAAAGGCTGATGACACATAGTTGGAATATTTGGTTAGAAGAGGAAGTGATAAAAAATCAACACGTTCCTGCTGATAATTGATTCGGAAGTAAAAGTTTGAGTATAAAAACAAGTATATAAATGAAAAGCTTGAATTATAAAAGTTCGAGTATACAAGGCTGAAGTAATGCTGATGTTGAGTCAAAATATTTAAATTTTAATAGTACTGCTCAATTTTAGATAAGATGGCAATCCAACAAGGTTAAAAGGCTGATTTCAGGCATTAAATCAGAGTACTGATGTATTTTGTTATTGCAACGACACTAACAGATCTCGAATCTGCTCATAATAATGTAGTATAACGTCCTATGACGTTATTGATTTTTAAACCTATTAATTGTAAATTACAATACGTAGGAAAAAGTAAGAAGAGTAGTTGTTAATCCGTGAGTGCGGGGTATCTGCCGAGGCCGCCGCCGTGCCTGCGTACGAGGAATGTGCAAAACGAGAGTGTGTAATACGAACAAAGTTAATCCGTATAATAAACCAACTACTGTTATCCGCAAATCCACGCGTGTTTAATCCTTTATTATTTCCCGGCTCAAACGGCCCTGACATACAAGAGTGTCAGCCGAGGCCTGTAGACTGCTCGAGGTATTCGCGACGCGTCAATGCGCCCTTAACTATTAAATCAAACGCGACGCAAAGTCTCGAGGAACACGGGAGGAGAGAACGACAAGAAGAACGACACACCACAACTGCACACCACACCACCACCCAGAGAGCGAACCCAGCGACCCGATCATTACCGTGGACTCCGTGCCGCGAATTTCCCGGTCGCATCCTCATTACCGTGGTCGCGCGGCTTTCCTCCTCGCGTTCCCCGTCCTGCCGTGTCACATCATATATTGTAAAATTAATAAAATAGATCAAAGAATAGCAACGATAAAAATAATTTAACTAAACAGATAATCATTTGATTAATTATATCCATTTTCCTTCCTTTCTAAGGTCTGCTTAGTAGTGACTTTTCCTTAGACCTGCTTAGTAGCGGTTCCTTTATTTATTCCTTAGGTCTGCTGAGTAGCGGCCTATCCTTCGACCTGCTTAGTAGCGGTTACTGATTCCACTGATTTTGTATAATTTCAGCGAATTAATCAAATGAGTTTTGAAAATTGTGAAAGTAAAGTGATTCAAAAGAAAAGAAGTGGAAAAAAATTATTTTTGCAAAAATTATTAAGCAATAGAAAGCAGTCAATAGGACAATTAGCGGAAATAAATAATATAATAGATTTATTTTGTCAAATACCTAAAGTTGAGAAAAATAAAGTAGAAACTGAGCAAATAGAAAAACGGTTCGAAACATTGGCAACAAATAAATAAATAATTGGCTCGAAGAAATGCATTGAGTTATTTCTTAAATAGAAAAATCGGAGTTTCAGTTAGAACTAAATTTGATAATATATTAAATTTTGCAAAAAAAGCAATATTACTGAACAAATTGAGTAAAAGTCAAGAAATATAATTCAATACGTATAGTGAATGCACGTACGGAGGTTTAATTTGATCAGTTTGTCATGTCCATCGGTCCATCTGACAGGGGGTAGCCCGGGGCTAAAAGGCTGGCCCTCCCCTACTGAGCGAATTGCGGTAATGCTCAGCTAGGGTACACAATACAGTACAATAACACAGACACACACGAACAAAACACTACACTGCAGGATCACTCGGATTCCCCGGAGCCGCGACCTCCTTCTGGACCTCTCCAACGGGAGTCCCCTCCACCTCATCGGAGGGTACAGCGGGAAAACTGGGGGTTACGGCGCTCCTGGGCCGCCGGATAGTTCAGGGGCTCGGCCGGGGCCACTGGTGGGGGGAGGGGGCTCCTCAGTGGGAGGGACGGAGGTGGTATCGGAGTCGGGGAGGAAGGGTCTGCCTGCCACTTACACACGTACATATCCGCTTAAATGGAAATGGAAATGACAAGTACAGGAGATAAAATGCTTGTCTCAAGGAATTGTTGCTGTAAGTAATAGTAAAAGGGGAGCGTTGTAGCAATCTGGATTTTTAAATAAAATAATGATAATTAATTTATATAAAAAACACATAACCCCAAGATTTATTCTGAAACTTATAGATACAATAGAAAATTTGGCAAACAATCGAATTGATTTGAAAATGTAAATGTCATGGGTCAGCGGCCATATTATTAACGCCTTAACCGGTATCCAGGAGAAGCTAAAATAAAAGGTCCGCCAAATTTCCTCTACGATTGAATTCAACATAAATAATAAGAATACAAAAGGCAAACTGCCTGCTCCATTAAAGCTGAAGACGCGAAAAATTCACTACGAAACCATGCATGATCTTCCCTGAAAAAGAACACCAAAGAAAACCATGAACGGATAATTTCCGATACCTCTATCCACAATTTCCTGAATACACAAATAATAAAGATTTAAATTTATATTAATCTCTCACGAACAAATACCACAATGTAAGAAAATCCGAACTCCTCTGAGATATCCTTCAAATATCCAAGGACTTAATAAATGAGACAATTAAGCATCTCTTCGAGCCAGTACAGTTTATTAGGTTTAGCCGACGTTTCGAGTCGTTGCGACTCCTCATCAAGGCTGCAAAGTTAGTACAAAAATTATAAACAATTATAAATTTAACAATAATTTTACAATGAGATTTTACAATGAGTTTTTACCTTAATAGTAATTATAATTTACTTTACTATTGACATAATTTAAACAAATTCTACATGGAATACGCCAGCTAAAATCAAAGTTAAAAATTAAAAATCTTACTAATTTCAACTAAGAACAATCTTACTTTTTTATGCAATGACCGACCGCTTATAACAGCATCGGTGTCACCAGATGGTGATGTGACACCGACGAGAATCAACGATCAACTAATTCTAGTTACCGAGCACACTCATCTTTATACTGGGAACTCACTCATTCAAATTTACAGATTTAAAATATATATATATATATATAATTTAATTATAATACAAATATAGATGTTCTGTACAACGGCAGAAGAGTCGGTCCACAGACCGATAATATACGGCGACCATCCATTTCGAGGAAGTGGCACAAGTTGAATACCATGCAGTAGGTAAACTGTACTGGCTCGAAGAGATGCTTAATTGTCTCATTTATTATTCACTAAGCTCGAGCGATAAATTTATACATTATAATTATCCAAGGACTTATTTCTCTAGATAATTCCTCGCAAAATTGACTAAGTATAAATATAGCGCGAAACCCAGAAAAATACTTAAAGACTCCAGAGAGCTACCAGAGAGCTTATAAAACATCACCGAGGGATAAACTCACGATTCTTAATTTTCTCATTATCTGAGAAATTAATTATCGCCCTCTATATTCTTTAATCATCCATCAATCCGCGCGCCCTTTATCAATAAAGTTCAATCAATCAATATTGGTGTCCTTTCCGCGGCTCCACCTATACATAATGAACAGACCGCGCGAGATTCAAAATTCTATATTCCTCCATATTCTAACCACTATAGACGTCGCCTTAACGTCAACCACATTTGACTAGTTGGCAGCCGACATATCTCTAACTTTATAGGAAGAAAAACCTCTAGCGTAGTAATATAGTTCGTACTACGTGTACAGTACTTACCTGTACAGTACTCATTCGCATCTCTCTCTCTCTCTCTCTTTCTCTCTCTCTCCGCAATCATGCATTCGGCCGAGCACTCGCCTTCACTCGCCCTTTCGCAGATAATCGACGGCGAACGCTTCCCTCTCTTTTTCGCGCTCTCGGCCGGGCGCTCGCCTCGCATGCACTCTTTCTCACTCGCACACAACGCTTGCTTAGCGAGTGCTCTCTGTTATTCGCACGGCCGCGCTTGCTTCGCTGCTCTTTCCCTCCATTTCATTCTCACATGTACATGTGACGACGCGCGCTGCACTCATGGGTTCCTGCCGCAATACGTTTACACAAAGCAGCAATTGTTTAGTACTACGTCGCACAATTAAATTCAAAATATTAAAAGATCGATCCTATGGATTCAGATAGAATATATTTAAAGATAGTTTTATTATTACAAAAGTACCTGGACATATCTTAATCATGAATAAAAGTACCTACATCCTTTTTCTGATGGGCAATAGTAGTATGGTGGCACCATGGCGAATGTAAACAAATATGACCCTGACCTCTGTGAGCTCTCGTCCATGTCACTTTGGTCAAGGGCATATTTTTTTACACTCGCCATGGTACCTAGCTACTTGGGAGAGACCCCCTCTCCCTCTATTTTTTTGCCATAAAAATAGCGAGACACTTTCAAGACCTCCGCTATCCAAAGTACCCTCTGAACGAGAAGATACTTTGGTAAGATCCTTCTTTTTCTCCATAGTACATGTAATTTGAAAAATTTCTCTGAATAAAATAGCGTGCTTAGAGCTCGACTATATCTAGAGTGAACGTAGAGGATGTTTAAGCTAGGTAGCAGGAGTTAGTATTTGGGTAAATGAGAAGAGAAAATATAGTGATAAACAATATTTATTCAATTAATACTTATAAATCTAGATGCAAATTATGGGTTAGATAATGCAGTACTTTTTAAATATACGACTAAATTATATCCATGCAAATTAACAAATTCGTAAATAATTAAGTATATATCTTCGAAACTTAAAACTATATCGGCTTCTTTTAATATTTTATCAATTTGATCGACAAGTGTGTCGCAAAGTCACGCATGGCACATTCTATGTTATACGCTGTAGAATAAGTGTATTGACAGTTTTGGCTATTTTGTAGCCTTTGCTTACAATAACTTCCGACCTCACTCACAATAATTGCAATAGCATCTTTCACACTTAACAAATACATAATTCTTTTATCGATAATGTTGGACAGAGCCTTTAGCCGGTCAAAAGTGGCCCTCTTATATACTAATGATGGCTTACGTGATCTCGCCCTTAGCCCATCAGATCCTTGTGTTCCCATCGCAGTCTCTTCAATCAAATCCAAGGCTCGATCAGAATAACTGATCATGAATCCTATTATAAATCCATCGATGATGATTTTTTGATCAAGCATATCTTCGTCACTGTATACATGAAAGAATCTATCAATCTCGTCAAATTGCTACAACAGGTGTAACGTGGCATTTTCCCGCCCGCACGGGGATTCCAGTTATTTACAAAGTATTTCTAAGATACGCGGCTTTCTTCTTTCCCTCTGGCTCATGGTATTCCTGCAATGGTGAAAAGCGGGAAGTGTGGTGGCAATTGGGACGTAAATTGTTAAACACAAATATATTAGATAATAAATCACGAATATATTCTAATTGCTTGTTACACGGATTTATTCAGGCAAACATATTTGAGTGACTCGAAATAAAACATGGGCACACGGCCATATTACTAACTCCAAGGCTGCTTGATGATGCTAAAGAAATGGGGCCGCGAAAGTTCCACTACGATGATTCTATTTAATAATTGAAAATTAAAGGGAAGTCACCAGCCAGGATCTGAAAACGCGAACTTTCCTCCATACGCCACAACAGCCTCGATCCTCTATTATGCTTGCATTTCCCGCCACGAATCAATGATTACCACAAATAATTTACCATGAGATATTACCGATTTCCTTTATGAATTCGTTCACCTCAACTCCTCTATTATCTCTTCCTCCACAATTGCAAACTCCGCTCAACCAGAGAATCTCAGAATAATAACTCCTCCAAATCTCCTCCAAGAAAAACTCGAACGGTAAATCCAAAATGGCTTCCAAGGGGCAAAAAAACAATAAGCTGCTAAAATCAACTTAATTCACCAAGCACCAGGGACGGAATAGAGTACGGACTACTACCGAGGCGTCCGCCGACAGAGTGACGCGGTCGACGCTTCGTCCGAGGAAGGATGCCGCGTTTTTTCCCACCCGGCCTCCTTCTTCACGGAAGCGTCGATCTGATCACCGAATTTTCCAATTGGTCCTTTATCTGAAATAAATCCTCTATTGGCCATTAATAGACCACCACTAATTTATTCTTCTATCCGTGATTTTCCCCAGCGCCCTCTTTTCCAAATCCAATTATATCATTGGTTAGAAAATCAATTAACGTCCTCTATGTATTTCCTCAATATGTAAATCCGCGCCCCCTTTATCGATTACGATCAATCAATCAAACTCGATATCCATCCGGTAGCTCCACCTATAGATAAGCTATCGAGCGCGCGGTATTCGAAATTCTCCATTCCAATATATAGATCATAGAACAGCCTCTATCGAATCATCGAAGATCCGATACATTCCCCTATACATCTTGATGTCCTTCGGGAGCCAACATAAAGTCAACTTCACCGCGACGCTCCTCAGTCATGCGTTCCCAAACTCACTGGGCGCTCCGAACGCCATCAACCTCGCACCACTATATCCCTCTCTTTCTTGCTCAAGCGCACGCTCTCTCTCTCTCTCTCTCTCTCTCTCTCTCTCTCTCTCTCTCGCTCACGCTCACATACTCGCGCTCTCTCCTCTACACACAGCCGCATGCATGTAACCGCGTGCGCGCTGCCGCCGTCTCGCTTCCTGCCATGCCCCCTCCCGAGCGCCGACGCGCTGCGCAGGTGTGACTCGAGTTCTCACATCCTGCGCTCCGCACGCGGTCGGTCAGAGGCAACTCCTGCGAGCGCCAGCGAGCGCTGGCTCCGCTCCAGGAGCTGTCAACTCGCCGAGATTGAGTCAGCTGGCCGTGCAAAAACATTCACGACGCAGCAATAATTATTGCTACGTCGCACAGGATTAAAGTAGTAATCTAAAAGAAAATCTTACAGATAATAATAATAATATCGAATTTAAACAATGGCTTCTTAATGTTGGAGATGGTAAAGTCAATACTCATTTTGAAATGAAGAATGATTTGATTAAAATTCCAAATGAATTTTTAACAAATAAACAAATGATTATGGAAATTTTTGGTAGTAGTTTTAACAATATTACTAACGTTCATAAGAAAGTTATCTTAGCTCCAAGAAACATTGATGTGCAAATGGTAAATGATGAAGTAATAAGTAAAGTTTTTGGAGAAATGAAAGACTATTATAGTGTTGATACAGCTTTAGACAACGAAGATAACAATTTACAAAATGTATTTCCACAGGAATTTTTGAATTCATTAACACCAAACGGATTACCTCCGCATATACTACGTTTAAAAAACGGAGCGATTGTAATTCTTTTACGAAATCTTAATTTAAATGAAGGTCTTTGTAATGGTACTCGATTAATTGTAAGAGAATTGATGGATTACAGTATTAGTGCCAAAATAATTAGTAGTTACAAATATGGAACTATTACAGCAATACCACGTATTGATTTAACATCATCTAACGAAGAATTGCCATTTATATTATAGCGATGACAATTTCCATTATGATAAGGATGTGCCATGACTATTAATAAATCGCAAGGCCAAACATTTAATAAAGTTGGAGTATACTTACCAAATTCAGTTTTCAGCTATGGGCCATTGCATGTTGCATTTTCAAGGGTTACGTCAAAATCTGATTTAACCCTTTTTCTAACTAATAGTTCTTCATTCATAAATGAGCACGAAAAAGATGAAAATAATAATAAATCATCGGCAGCAAAGAAATATGCGCTGTGATTCTATATCATCGGCAGCAAATAAATATGCGCTGTGATTCTAAATCATCGGCAGCAAAGAAATATGCGCTCTGATTTTAAATCATCACCAGCAATAATATTTTTTATAAAGTGCTGCTTCTAAGACAGGGTTCGACAAAAGGAAAACAGTCAAATACTATTTTCCAATATTTTAAATTCTAATTGTCAGTTTCTATAATGACTTTGCCTTTAATTATTTTGGTTCAAAACGCAAAACAACTAACATACAGAAACATTAGAATTATATGATAATGAAACAGTAAGTCAGGATGACCTCTAGAATGACGGGAAATCGTCCTCGAGTACATCTTCTAAGTACACATTAATAATTCCTTAAAAAACTAAAATTCCCTGGAGACGATGTCCAGGTGTCAGGGTGACTTCCAGGATGACGGGAAATCATCCACGAGTACATCCTCTAAGTACACATTAATATTTCCTTAAAAAACTAAAAATTCCCCGGGGACGATGTCCAGGTGTCAGGATGACCTCCAGGATGACGGAAAATCATTCTCGAGTACATCCTCTAAGTGCACATTAATATTCCCTTAAAAAACTAAAAATTCCTTGGAGACGATGTCAAAATACTACAAAAATCTAAAAACACGTCAAAACTAAACAACTCCCGGAGATTACGTCCAGGTGTCAGGGTGACCTCCAGGATGACGGGAAATCATCCTCGAAACGGTGCACTAGGTGTACATACAAATATGTGGGTGTAGATAATGCGTTATCCTTAAAAAAAAACGATTAAATAATTGTAAAAGAAGAAGTCACACGAGACACGGGATACGGTACACGCTCGTCACTTAATATAATATTAGATTACAACCTATCGACAAATTCCTCAACAACCTCATCATTTTTGCTAAGATCTGTTGAGAAATTCTTGAGAAATCGTCGAAAACCCAAACCATTAAACATATAGTATAGAAACATGATGCAATATTTTCCACAAGTATCGGATAAAGTACTTTGCAGTTGAATATTACACCATCTTATCGGCTTGCAATTTCGCTTGATTCGACTCACGTGATCTGGAACTCGTCGTGCCACTCCAAAGCTATCGAAATACCAGCCAACGCCATTTTGTGCGACAAATATTGCCACCCAATGTCTGCCACGTCTTACTCAGCACCTTTGCTTTTTCCGCTCCTCGAACGTATATTTTTCGGGCACTTCTTCAAACTTTGTGCAAACTTTTGTACAATTTCTTCAGTGTCACGTCACCCTCGTACCAATCTAGGCCGTGATGATGCAGTGTCAGCCAATTATTCTGCCTTAAAATATCTTTTTTCAAAAATACTGTTATACAAATTGTGGCGGTGATCCAATGGGCAGTAATCTCTTGATTCACACCAACTATACTCACTTCTTTTGTCACTATACGACCTTTGTTGTCCTTCAAGAACTGCAGATCGACCACTATGTCCATGATGTGCTTTTGTGATTGTCCGTTCAGTTTAAGAAGCACAGACCGACGGACTGCGCTATTTATACGCATCTCCACGAGACTGTCATACTCAGAATAAATTATGCAATTCACCACATCTAATGCGTCATCAAATCTCACGTGAATTCCCACGCTACCTCTTCGAATTAAATCCCAATGACTGTCACAGTTAGCCGCTGTCAAATCGAAGGCAGAGACAGTAGCCATTCCGATATGCATCGCGTGATATTGAATTACCGATGTTCGCAAAGTGCATCAGTAACCGAGAAGAGTGTCTGATACGCATGTGTTTTGAAGTCCGACTGTAGTGGTTTTGAGGGCACCTGCACACCACCCTCGTATAAGCACAAAAAATTTACATTATAGTATTTGAAATTAAAAGGATTTAGCCCTGCATCGCCATTGTAAGCCTGATTGGTTTAGTATAATGTTATCGATTGATTGACCATGGACACCGCTGTTCAGAGTCATGTTTTTCACCTTTACACGTGTTACTGGGTACTTTGCTGCCACCTTAGAGAGTTTATTCTCGTGGCACATCGCTATACTCGGATTAATCTTTACATGTCGAACAAAGATTTGCCTTCGTTATACGCGCAATCCACACATCACTCTCCGCCATTAGACAGAAACTATTACGAGAACGAATAAGACGTACACGTACCTCACCACCACTGAGCAATAATCTGTCTATATTTAAGACATCTACGTGTAGGTGTTCAAGCAAATCGATTTTGCCATTTTTCATGACTCTTTGACGTTTAATGAATCCGTCATTACGTGTACCAATGTCGTCCATGTGGCCTACTGTGTCATTGTACGTCAAGATGCTCGTCAAATGCGAGTTTTTTGCTGCAGGACCATAATTTAGCAGTGTCTTGATGTATGATCTGTAGGCGTAATCATTATTTGGTGGTGATACAGGATTATGATTGAATAGCAGATCCACATGATTAAAAAGTATATGCATGAAATGATTTGCGGGTCCGACGGCAGGTAACGCAATCTCTTCTTTACACGATGTAGTAGTCCGTATTATGTTTACACGTAGACTCAGAATTGTGTGCGCTAAATCGATGTATTCCGTATTCCCAGTGATCGTAAATTCTATTGGCGCTTTATCGGCAAGTGATGAGATTGGCATATACTGCACTTAATGAGAGGTCTCGATGGCTGCTTGTGTTGGCGGCAAATCAAATAGCGACAGCTCCGACTTTAACGAGTCACAAGAGTCGGTGTGCAGAAAAGCCATGGTACAGGAGAAAAAATTAACCTCCAAAAATATCTCGTTCTTTAGACTTCTTCTTGTTCTTCTTGGCAGCAGTAGTAGTAGTAGTAGTAGTGCTTCGCGGCCGGTGTTTGACTGTGATTTTCGCGCTATAAACGCATTTTTATAGGTAGAACCCCTACTCCTTTTTACACTTACCCCCCTCTCCTTCTCCTCATTATTCTGCACCAGAATTTTATTCAATGCCTGTCCAACCTTGCGTTTGAGATTACCACCACTCTCGGTAATACGACGATTAAGCGAGACTTTGAGAGTCAATTTGAGTAATTATCCCCACTATTACAACCGCCAACACCGCAGCATGTCTTATAACCATTGTAGAAGAAGAAGAAATCGTCATGCTGATGCGACATGATTTTAGTCGATATGCTTAAAGTGAAGCGTCACCGTCAGCGTTTCGTAACCGAATGGTAAATGTTGGCCTTGCTCGCCCCCGAAACGACGAGGAGAGTAGAGGCAGATACATCGTGAGTTAAAGTTCTCAATTTGCGTTCTACCGTAGGTATAGTAGTGCAGATAAAGAGGTATGGTGCAGACACTGCGCTGATAGATACTACTGTAAATCATGAGTAAGCTTGGTAAGCTATTTATCAGGTTAGCTGGTCTGTTGCCGCTAACAACATTTTCCTTTTTTCCATCACACGATAATAATTCATTGCTTTCAAAGCCCAATTTTAAGATAACTTTTCAGATAAACAAAATGCATGCACATAGTTAGCGCACTTGTCCTGACAACGTATATGTGAATACGAGATGATCTTTCACATTATCGAGATTATTGATCTCGTGCAAAAGAGTCTCGATATCGTGATAAACACCACACTATGCCCTCCATCTGGTCTCTCCGCGATACGTGCTGGAAGGTGAGGGGGATTTGTATTTCTGTGAGACCCAGACACCAATTGCCAATTTTGAGGAAGTTGCGTGACAAAATGATTGGTTGTGTTATTTAGATAAATGTGTTTGCTGCTGTTGCTGGACAAAACAATGTAGAATTCATTCCTCATTGTGATTGTTCGTGTTGTTTTGAATATTTACTAAATCTTTTTCGGATACCCAAGAATTGAATTTTTCGGGATACCCTTTCCAGCTGACCAGATATATACTTTTCTCGCACCTCTACCTCTACTTTCCAGAACCTTGTCTATCTCGAAAGTCGCGCTGGACAAGTCTTTATGTACACGACTCAGCTGTTGCTCGTAGAAGAACCCCGCAATTTTCTCGACAGTCAGATCTTCGAGTGTGTAGACAGGCGGCTGTCTCGTGTTGTTGACTCTCAATTCTAAACAATTCCAGTGTCCAGCCACCTTCGTAACCAAGTCACCCACGCTGTATTTATGCTCATGATGACATAGTCGTTTCCCACCACCGTATCGTCGCGCCAAATTTTCGCATGCTCTAGCGGCATTGTACATAGTCACGCTAGATGGCGCCATTTTTATCGTATTATGCCACGAATTATTGTATGACTGTACAATATTGTCCAGTACATTGATATAGCACCTCGTGCCAAGATGTGTAAAATAGTGCCACATACGCTCTTTCGACGTTCTGATAAAACGTTCGGCAATGGTCGCCTTCATGTCGGCATCGCGTACAGCACGGTAAATAATTTCCCGTTTTTTACTTTCTTCTTGTTTTTTATCCTTGTCCATTTTAAAGTATTTGGGCGATCGGCTGTCGTTTCGCTTGATGATTCGCTCCAGACCCTCGATCACATTTTTGACCGTTTTATTATGAAGCGACTCTACCCACGCATACTTCGACAGGGCGTCGATGACGACCAGCAGGTAGGCGTAATCGTGGTTGTGGGTTTTGAGAGCGCGAAAGTCAACCAAATCAGCCTCCCACAGCTCGTAGGGATTGAATACCCGATAAGAGCGACGAGGAAAGTGATATCGCACCGGCTTATGCAGTGTGTTTGCATTTGACTGTCGAGCCATTCTCTCACTTTCTTCCTGGGGTATTTTTTCCTCACAGCCCGCAGTGACGTAAAACAGTGTAAATTGAATTGATTTTTATTATTAATAACTGTCTATATTAATAATTTTTATGACGTGTTCTACACTTCTTAATCTACTTAAGGGGTTATGCCTAAGTTAAACCTGAAAAAAACAAATTATTAGTTAATATGCAAAAAAAAATTATTTATAAGTTATAAAAAAAATTCTTTTTCCTACTTAAAGTGTACATATTAATTGTAATTTTACATATTTTTAAACAATTATATATCTATACTTACTCTGCAAACAATTCCATGTGTAAAGTATTAAAGGAGGATGCCCACGAAATACATTGGAACTATATCTATATATCTCAAAAAATTATATATATAGATATACCCTTAATGCAAATTATGAAACTTTGGAGGCTTACTACGATTTTTCCCTGCATTTCCCCAAAGAAATTGTTATAGCATATGAATGGGCGAGATGGTAACCAAATGTAAACGTATAAATTTTACGTTTTTTCGCGTTTTTTATTCCATGGGCATCCTCCTTTGATCATTTTTTTCCCTTTGCGGTAAGAATTCTCAGCATCCGGGTGATACATTCAGACCAAACTGGATGGAAAATCTTCCAAATGTAATTCTCCTCAGCTTGAACGGAAGGAATTACTGAAAAATAAAAATTTTAAATATTTAGTAACACATTAGTTATAATATAAGTAATTATAGTGAATGTTACGTATGTTTACATACATAACTTTCACTTTAAACTTATCTTTGTAAATTTTGAGGATGGTCCAAAAGCTTTATTCGTGTCCAGTCATCTGAAATAAAATAAAATGAAAAATCATAAATAAATCTAATTTTTCTAAATTTGAAACATTTTTATAATTAAGTTATAAAAATGCTTTTTTTGTTAAAAAATAAGTTTAGATACTTACATGTGATGAACAGAAGCAGTAGCACTACCATTAAGTGTCAAGTTGAATGTTAGAGAAAAAATAGTCCAGATGAGCTGATGGAAAGGAAGCAGACAACACTAATCAGCTGTTTAGCTCTCTCTCTCTCTCTCTCTCTCTCTCTCTCTCTCTCTCTCTCTCTCTGACCTATATTCATTCCAGCTACAGACTGCTTACAAAGCTGATGTTGTTATGTGTTTTTTTGTTTCAAATTGAAAATTTTTCATTTTAAAATTAAAAAAAAATGAAACAAAAAATTAAAAAAAAGAAAAACAAACGTGTAATTTTTCTGCTAGAGTCAATGAAAGCAACTGCATTACACGAAGTACAGGTGATGGCTAACTTGCTACGAAGACCTCGTACATCAATTTCATCAAATTTAACACATCCACCATAAGCTTTACAAGCCAGAAATTGCTGTAATCCAGGCAGAAGCAAAGAAACATGAAATATCCTGTTTTGAATAACACTAGGTTCTAAATAATTAGATTTTAATCTTTGTCTAGACCTAGACACAGGAATTTCTGGCTGTATAAATGATGCTGAAGTACCTGATGAAGCTTGCATAGCAGATCTTGGACTCCGTACCCTGGATGACGAAGGAACTGTATCAGGCGTAGGTGCTGAAGTGATTGCTGTTGCTCGTTCTGGTTGTTGTAAAGATGACGATGTCGATGCTGATGCTGGAACTTCCTTTTGTTGTTTCAGATTAAAAATTTTTAATCTTCTCTTTCTTCTTCCAAATCTTCTTTTTCTATCTAATGATCCTGGAACTCTCTTTCTTGAGTCTGGACTCATCTTGATCACAAATTTTTTACTTGTGAACTATACTTCTTAACCACAAATGCTATCAATATTATAAAATTAATTATTTAATAATATTGAGCAATGTAGAATAAAAGTATAAGGTATCAAAATTCAAAGCAAGTGTTATTGCTCGTGAATCCTGAACTGTATGGTAAAACAGGTATCTAGAAGAACAACCTTTCCGAAAGAATATCGCACGGCCCAGTCGATAAGCACCAAATTCAAAATTCGTTACTTTCATAATTTTATTTCTAAGCGAATATTTGTGTCTAATTGGTTTTTACAAAGGATAATATATAATAACATGTTTTTTTTTTAAATTTTCAGTTTAAATAAACAAAAAAGCGCAAATATGAGAATGAGCAACTTTGCAAATTTCTAATATTGCATAATTTTGCTCATTTTATTAATATCTTTTAACGAATTTTTAATGCACAATAGATATTTTTATTGTATTTTACATACAAATATCATAAATATATCATATATGAGAAGCGATAAAAGCGCTAAAAATAATAATGTTTAGTTACATAGCACTGACAAATAAAAACGCGGAAATAAACCTTTTGAAAAATAAGCTATTCGCATGCCTTCAGTTTTTAGTCTGCAGCTTCCCAACAAATTTTTTTTTTGGCAAAACGGACTTCACCATCGTATTCTACAGATAATTTCCTATGAAAAAAGTCAATAAAACAACATCGATTTTTTTAAGATTTTACCTCAGACATAACCCCTTAAAGTTATACCCGAAAATAAACCTAAATGTACGTGGATCTTATCTAATTTTAAAGTATATTTATTTACAGCCTAAATAACATTATTAGTAATCTCCCAATGAACACCACTTTCATTTTGGAGTTTTAATAGTAAATCGTGAACACGTTCTTGCTCGGCTGTTAATAAGCGGAATTTTTAAAGCAATCCATTTTGAAGAAGCTCTCTTTCTTTATCTTTATTTATTAAACTGATAACCATGACCGTGAGTTCGTCAATTCGTCTGTGGATGTGCAGGTCAAATAGGCTTGATTCTAGTGGGTTAATCATCTGTAAAATATAAGTATATACCCTTGAAATATATTTAACCCTACGTCGTTTATGTATCAAAGATTTATTAAAATACAGACAAAATAAAAATTCTTAGAGCTTACTCTAAAATTCAACTTTAATTTTCAAACTTCGACAACTCTTATGTAGTCGAAATTATAAGTGCTGTATTCTATACATATATTTAATTATGGAAATTAAAGATCTTGATAACACTTATATAGACAATACTAGTAGCTTTACTGCATACTTTTAAGACGTGTTGATATTATAATCGTCAGATCAACAAATAATATATCTTCTTTCCTCTTGTGAATAAGTGATCGAGCACAAATACTGGAAGAATATGTGATACTTATAGATCAAGTTGGAAAACAAATAATTATGTTAGAATGAATGTCTTCTTTTACCTATTCAATGAGTTAATCACAACCACTCAAATCATGGTGCTTATGCATTAAGCTAAAAAATCCGAAACTCTCATGTATGAAAATAGGAACGTGTAACCATCTTCGCGTTAAGGGTCTGTTGGACAGATTACCATTTCTTTAGTGTCACTTCTCCTTCGATTATCTATACCTTCGATTTGACATAAATTCTCATTTTAATTTTAAGAAAAGAAAGTTATGATATCAATAAATAAATTGGCAAATTTTATGTTATAAAAAGTAATTGTTTTCAAATAAATAAATAACCGATTAAATTGAGGAAGGATTATAAATATATGTGTTCATATAAACACTCAATCAAATTGCAGCATGTGAACAGGTGGATAGCCTGTGAAAAGGTACAGTCGGGTACAATTAAAACTTTGAATAATTGCGACTGCTGCCACGTTCTGTACATGTAATAGAATGGTATGATGTTCTTACATGACATTATCACATGACAAATGTGCCCATCATATGTAGTAATATCATGTTTGTTTAAAATTATTATGTAATTTAACAAGATTGTTTCGCATCATGAAAACTTTTTCATTTATTTATGGAAGCTACGAGCGGATGTACAATCTACTCTACTTAGTAATTCAGAAATTGTATTGCTATCCTTATTTCATTAAAAATCTATGTCCAGGACGATTATATACAATTATATATGAGATTTAAATTCTGTTGATTTACATACATTTAAAAAAAACAGGAACAAATTCTATCATGTAGAATGCAATTTTTTGACGGAAAAACTTGCCGCCCCGTCCTATCATAGATAATCGATGAACCACTAAATGTCAGTGTAATTAACAATATCATAAAATTTTTAATATAGTTAATTTATCGTCCTATTATCCTATAATGGGTACTACTCAAATCATTATATTAAACTGTGAGACCAATGGCCTCAAATAATAATAAACAATGGAATTCCATTTTTTAATTAAGTAAAGATTTTAATTAAGTAAAGATTTAAAACTAAAAGCTGTAAACTACATAAATAGTAATTTAAAATTTTTAAACTTAATTTATTTTCCAACTTGAGTCATAGAAATTTATTTTATAACATTTTTTTAATATGTAATAATGTTCACAATTATTTTCAATCAACTTCCTGCAATCTTCCGATAATACTAACAGAGGTTTGTAAAAAAAACATACAAATAACCAAAAATTGAGCTTAGAATGATTGCAAGATTAAGTTTGAATTCTTCAAAAATTGGTTAAGGACAATACATATAGAATGAAAAATCGATTCAGAGATTTTTTAACGGTGTTTCATTAACAAGTTAATTTGGTTAGCCTTGCATAATTTAAAGATGGTATACATCGTTATCTATGATAGGACGGGGCGGCAAGTTTTTCCGTCAAAAAATTGCGTTCTACATGATAGAATTTGTTCCTGTTTTTTTTAAATGTATGTAAATCAACAGAATTTAAATCTCATATATAATTGTATATAATCGTCCTGGACATAGATTTTTAATGAAATAAGGATAGCAATACAATTTCTGAATTACTAAGTAGAGTAGATTGTACATCCGCTCGTAGCTTCCATAAATAAATGAAAAAGTTTTCATGATGCGAAACAATCTTGTTAAATTACATAATAATTTTAAACAAACATGATATTACTACATATTATGGGCACATTTGTCATGTGATAATGTCATGTAAGAACATCATACCATTCTATTACATGTACAGAACGTGGCAGCAGTCGCAATTATTCAAAGTTTTAATTGTACCCGACTGTACCTCTTCACAGGCTATCCACCTGTTCACATGCTGCAATTTGATTGAGTGTTTATATGAACACATATATTTATAATCCTTCCTCAATTTAATCGGTTATTTATTTATTTGAAAACAATTACTTTTTATAACATAAAACTTGCCAATTTATTTATTGATATCATAACTTTCTTTTCTAAAAATTAAAATGAGAATTTATGTCAAATCGAAGGTATAGATAATCGAAGGAGAAGTGACACTAAAGAAATGGTAATCTGTCCAACAGACCCTTAACGCGAAGATGGTTACACGTTCCTATTTTCATACATGAGAGTTTCGGATTTTTTAGCTTAATGCATAAGCACCATGATTTGAGTGGTTGTGATTAACTCATTGAATAGGTAAAAGAAGACATTCATTCTAACATAATTATTTGTTTTCCAACTTGATCTATAAGTATCACATATTCTTCCAGTATTTGTGTTCGATCACTTATTCACAAGAGGAAAGAAGATATATTATTTGTTGATCTGACGATCATAATATCAACACGTCTTAAAAGTATGCAGTAAAGCTACTAGTATTGTCTATATAAGTGTTATCAAGATCTTTAATTTCCATAATTAAATATATGTATAGAATACAGCACTTATAATTTCGACTACATAAGAGTTGTCGAAGTTTGAAAATTAAAGTTGAATTTTAGAGTAAGCTCTAAGAATTTTTATTTTGTCTGTATCAATGTTAATAAAAGTTTTGTTTTGTCTGCATAAGTGTTATTAAGAGTTTTTTTTTACATTAAGGTTATCAAGAGTTGTAAACTTAATCTTTAATTTTTACATGAAGAAACGACCTTATACTTGCCAGCCTTTTACCTTGGAAAGGTTTGTTTGGGGGGGGGGGGGAGAGAGAGATTTCACTACTTTTAAAAGGTATATAATATGTAAATTACAAAGAATAGTTAACATCAACTAAATAAGTAATAAATTTAAAATATTAATGTACATTTGCTCATGAATTATTGTAATAATAATAATTATTATTTTTTAGACACTATCTGTAGAGTAAATAGTTTTTTTAGATCATTATTATTCACTAAGAAATCTATCTTTTCCACACGACCCTCGAGGTAAATAGAATAGCGCGTTTTTTTTCCTTTATTGACACTAAATTTTATGTTAAGTTCCATAATGATTTGTTTCGCAAATGTACATCAAAGAAATCTGTACGTCTAAAATTATTGCTAATTAATTAACTGATAACTGCTTTCTTGAAAGCATTTGTACGTTACGTATACTATTGTCATGCAGAACATGAGTGATATAGAATTTTAATATTTATACAAGTTTACATCGTATCCTTCACAATTGTTTAATCTATATTATAGAATAATGTAAATAATATTTAGAATAAAAAGAAGTATATGTAAGTTAGTTTCCAATATCCCTATGATTCTTTATGATAGACGTATTATCATTTTCAATGCAACCCACCTAATTCGGTAAACGTTTAGAAAACTGTAATCGAATTTAAACTTTATGAAAACTTGTAAAAAATAGTGTCAGTAAAGTTGTGGTATCCCCTGTATGACTTTCACATAAATACTTACACGGTTGACATCATAAATTTAGTGTCTAAATTTTCAGGTAGGTCTTCCTAAAAATCATCTAGACCATATTTGAGCTGTTCAGTATTGAATACTATAAAAACTTTCGTCGATACTAAAAAATGAAAATTTCACTAGCTTGTCATGTCAAAAGAATTCTTTCCTTGTAAAATCTGATAGTTGTATGCCTTCATAAGTTCTCGTTACCGTATACTAAACAAAAAATGCTTTTCCCTTGAGAAAAGCTCGTTACATCTGGAATCTGAGTGTACTTGCTCTCTCCAAATTGCGAACAAATTCTAAACCACTTGCCTTCTAAACTTATAGAATAATTATAAATAGGAAAACATCCACTGCAAATCTGTAAAAACTTTCAATGATAAATAAATGATGCAAACACAACACTTTCACTAGCTTGTCACATAACAAGAAAATTCTGTATAATCTGATAGTCGTATTCCTTCCAGTAAAACCTGAAAAAGTCTCGTTACATCTGGAATCTGAGTGTACTTGCTCTCTCAAAATTGGGTGAAAATTCTAAATCACTTGTCTTCTGAACTTATGCAATAATTATAAATCTTGTAAAAATATTTTGCACATCACTAGCTTCTCACAGGAATATAACATGACAGTTGCGTAACTTCTTAATAAAAATAGAAAAACGTGCACTGCAAACACTAAAAACTTTCTTCGATACTAAAAAATGAAAATTTCACCAGCTTGTCACGTCACAAGAATTCTTCGCTTGTAAAATTGTATGCCTTCGCAAGTTTCTCTTTATACCGTATACTAAGTAAAACTTGCTTTTCCATTGAGAAAAGTCTCGTTACATCTGGAACCACTTATCTTCTGAACTTATAGAATAATAACAAATCTTTTAATCATACTTAAAAAGCACAACACTTTCACTAGCTTGTCACATATCAAGAAAATTATTTATAATCTTATAGTTGAATAATGCCTTCCAGTGAAACTTGAAAAAGTCTCGTTACATCTGGAATGTGACTATACTTGCTCTCTCAAAATTGGGAGAAACTTCTAAAACATCATTTGTCTTCTGCACTTGTATAATAATTATAAATCTTGAAAAAATCCTTTGCACATCACTAGCTTCTGATAGGAATTTCTTCGCTTTATAACATGACAGTTGCGTAACTTCTTAATAGAGATAGGAAAACATGCACTGCAAACACTAAAAACTTTCTTCGATACTAAAAAATGAAAATTTCACTAGCTTGTCATGTCACAAGAATTCTTCGCTTGTAAAATTGTATGCCATCACAAGTTCTCTTTATAACTAAGCAAAACATGCTTTTCCATTAAGAAAAGTCTCGTTACATCTGGAACCACTTGTTTTCTGAACTTATAGAAAAATAACAAAACTTTCAATGATACTTAAAAAAACACAACACTTTCACTAACTTCTCACATACCAAGAAAATTGTTTATAATCTGATAGCTGTATGCCTTCCAGTAAAACCTGAAAAATAAAAGAGAACATTTTAAGAAAGAATCAGTTCACAAAATCTTTCGTTATATTATGTACGAAAAAAAGTAAAACTAAGTACTTATCTAATTCTAGCCTTTTCGTTATGTTTGTGAGATGTCTTAACATAACCGCGCCTCTTGATATGTTTGAAAATAAAATCACTTCACTATTAATTTATTGTATCATCATGTGTTAATATATATATGAGATACTTTTTCTTTTCTTTAACACTGCGTGTTTATTGTACATAGAAAAAATTAAAATTAAAATGTAAATACACCGTAGGCGGTAGGAGCCAGCTGATCCGCTCGTCTGCATATATAAACTGCACAGATACAATACACATTAATATAGTATATACGTAGAGCTGACGTCATGATGACGTAGTCCCCGCAGAACATTTGTTCCGACGGGAGAAGAATTTTTGATTAGAAGAATTCGGGACCTCGCACTTTCACTTCACAAAATCTTTTGATAGAAGCCATTTCGTAAAATATGATCCTGAAGTGATTTTGTTAGTTTTATCCCAAGCTTTCATTTGAGTGCTCATAAGTGAGAATTAAAGCTCTTAATGCGAAGAAAATCGTACACCAAGGTTCCAACAGGGCCAATTTATAGTATATATGGTCTAGCTAGCGCCTGACGGCGGCGTACGTACTAAAGTACCTTATACTTGCCATTGTGGCGCTACCGCGCCCCTTGATTATAAATCTTGAAAAAACATTTTTTACATCACTAGCTTCTCACAGGAATTCCTTCCCTTTATAACATGACAGTTGCGTAACCTCCCAATAGAAATTATGTAAAAACTTTCTTGATACTTAAACGATGAAAATACAACACTTTCACTAGCTTGTCACATCACAAGAAAATTATTTCCTTATATAATCTGAAAATTCTATAAAACTTTTCTTCGATTCTTGAACGATGAAAATAGAACACTCACTAGCTGGTCATAAGGATCCCTTTCGATTCACAGCCTGAGAGTCAGTCCCAGGAGACGAAAGGAAAAGTTAACAATTTTTCACAAGAAGACCAGCAATCGAGGAATATTGTCAACGCACTTAACCAGCTTGTCACATCACAAAATATCTATTTCCTTATATAATCTGAAGATTCAGTAAAAATTTTCTTCGATTCTGGAAAAATGATAATTAAACACTTTCACTAGCTTGTCATAAGGACTTGTAAACTGAGAATTCTTTCTTGGATTCTTGAACGATGAAAATAAAACACTTTCACTAGCTGGTCATAAGGAAATAATTAATAATAAACAAGCACTTCAACAATTGTATAGAAACTTTCTTGCATAGAAGATGAATATAGATCTTCTTAACACTTCACTAGCTTGTCATCACAAAAAAGTTATTTCCTTTACAATCTGAAGCAAGAATATTCTCTATTATATAAACTGAATAATCTCTAAAATCCAACAAAATAAAACACTTTCACTAGCTGTTCATAAGAATCTCTTTCGGTGAACAGCTTGAGAGTCTACCTCCCAGGAGACGATAGGAAAAGTTATGAACTATTCATATACACTTAAACAACTTAGAATCTTTCATGCATGAGCGATGCATATTCTTGACACTTCACTAGCTTCTCACAATACAAGACAATTTTTTCCTTATATAAACTGAATATTCTCTGAACCAAGAAAATAAAACACTTTTACTATCTATTCATAAGAATTCTTTTCGACGTACAGCCTCAGAGTCTATCTCCCAGGAGACCATAGGAAAAGTTAACATAAGCATTTCCACAATTGTAGAAACTTTCTTGCGTGGAGGATTGAATATAATCGTAACAATCAACCAACTTGTCACATCACAAGAAAATTATATATATATATATATATATATATAAAACAGGAAATTCTGTATAAATTTTCTTTGATTCTTGGATGATGAAAATACAACACTTTCACTAGCTTCTCATCAGGATCCCTTTCGACGAATAGCCTGAGGGTCTACCTCCCAGGAGACGATAGAAAAAATTACACATCCACTTCAAGAATGTAGAAACTTGCTTGAAAGGTGAACCCAGGAGACGATAGAAAAAGTTACATATTCACTTCAACAACGTAAACTTTCTTGAAAGATGAATTCTTGGCACTTTACTAGCTGCCACATCACAGAATAGTTATTTTTTTATATAATCTAATAGTAAAAAAACCTGAAAAATAAAAGGATATATTTTAACAAAGAATCAGTTCATGAATCTTTCATGTATTGTATATTTAAAAAAAAAGTACAACTAAATACTTATCTAATTTGAGGCTATTAGTCTTGTTTGTGAACATTTTTCATAATTATATCTGTCAGTTTTTAAATATTTCATCAAACCCAGCTTTATAAATTGCATATTATGTTGAAAATAAAATCACTTTGGTACTTTATTTTGTACAATACTTATTTTTCTTTAACACTGCATATGTGTTATTATATTCAAAAATCAAAAAATGTGAATACACCATCGTCTGCTCTTCTGCACACTTGATGAACTGTATAGATGCAAGCAATAGTATACGTAGTGCCTACGTCACGATGACGTACTTCCGCGGAGAACATTTTTCCGTCGGGAGAAGAATTTTCGCGTTGAAGAATTCGTGACCCCGAACTTTCACTTCATAATATCTTTTGATAGAAGCCATTTCACAATATATGATCCTGAAGTGATTTTGCCAGTTTTATTCCAAGCTTTCATTTGAGTGCTCATAAGTGAGAAACAAAGCTCTTAATGCGAAGAAAACCGTACCTTGTACTTGCCATCGAGGCGCTACCGCGCCCCTTGATACCTCTCATTTTCAATGAGTATCTAGCTTCTTGTCTAAATCTCTCGTTGAAGATACCCGCTTACAGCTGATCAAGATAGTCTCTTAGTAAGGAAGTCTCGCTGGCTTACTGCTGAAGGTAATCTCTGGTGTAAGTTACTGTTGCTATTGCGGACACCATGTGATGGCAAACTGCCTTACTTCGGGCGCTTTTATTGTGCCAGCAGGCTACGAATCTTGGTCTGTAGAGGGGTGTTTGGCTGGCGAGCCTGAAAACTTAGTTGAAACCTGATGAAGTATAATGCTGCCCATATTTCCTAAAACTTGGTTGAAACTGGATTTAATGCTGACAACATTTTCAAGAACTCAATCGAAATTTCGTATAGTGTTGACCACGTTTTCTTAGATGTAACTGAATATAGTGCTGATCACACTTTCGAGAAGTCTGGAAGAGTGAAATAGCTGAAAAAAATCGGAGATAGAAATTGATCGATAGCCAGTAATCAACTGATTGACTTAGAAGTTAGATCACTTGATAGCTCTTGAGTAGTGTTCAATATCTGATCAATAGTTTCGGAGATATTCATCGATCGATAACCAATAATCAACCGATGTCTTGCATGTTGGGTCACTGGGTAGCTTCTGAGTTGTGTTCCATAAAATCATTATCCCGCGAAATTATTGGATCAATAGTTTCGGAGATATTAACGATTGATTGATTTTCCAAAAATTTGGAAATTCTTGAAAATGGACCAATCGCTTGGTGTTGCGTGTCGTTGGATAGCTTATGGGGAGTACTTCAAAAGTTGATTATCTCGGGCATTAATCTATCCATAATCTTTGAAGATATTGAGGTGAGCCAAATCAAACACCCCTTCACCCTGTAACGGTCCTGTCCCTCCCCGTGTAAACAGAAAGCGTTCGCCTCGAGTTTAAGATATGTAAATAGTGCGCGTCGTCTAATGTATAGCGTTTGGCAGATTCGCGCCTTTTCTCGCGTTATATGTATACGCGGTGTAAATAGAATATGAGCGCGTTGCCTGTAGGGAGTATCGGATTGATGTGTATATCAATCCGAGCTTCAATGTGTATATACGTGTTTTCCTATAAAAGCGGCGGTAAGGCCCGTTCGCGGCATTATTCAATCGTAGATTTATCTATTGCGTGTTGAATTTAATAAAGCTTCGGTACGTATTTATTATAACTCCTCATTCCTCTCTATCTTCCCAACTAAGAAAACGAACCATTACATTGGCGATCCTGCCAGGATAGAGAGAAAGAGAGTTACAAAGTTTGTAAACAGATTTGATTCAATGGTGCCTATATTTTTTCCGGTGAGTTTTCCGTGGCCTGGAGAAGAGCTCGTCAATCATCCGGAAAATCCTGTTTATGATTTCGGAGAGAGAGTACAGGAACTGGCTTCCGAAAACTATCAGTTGCGAGAGTTGATTTGTTTGTTAGAGGAAAGAGTACATCGTCTCGAAGAATTAAATTTAAAGTTGGCTCTAGAACGTTTAGACGTGTTAGAGAAAACCGTTGAGCAGAGAAACGTCGAAGTCGACGCTCGTCTGCAGAAAGTCGAAGAAGAAATCGACGTTTTGACATTAAAAATGTCAAACCTTTCTATTTAAAAGTGTTTTTTTATTCCAAAATTTCCAGTGTATAATTAGTGTATAAATAGCATTTTCTTTCCGTGCAAAAATTTATCATAAAAGAAATAGTTATATATATATATATATATATCAGAAGTAGAATCTCGGGTTTTTTTATTATTATATATTTCAATAATAGTTCAAAATATTCATGGTTAAATTTGTTTAATATGCAATATTGTCAATGACTTATAAATATTGCAATATTGTGTGGGAGACAAAAAGCCGATAGAATATGAACTAATGAAATATACGAATTTCGAAAAATAATATCCGAAAGGAGATATAATAGAAAATTCGCTTAAAATTTGCAAATGAAATTTTTGTAAATTGCAAAAGAGAATTTTATTAATTTTTTCACATGAAAAAACAATAATTTCGGAAGAAAAAATTTTTTCGACTTAAGCGAGATTCGAACTCTGATCGGAGAGTTTGAGGGTGGGAGCTTTACCTCTGAGCCATCTAACTCTTAGTAGACCAGCGGTGTTATATACTATCTGTGCCGAGTACACTATAGTATGATGGTGAAAACACGCAGTTCTAAGCTTCTTGAGGAGAATCAAGGTAGTTTGCAGGGAGAAAGAGATGCTTTGAATGAATCTCTTGCTAAATTAAAAGACGACACACACACTGACAATGCTCTTGAAGATGAAGTAATGGCTTTCAATGAGCAAGTTAATGAGAATATGCAAAATATACTTTTGTATATAGAAGAAAATGAAGTTGCTGTGCAAGATTTGACAAGCAATGTTCAAACTTCCGAAGAAAATTATCAAGAAGCTCTTAGACAAATAAAAGAATTTGAATTGAAATTAAATACAAGTGAAAAGGAGCTTGAAAAACGATGCCAAAAACGAGATTTTGAGCGTCGTGATAACTGTAATGAGGCATCTAGGGGTGTTGAATTGATTAAAACAAAAATTCAACAACTCACAACAGATGTGAATGACATAAAAGCATATGCTGAGAATATAAGTGAAGATGCGGATAAAATACGCAATTATATGTCTCAAGATATAACTCCAGAGTCAGCCATAAATGAAGGAGCTGTGGAGCATATAATTCAAAAGTATTTCGAACAATACGAGAAACAAAGAAACTTGAGGGATAATTCTCAAGTAAAATCTCTAGAGGAGCGCATTGTTTTTTTGGAAAATGCCAATAAACATTTGCTATCCAGATTAACAAATGCTGAAAATTCGAATAAAAGTTATAGCACTCTAATAACAGAGATGCAGGACGTAATAATCGATCAAGATCAGCAATTGAGCGATTTAAGAATATTTAAGTTAAACGCTGAGAATGAAATAGACATCCTGCAAAGCAGATTAAGTACTCATGAGTTTAGCGTTGATAAGCATAGTGAGCAGCTCTACGATCTCATGAGAATGACGAAAAATGTCAAAGATCATGAGATTGAAAATGAACTGACAATTAATCTATTCAAAAGTCGGATCAATAAAGATAATGAAAAATCTAGAGTTACTCGAAATAACTCAATAAAATGGTCAGATGATGAAATAAGAGATAGGAGAGCTTCGACTAGACGATTATCCAATAGTAGTCGATCTCCTTCGCCCATGAGACCAATAAAAGACAGGCTAAGAGAAAATATAACTAAGCCTAGTTTAACTTTGTCTCCGGACAGGAGTACAAGAGTGAATCAGAGTTTCTTAAATACGAGTCGCTCTGCTTTTCGGAGAGAAAAAATGTCTGCTCCTATTTTCAAGGCTGATTTATCTGATAAGCCTATGAAAATTTTAAGGGAGATTAAAAGATATATGGGATCGGAGGACTTGCCTCTAGACGATGTTAAGTATATTTTGGCACGTTCTTTGAGAGGTACAGCAGGTAGTTGGTGGGATATGATAGAGAATTCTATCTCATCATTCGATCAATTCGAAAAAGAATTCAAACAGAGATTTTGGAATTCTGATATCACTGACCAAATCAATAGAAAAATTGAATATGGTACATACAGTGATATGGAGAAAAAGACTCGAGTAGAATATACTACTGAATTAATGAGTCAAGCAGTAGACATAGGAGAAATGTCTGAAAAAGAGCTTGTAAGGAAACTTGCGGATCATCATGGATTCGAAGTAAGATTTGCAGTTTCTACACAGAAAATAGAAACTAAATCAGGTTTGCTTGATTTATTATCTTGCAAAGATATTGGAATGCAGAGGGAAAAAGAGAGTAAATCTGTATTATCCAATAAATCTACTGATTCTGGTGCTAGTACTAATTCAACAGTACAGAATTCTCAGAAAAATTTTAAACCTTGGAACAATCAAAGGTTTAATAATAATAACAGTAACAATCTGAATAGTCAAAGTAAATCCGAGGAGAGCTCTGAGACTAATAAAATTCAAGCTAAATCCGAAGAAGCTGCGACTAGTCAGAAAACTTCTGGTGGACAGAGTACATTTAAGAAAATGCCACAGAAGAGTACTGGTACTAAATCGAAAAATGGACATGACATTTACTCTTTAGATAGAGAAATTTTAAAGAATCCGTTAGAGGCATGCGGAATGTCGGGAAACTAACGACAATCGCAGCATGTGCCCCGGATTTTATCTCAAATAGAGAGAGTAATGGGGCGACTGATTCTAGAAAAGGATATATTCAAACGATTTTTGAAGATCCTAGAGGAGCCTTGTTAGATGGTCCGGAGGAGAGAATTAAAAAATGCCAAAACACAGAGTGTCCTGTGATTAAAATAAATTTGCAAGATGTCGAGGTAGAAGCTCTCATCGATACAGGCAGCCCTATCACGTGCATTTCTGATGAATTTTACAGATTGCATGTTGATAAAATTAATAAATGTCCAACGTTACCTATAATAGGACAAGTTATTAAAGGGGCTATTGGAGCTCAATCTGTCCGTCTAAAGATTCAATTTTTTGCGGAAGTTACTATTGGAAAAACAAGCAAGAATCTTAATATCATTGTAATTCCGAGATTATCTAGGGATTGCATAATTGGAGTTGATGCTATGGAAAGTTTTGATATGTCTATCAAATTTCGTATGGGCACAGTGGGGTTAAGAGAATCAAAAGATAATATGGAATGGTTAATTTATAAAACCTCTCCATTGAGTATAGAAGAGATAAATCATTGTTGCATTGAGTCAATCGAAGATTTTGGAGAAGTTGAGGATTATTGGAGTCAGGAGGAGCAAGCCGAATTAAATGCAGGTCGGACTTTTCTCTCTGAACTCAATAAAAATTACACAGAGTTGCATGAAAATCAATGCGAGGCGTCTCTGGTAATTAATAATTTGTTATCATATGACACAGATCTGTATGACATTACAGTGCAAGAAGTAAAAGAGAAACTTCAGAATTGCCTCTGTAAAAATCCGAAAACTATCGACAGTCTCAGAAATCTCATCTGGAGATATAAAAAGGTTTTTCGTAAAAAACCAGGATTATTAAAGAATTTTGAATATAAAATCAAGATCAAAGATGATTCTACATTTTATGTTGCTCCATATCCTATTGCAATTAACAATAGAGAAATTGTTAGAGCAATGATAAAAAAGATGTTAGACTGGAAAGTGATTAGAAGGTCAAACAGTCAATACATTAGTCCATTGGTGACTCCAGTAAAAAAAGACGGAACGGTGAGGCCGTGTCTTGATGCTAGAGAGGCAAATAAGCGCTTTGTAAAAGATTATGAGTCTCCTAGAAATGTAGAGGAATTATTGCAAATTTGTGATGAAATTGCAGTGATGACAAGTCTCGATTTAACGAGTAGTTTTTGGCAGATACCGTTAACCGAAGAAAGCAAAAAATATACTGGTTTTATGCACGAAGGCAAAGTATATGAATTTAACGTTTGTCCTTTTGGCACCAGTGTAAGTACCTCAGCATTAGTGAGAGGCTTAGATTTTGCTATCAGAGGGCTCGGTAAAAACATAATAAATTTTGTAGATGATTTATTATGTATCTTCGGATCAGAAGAAGCTCATTTAGTGCATCTTGAAAAATTGTTTAAAAGACTAGAAGAGTATAATTTCACTCTTAATCTTAAAAAGACACATTTCTTTAGACAAGAAATTGATTTTCTTGGCTTTACGCTTACTCCTGAAGGAATAAAAGCTCAGGAAGCAAAGCTTGAACTAATAAGAGAATTTCCAATACCTAGAAACCATAGACAATTAAAAGGTTTTCTTGGTTTGGTAAATTTTTATGGTAGAATGGTTGACAAGTTTGCATATGCAATTGAACCATTATTCAGATTACTAAGAGTAAAAAAGTGGGAGTGGGGGGACAAAGAGAATGAAGCATTTCAAAATGTTAAACATTTATTCTTGGAAAATGCTACTTTGTCTCATCCTGATCCTACGAAACCTTATATATTAAGAACAGATAGCAGTGATTTTGCGATAGCAGGTGCTCTGTCTCAATTAGATGAAAATGGAGTGGAAAAAGTCATAAAGTTCGTTAGTCGTACTTTAAAAGGTAGCGAATTGGCTTATTTCACTACCGAAAAAGAACTTCTTGCAATTGTTTTTTGCATAATGAAGTTAGACGATTATTTAAGAATGGCGAAAGTGCAGGTGAAAACTGATCACCAAGCACTGATTTATATGTTTAATTGTCGATTTACCAGTGCGAGAATACGCAGATGGGTAATGGCAATACAAGACTACGATCTTCATTTTGAATATGTAAAAGGGAAAGACAATGTCGTGCCTCACTTATTATCAAGGCATCCCGATTACATGAGCACGGTAAGAAACAAGACTGGAGAAATTGTAATCTCGGCTGTTAATAAAAAAAGAAAACTGAGTAAAGAAATGATCTCAGTTTTTAAGAATTTTAAAACTCATCAAGAAGAAGATGAGAAAACTCAGCAAATGAAAGCTAAAGCTGTACCAGTTTTAGACAAAATTCCAAATAAAAATCTTAAAATGCCGACTTATATTGTGAAAGATAATTTGACTTATAAAAAAAATTGTTTTGAGCAGTATTTGTTGGTGATGTCAGAAAAGTTCGTAAGTAAATTCATTTTAGAATTACATGAATTTTATGGTCATATTGGAACTAGAAAATTACAAAAAATGATACAAGAAGATTTTTATGTGAAAAATTTGAAACATAAAATTTCTTACTTGTTATCTACCTGTGACTCGTGTCAAAGAAACAAAGTTTCGACGAGGCCGAGCACTGCTAAAAGACAAACAATTGTTCCAGAGAAGCCTGGTGATTTATTATCAGTGGATTTTTATGGTCCATTACCAACTTCTACTGCAGGAATGAAGTATATCTTTGCAACAATTGATGTCTTTAGTAAATTGGTAGTCTTATATCCGATAAAGAAAGCCAATACAAATACTGTATTGAGAAAAATTTTTGATCATTATATCAAAAATTTTGGAAAGCCAAAGAGAATCATGTGTGATCATGGTACTCAATTTACTTCTAAAAAATGGCAGCAAAGATTAGAAGAAGAAAATATACAATTAGTATACTCTTCTGTGCGCCATCCACAAGGAAATGTGGTAGAAAGAGTAAATCGAGAGCTTGGTCGATTTTTCAGAACGTTCGTTAGTGATAAACATATAGGATGGGCTCCGTATGTTAATATCATTCAATGAATAATTAACGAAACGTATCACGAAACAACTGAGTACACGCCTCTGCAGTTACATTTAAATATAAAACCTAGTAGGGTGTGGAAAGTACGGATAAGAACTAATATCCATGCGGATGATTTAATACATGAAGAAAAAATATTCTTGGCAAGAGAAAGAAGCAGAAAAAAGGGGTGAAAAACGTAATGAAAAATTCAATAAAGAAAAAAACGTTTTTTCACGAAATATGAAGTTGGAGATGAAGTACTCGTACGTGCTAATAATGTCTCAGATGCAGAGAATAGACAAGTATCTAAATTTTTCTCTGTATATGGGGGCCGTACGAGGTACAGAGGAAAATAGGTGAAGATACCTATTTTTTAATCGACAGAAATACACAAAATGAGAGAGGAAGATTTCACGCGGATGACTTGAAAAAATATAAGCGTCATGTAGAAATTTAAACGGCGAAAATCGAGCTACGCTCGCCCCGGAACTCTTATGGGAGTTACATGAGAGTGGAGGGAAGATAGTCGCAGTGGCGTAATATTGATGCATTTGCCTATACGGGATTTTTTTTTACAAGAGCGCTCCATGAGATAGAAAGAAATAAAGAAATTGTCGCTTTCACTTGCTCTTTAAAGTAAAAATTATTTAAACTAGATCCTGATTTATATATGGGATAGTTTGAATAAATTTTTAGGAGAGAAATTAAGAATTTTTTTTTAGAAGTGGAGGTTTATTTTTTTAGATGTTTAATATTAATTTAGATGTTTAAAAATAAATAAATACACTCTAGTCTTGACTTATATTATAAGACTAGAGTGTATGGTAAATAAATTATCAAGATTCATTGTAAAAAAAGGTTGAAACAGAGTAACTTCGTTGAAAGTGCTCTGATTTCGATTTTAAAAAATGTTATAACATCGAATAAATTTTGCTTGAAATTGCAAAATTTTAATTTATTTCGATTTATTATAATTACTAATTGTTGGAATTGGCAACAATTAGTAATTTTAGATGAAAAAAATTTTTCCCTAAGATGGGATCGAATCGGCGATCTTCGGGTTCCAGGGCATGCACGTTGGCGCGATGCCACCATGCCATATACTTGCACTCGGAAAAATTAGAGTCAAGTATTATATGGCTATGAAGATTTTTTTTTTCTTCTGTGAAAACTCCTGAAAGCGTTGACGGAGTAATTTTTTTATACACATAGGGCACAAATATGCCTATGTTGTATATTAATTTCCCAAAAGCGTTGCGGGAAAAATCACGCAGCATGTGTGGTTTTGCTGTTGTGAGTTAAGGTATAACTGAGTTAACTGATCGGGAATAGAGAGGTCAGTGACTCAGAGATGTTTACACGAGACAGTTTCGGGGCTGGTAGCTGGAAAATAGATCAGTTACGAGCCTCTCGTGTAACAAGATGCATGTCTGAGGACGAGATTATATTGACTGTTCAGGACTATGATATAGTTCTGGACAGTCCAAAAGAGAAGTGGGATGACCTCTTAGAGGAGATGGAGGTTCTGGTGGCCGTCGAGAAGGAGGAGAAGGCGACGCAGACTAGGCAGAAGCTGGAGGAGAGCCTGGGCGATAAGATTATTTGGCCTTCGGGAAAATTTGTCAGAAGAAGAGTGAGATGGAGGCCACCAAAAGGAAGAGCGACCCAGACAGTGGATGCTCTCGAGCCAGAGGAAGGTGAGCATTCGACCGCAAAGATCAGCCAGGTGCTGACTGAGATGGAGCAGGATGTCTATGATGACGGAAGTTATCATAGATATTCTGTGGAATATCTTAAGAAGCAGTTGGAGGAATTTGCGATTGAATGGGAGCCAGAAACGGCGAGGGTGTTCTATCCAGCTACCCCACCAATTCGACTGCTGTACGATCCAGAAGGAAACAGTAGAATGGAAAACAGAAGGAAGTGGTGTGACCGGAGATATCGGCCTTATTAAAAAAAAAAAATTTTTTGTTGTGGTTGATGCAGTTTTTTTTTTGAATAAATTCTGTAAAAATTATATTAAGTGTATTTATTTATGTGTGTGACAAAGTGGGGATTTCTATTAATTTATTATAGTTATAATAGTAATAAATTGATAGAAGGGGACTATGTAACGGTCCTGTCCCTCCCCGTGTAAACAGAAAGCGTTCGCCTCGAGTTTAAGATATGTAAATAGTGCGCGTCGTCTAATGTATAGCGTTTGGCAGATTCACGCCTTTTCTCGCGTTATATGTATTGTAACGAGAGGTTAGGCGTACTATTTGAGTAGCGCGCGCTCGTTGTGTCGCACGATGCGAACTTAGTAGTAAGCGACGCTACCGTACTGCGGCAAGGGACGCGCGGGGGAAGAGTAGGAGAAGGCTCGCGCGCCACGCTGATCAGATTCGATTTGACCACGCCGGTGTGTGCTTCGCGCGTTATATTCAACCTTCTGCAAAGCCACCATCGTGCCCGAGGTGTGTTATAGCCGATACGGAGACAAGCTAGAGGTGATCTGGGATACTCGTCATCTGCGTGCTGGAGAAGGGACGCCTTCTCCGTGCCATCCGAATCGACCCAGGCAGGGATTCCGTTGAGGAGATAGCGGCTCGAGAAAGTGTATCGAGGAAGCAACGTGTACCTCGTACCGACTGTAAGTCGAATTTCGTTAAGAATCATTTTCCTCATTAAGATCGCCGAAGGCGAGTGTTCTCTGCCACAGAACACTCGTCTCTTTCTTAATTGAGTGCGTGCGTTATTTCTCTCCGCTGTTGCGCATACGACCATTGAGTGCGGATCTTATTTATATTCAAGTATTATTTAATAGACGAGTCTATGACTCACATTTCATAACCAAACACTCGTGAAGTTTATTCTCTTTCCTTTACTTCGTCCTCTCGAATAAGAACTCGTAATTTACGGAGAAGTGTGATGCTCGGGCGCATCACACATTTGTACACAGAGTAAGTGGCCGGATAGACGCGCATAGTCGTTCGCCGAGAAGCTACGCCGGGGAGCGTAAGAGCTTGTACGCAGGTAAGACTCGGTGACGCGGCGGCGATCCGTAGCCGCCGTGCTAAAGCCATTTGCCCCGTTACAGTATATTAAATGTATACGCGGTGTAAATAGAATATGAGCGCGTTGCCTGTAGGGAGTATCGGATTGATGTGTATATCAATCCGAGCTTCAATGTGTATATACGTGTTTTCCTATAAAAGCGGCGGTAAGGCCCGTTCGCGGCATTATTCAATCGTAGATTTATCTATTGCGTGTTGAATTTAATAAAGCTTCGGTACGTTGCAGCATCAAGATACCTGTGTATTTATTATAACTCCTCATTCCTCTCTATCTTCCCAACTAAGAAAACGAACCATTACAACCCCCCATCTACTATCAATATTACCATAGAAATAAAGGTTGGGCCAAGTCCAAATTTTGTGGTGATTTATTTATGCAAATTTATAGTTAAAAGATGTGTTAATGAATAGGCTAATATATTAATAAAGGAGGTGGCTGATTTATATTCTATGTCCGCCATTATAAAGGACTTAAAAAAAATTGCCATCGCCTCGCTTAACTTGCCGACTCCTCATTCGTCCGAGATTAGGATTTCACTAGCCACTCAACAGGCTAAGGGCGTGTAGAGTAGCCGTGATGAGTGAGACCTCGCTAGATTAGAGTACCAGCCCATCTTCACACCTTCTTCAGTTTTCACAAATCATCTGGGGCTGCCACTTTTTCGTTACATATGCTCCTGGTACAATTAGCTCGTATACTGCGTCGTCTCTGATTAGTGCAGGGTTATGTCAATTCATGCGAGAATCGTGGCACTGGGTGAAAAATACCATTCGCACGTATACGCTAAATTGTAATCCTCGAATAAAGCTCGCTTTCATACTCGCGGAGCTACAAATTTCACTGCTTTAAGAAAAATCTGAGATGCTGTGAATGTTAGCTGTCGCGATAAAAGCAGCTACTTGCTGACTTTTGTCTGGTTCCCAAGCAAAAGTTCAAGATCGCGTTTTGAAAATGCAAGAGTGGGATGATGATTTGAAGAGAGGTGATAAAAACTTTTCGCATCTCCCGGTCAGTCGTCATTAAACCTTCGAGGTATTAAAATCGTAATCTCTCTCTCTCTTACTCACTTTTAAAAGTTTAATCTTGCCCGTAAGCAATGTAGCCGAAATGAATAAGCGCTTCGTTGTTTCGCCTATATCCGGGCCGTCGCAAGAACCGTGTTTATGTGAAAGTGATGAACTCCATCACGAGGTTGCTGCTTTGATGGCAAGCAGGCGACCTGTTAGTGTAAGTCCACTTGTGCAGTTCGTGGATTACGGGTCGCTGGAGCTATCGCAATTCTTTCCAACATTGGCGAAGGAGGAAGGTGATGGCGAGGTCGAGATGGTCGACGCTGAGATGGTAATCAAGGAGAAACCTGAGGACGTTGTGAGGGAGAGAGGAGGCTGAGGTGCTCAAGAGTGAGGAAGTTGAGGAGGACGATGATGCTGACGTGGAAGAGGCGAGCGAAATACCCGACGAGGAAGAAGAGGCTGCCAGGGTGGAACTATTGGCAGACAGCTCGTCCGAGGAGGAGGAGGAGGAGGGCGGTGGTACCGATATCGAAATGGACTTACGAAGTCTGCTCGATTCAGGGGTTGACAGCGTCACCAGCAGCTGGTCAACCATACCTGATAACGGTGATGTAGCGGGGGACGATGCTAGCAGCAGTAGTAGTGGTAGTAGCAGTGATACCTCAGATGCAGAAATTTCGTATGATCCTGTAAGGGACCCCGAAAGAGAGGGAAGGCTGCACCGGCTACTAGGAGTTAAAAAAATTGGTGGCGCATAGAAATGCGTTTGTTACGTCTTAAACAGCGGGAAGACTTGACGCGTGTGCGCGCGAAAATTCAGCGGGTGCGTGATCATCGTACAGCTTTAATAACTAATTTAAACAGAGCTCAACGTCGACGGTTACCAGCCCCACGAGAAGAGCGCCCGCGACGCAACGTGGATTCGTGCCACGCTTGCGGGAAAATATGTAAATTGCAACGTGTGCAGTGGCGGTGGACGTGCGAAACATGTGGGGTTTGGCTGTGCCCCACATGTAGCACAGAACCGGAGCACGGTGCTCACAATAATTTATAAACATAAACATTTTTAGTTTTTTAGTTTTTAGTAAAACATTTTTAGTTTAAGTGTTAAGTGTAGAATATTATAAGAATAACATTTAGGAGTGATACATTATGCAGATTTCTGTAGAAACCATTCAATGAAAATGTAAAAATTTGAAATATATATATTTATAAATATTTGTGTGTGTGTGTGTGTGTGTGCGTGTGTATGTATAGTTTTCTAACCGCAGGAAACATGTGAAGCCTACCTTATCAGCTTCGCCACTCGGGTTTCTTGTCTCAGTGCGCAATGATAAGGCGAGATTGTCGCGCCGCACGGAGCGTGCTAGTCGAAATCACGTTGGGTCACACTGGACTTTAATAACTCAAAAAATATCTGAAATTAATAAGTGATTTACAAGACTTTGTGGTGTAAAATAATGAAAATGCTGGCCTCTCGTTTTAAGTCAAATCCATTAATGTGATTGTAATACTATTACTGGTAATATTTTCTAATATATTTTTTAATTAAAAGCTTTGATAACCTACTGTCCTAATATTTATATTCCAATATTATATCGTAAATACAAAAAAAAATTGTACACTTATTGTGAACTAAAATAATTAAGTGTTACAAAATAAATTAATTATTTATAAATGCATTTATTTCTGTAGAAATAGACAGTAACTTCGTCCCAAAACCAGCTTTGCAGGATGAAAACTGTTGTCAATACGCAGAAATTTAGGCTTTACAATCAAAATCTGCCTATGAACAATTGGCTTCTCGTTCTAAGTCAAATTCATTAATATAATTATACGTTTAATACTAATACTAGTAATATATTGCTTTAGTTTAAATATTTTTGGTTGAAAATCTGTGACCAACTGTGTTTCGTATGTATATCCCCGTATCTTGTTGTATATACCCCCAAAAAAAAATGATTGGACATCATGAAATACAATTATTAGCTATTACGCAATAAATTAAATATTTAAAAATACATATATTTATGTAGAAAGAGATTAGGTACGTATCCTACAACCAGTATTTGCTCGATGAAAGCTGTCGTTGATACGAAGAACTAGTGATCATAAAGTCCAAATTTGTCTCCACCGTGGCCCAGATATGCAATTGTTTATAAACTGCAATTTATGAATCCCAAATAATATGTGGTATAAATAGACATAAAAAAAATCGTTTTGAATACTAAAGGATACCTCAAAGTGAGCTACATATTTAGATTTGCCCAGAAAGCTTTTATATGGAAATGAAAAATCATTTTTATTTATTAATTTTGCATGATCAAAAAAACTATAATTATTTCAATTATTTATAATTTGTTATCACATTAATTTATAAATTAAACATTTTTTTACCTTCTTTTGCTGAAAAATGGAGTGCATAAAAAAATTTTGGCCAAAATTGAAAAAATGTTTCCACTAGAAATACATTTTAATTACCTTTGCAGACAAGGGTAATACGACGGTTGCATTGTACAAGAGCTATTATATTGAGAAAATGGAGACTCTTCTGGCGGATAGAGACCCTTAAACTACAGTTAAGAAAAAATCCGTTGTCAAAACTATAGTCAAAGGTGGAAAGTTTTCTAAATGTTTGGAATGATAATGGTTTCCTTGGCAAAAGATATAGCAGGCATAATAAACTAACTCAAACGGATACGATTTTCCCAAAAGCATATGGATTACGTAAAATCCACAAAAATGATTATCCGTTGCGACATATTATTTCAACAACAGGCTCACCTATATATTTTTTCTCAAAAACATTATTTAAAATTCTACAAAAGAATTTGTATAAACCAAAATCCTATGAAAAAAATAGTTATGATCTAAAAGAAAAAATCTAACAGGTAAATGTTCCAGCGGATCATTGTATTGTAAGCTTGGATGTAAAATCGATATATACTAATATTTACAAGGTGTTGGTCAAAAGCAGTATCGAAAAGGGAGATCGAGAGAGTTCAATAGTGGGATATCGGCCAATTACTTCTACGTTCAGGGTTATTGTCAAAATAAGTTAGTAGTAACCTACTGAAAGTAATCCTAAATTCTCGACTTCGGACCTGATCGGCAACATTGTTATTATTGCAAAATAAACTTCAAAAAAGTACTTTTTTTGGTGTTTCACAAATAACTTTTTTTAACGCACGTTAAGCATAAAAAGGTAGAGATAAAAGTTGTTCAGAATTGAATTTTGCGGAAGAAAAATTAACTTTCTTCATCGCTAAATTGTTAAACAAACCAATTTTTTTTCATTTTTTCATATCGCTACAGTTTTTACAGAAAAAAGATTTTTTTCATCGGATAAGCTGTTAAAAATGACTTTTAGTACAGAGAATATAAAAATCCATGTCCGACCTCGATACTTCAAAATAGCGTTCTATTGCAAAATTATTTACCCTAAAATTTCAAATTCAAATAAGTTCAAATTGATATCGAATTCGATCCAGGAACGATAATTGAATCCAACTGCGTTTAATCGACAGCTTATGACGTAATTAAGAAACGGTAGAAATAAGTTTTGTTAATATTAATATTTAGCAATATTTTTAATAAAAAAATTTTTTATTTTGACCAATTTTTGAGTTAGAGAATCGCGGCAAAATGCATTTTAAAGTACGTCAAAAACCATGAATTTTCATATAAGTTTTGTTAAGATCGGACCAATAGGAGCCGAGATACAAAAATTTTTTCAACCGACGATTACGCTGAAACTACTTGATATTTCTAGTTGAAATTTGGCACAGTGTTTGCTGAAATCATACTCTAAATGATTATATTTTACCAAATAACTCTACATGCTTTAGTTCGTCTCAAACGACCGACCAAAATATGAATTTAGTGCTCGCGGCCGCGCGCCTGCTCCGGCGGAGCGGCGCGGTGGTGGGAGGTAAACCGCGCGGCAGCGAACAGAATTCATACACCTTAGTTGCAATTTGACTATCTCGGTAATCAATGCTACAATTGCACTAAATTTTGTTTTCATTTAACGTGTTTTTTTCTCAGCTTTAACGTCATATTAATTAAGTTATGATAGGGACAATGCAAACACCGCCAATTACCAATTCTTCTGAAAAAAATCTTTTTTGGCTACATACACAACCTTTGTACACATGAATTGTACTGCTATAATCATAAAAATATTTAAATTTATCGTATAAAGGTTGGGTAGCGCAATATATGTGTATAATGGTTATGTATGTAACCAAAAAAGATTCTTTTTCAGAAGAATTGGTAATTTGTGGTATTTGCATTGTACCTATCATAACTTAATTAGTATGACGTTAAAGCTGAGAAAAAAACACGTTAAATGAAAAGAAAATTTAGTGCAATAGTAGCATTGGTTACGGAGATAATCAAATTGCAACTAAGGTGTATGAATTCTTTTCGCGGCCGCGCGCGCTGAATTCATATTTTTCGTCGGTCGTTTTAGACGAAATAAAGCATGTAGAGCTATTGGGTAAAATGTAATCATTTAGAGTATGATTTTCGCAAGCACTGTGCCAAATTTTAACTAGAAATATCAAATAGAAATATCAACTAGAAATATCAAAATATCAACCGGCGTAATCGTCGGTTGAAAAAATGTTTGTATCTCGACTCCTATTGGTCCGATCTTAACAAAATTTATATGAAAATTCATGGTTTTTGACGTACTTTAAAATGCATTTTGCCGCGATTCTCTAACTCAAAAATTGGTCAAAATAAAAAAATTTTGATTACAAATATTGCTAAATATTAATATTAAGAAAACTTATTTTTACTGTTTCTTAATTACGTCATAAGCTGTCGATTAAACCCAGTTGGATTCAATTATCGTTTCTGGATCGAATTCGACATCAATTTGAACTTTCCGGCTAAATAATTTTGCAACAAGACACCATTTTAAGATATCGAGATCGGGCTTCAATTATTACGTTGTCTGTACTAAAAGTCATCTTTGAGGGCTAATTCGATAAATAAAAATCATATTTTATAAAAACCATGGTAATGTGAAAATTGAAAAAAAAAATTTTTTATTCAATAGTTTAGCCGGGAAAAACATTAATTTTGTATTTAGGAATATATGTGTCTTATAAAAAACTCATTGCTGATCAACTTTTATCCCTACCTTTTTTGCGTAAATTGAATCTCCCCCCCCCCCCCCCCCAACAAACCTTTTCAAGGTAAAAGGCTGGCAAGTATAAGGTCGTTTCTTCATGTAAAAATTAAAGATTAATCTTACAACTCTTGATAACCTTAATGTAAAAAAAAACTCTTAATAACACTTATGCAGACAAAACCAAACTTTTATTAACATTCATACAGACAAAATAAAAATTCTTAGAGCTTACTCTAAAATTCAACTTTAATTTTCAAACTTCGACAACTCTTATGTAGTCGAAATTATAAATGCTGTATTCTATACAGTTACTTAATTATGGAAATTAAAGATCTTGATAACACTTATATAGACAAAATACTAGTAGCTTTACTGCATACTCTTAAGACGTGTTGATATTATAATCGTCAGATCAACAAATAATATATCTTCTTTCCTCTTGTGAATAAGTGATCGAACACAAATACTGGAAGAATATGTGATACTTATAGATCAAGTTGGAAAACAAATAATTATGTTAGGATGAATGTCTTCTTTTACCTATTCAATGAGTTAATCACAATCACTCAAATCATGATGCTTATACATCAAGCTAAAAAATCCGAAACTCTCATGTATGAAAATATGAACGTGTAACCATCTTCGCGTTAAGGGTCTGTTGGACAGATTACCATTTCTTTAGTGTCACTTCTTCTTCGATTATCTATACCTTCGATTTGACATAAATTCTCATTGTAATTTTAAGAAAAGAAAGTTATGATATCAATAAATAAATTGGCAAGTTTTTTGTTATAAAAAGTAATTGTTTTCAAATAAATAAATAACCGATTAAATTGAGGAAGGATTATAAATATATGTGTTCATATATACACTCAATCAAATTGCAGCATGTGAAAAGGTGGATAGCCTGTGAAAAGGTACAGTCGGGTACAATTAAAACTTTGAATAATTGCGACTGCTGCCACGTTCTGTACATGTAATAGAATGGTATGATGTTCTTACATGACATTATCACATGACAAATGTGCCCATAATATGTAGTAATATCATGTTTGCCTAAAATTATTATGTAATTTAACAAGATTGTTTCACATCATGAAAACTTTTTCATTTATTTATGGAAGCTACGAGCGGATGTACAATCTACTCTACTTAGTAATTCAGTAAATGTATTGCTATCCTTATTTCATTCAAAATCTATGTCCAGGACGATTATATACAATTATATATGAGATTTAAATTCTGTTGATTTACATACATTTAAAAAAAACAGGAACAAATTCTATCATGTAGAACGCAATTTTTTGACGGAAAAACTTGCCGCCCCGTCCTATCATAGATAACGATGTATACCATCTTCAAATTATGCAAGGTTAACCAAATTAACTTGTTAATGAAACACCGTTAAAAAATCTCTGAATCGATTTTTCATTCTATATGTATTTATTACTGTCCTTGACCAATTTTTGAAGAATTCAAACTTAATCTTGCAATCATTCTAAGCTCATTTTTGGTTATTTGTATGTATGTTTTACAAACCTCTGTTAGTATTATCGGAAGATTGCAGGAAGTTGATTAAAAATAATTGTGACTATTATTACATATTAAAAAAATGTTATAAAATAAATTTCTATGACTCTAGTTGGAAAATAAATCAAGTTTAAAAATTTTAAATTAATATTTATGTAGTTTACAGCTTTTAGTTTCAAATCTTTACTTAATTAAAATCTTTACTTAATTAAAAAATTCCATTGTTTATTATTATTTGAGGCCATTGGTCTCACAGTTTAATATAATGATTTGAGTATTACGCATTATAGGATAATAGGACGATAAATTAACTATATTAAAAATTTTATGATATTCTTAATTACACTGACATTTAGTGGTTCATCGATTATCTATGATAGGACGGGGCGGCAAGTTTTTCCGTCAAAAAATTGCGTTCTACATGATAGAATTTGTTCCTGTTTTTTTTAAATGTATGTAAATCAACAGAATTTAAATCTCATATATAATTGTATATAATCGTCCTGGACATAGATTTTGAATGAAATAAGGATAGCAATACATTTACTGAATTACTAAGTAGAGTAGATTGTACATCCGCTCGTAGCTTCCATAAATAAATGAAAAAGTTTTCATGATGCGAAACAATCTTGTTAAATTACATAATAATTTTTTTTTTCTAACGAGATTTTCTAACAGTGTTTTGTTAACAACAAATTACTTTGGATAACCATGCACAATTTTAAGATAGTACCCATCGGTATCTATTATAGGACGGGACGGCAAGTTTTTCCATAAAAAAAATTGCGTTCTACATGCTAGAATTTGTTACTGTTTTTTTTAAATGTGGGATCGATTTTTTGTATGAATTGAATCTTATATTTAATTGCAAATGATCGTCTTGGACATAGATTTTTCATGAAATAAGGATAGAAATTTACTGAATTACTAAGTAGAGTAGATTGTACATCCGCTCGTTGCTTCCATAAATAATCGAAAAAGTTTTCATAATGCGAAACAATCCTGTAATATATTATGGGCACATTTTTCATGTGATAAAGTCATGTAAGAACATCATTCCTATATGTACACACGGATACTATTGAACTTTGAATAATATCGAATTAGTGCTATGCTTTGCGCATGTTTGTGACCGGTCACGGAACGCTCTATTTACCGGAAGTACGGTGACCTAACCTCCCACACTAAATACGGCGTAAGAGTGATCAGTCATTAAACGTCAGCTGGAATGCGCAGGACGTGGCGGCAATCGCAGTTATTCCGACAATTCTACCGACAGTATCTTTTCACAGGCTATCCACCTTTTCACATGTCACAATTTGGTCGAGTGTTTATAATGATGAATACATATATATTTATAATCCTTCTCCGATTTAGACAATTATTTATTTATAATCAACTCAATTGCTACTTATAACAAAAACTTGCCAATTTCTTTATTGATATCATAACTTTCTTTTGCTATATTAAAATTGAAATTTATGTAAAATCGAAGGTATAGAGAAGAAACACTAAAGAAATGGTAGTCTGTCCAACAGATCCTTCAAGCAAAGATGTTTACGCATTCATATTGATATAGATAGATGAAAATTTCAAGTTATTCAGCTTCATGTATAAGCATCATGTTCTTTCAGTGTCTGTGATTCACTCATTTACGAGGTAAAAGAAGACACATATATTAACATAATTATTTGTTGAACTAATTAGAAATACCTTTTTAATCATTGCATTATAATCACATTTCTTATCAACCTTTACTAAGGGAAAAGTAATAAACGTACACAATAAACCTGCTAGAATATTATTTACATTATTATTGAAAGTTTGACTTTAATTTACATAATGAAAATAGAATTTTAGAATAAGCACTCTGAATTTTCACCACATAAGGGATATCGAGAGTTTAAAAATTAACTTTGATTAATATAATGAAATAACTGTATAGATAGAGAAAACACTTAGAATTTTTGTGACATTGAGATATCAAGCATTGCAAAATTAATCTTCAACTTTTACATGAAGAAACGACCTTATACTTGCCAGCCTTTTACCTTGAAAAGGTTTTTTTTGGGGGGGGGGGGGAGATTTCACTACTTTTAAAAAGTATGTAATACCTAAATTACAGAGAATAGTTAACATCAACTGAATAAGTTATAAATTTAAAAATTAATGTGTATATGCTCACTGAAGATGGCCGCGACAGTGGTACTAGTATTTGTCACTAGCGCCCTAATTCTAAAAGTGTGCGCGCGTGCTCAGTCTGTGGCGTCGGTAAGTCGCTCTGTAGTCCTGGGGTTATCGACGTTACGTCTGCTATACCGTCAGTGTTTAACCTCTCGCGTGATTAACTTTGTCGCTGCTAAAGTATTTTAAAATTGTTGCTACGGGATCGAAACTCGTACTCAGGAGCAACTATGGATGGTCAGCTACTCCGAGGAGTGATTCTTTTGTTACTTGTACACTGTGGTGATGGGAAACTTGTGCTTTTTCCCTTGGTCGATCATTGCTGTTTGGAGTCAGATAAGTTATTTTTTTTTATTTAAATTATTCAGACTTTTTGTTGATTTAAAGCACCGGTGCTTTGTTAAAAGAATTTTGTCTTTTTGTTTTCAGGTCACTGGGTCAATGCTGCTTCGAAATTTGTGTGCTACGTCTTAAAAAGATTTTGACGTCTCCCCTGGAATGGCATGCCGAAGCTAAAGCACAAGTTTTCGCTAAAGTTTTTTGTAGTGAGAAGTACAACAGTGTTGTAGAGTGTTTTAATAAACATATTTAATTAATTTACATGACTTGACCAGTGCTTTTGACTTTTTGTAGTTTTTAAATTATGTATATGGGTGAATAAGTGTAAATCACTATGGTGTTTTTCAATAATTATTGTGTGAATTTGTGGATCTCAAGTGTGATTTGTCGAGAACAAGCAAAAAATGGTATAGTTAGTTTCACTTTTTTTCCTACACATAATAATTTAATAATAATTCACATGATAATATAATTCACATAATATATATGATAATTCACATAATAATTTAATTTATGTTAAAGTGTTTTGTGTTGTTTGGCTCTGTTTCCCTGGATTTGAATGGACTTATTGGTGTATGTTTATGTCAGACCTATCTGATTGAGTTCGTCTTTTGGAGCAAAGGCCGTCTCTTTCAGATTGCTCTTCCTGGGTTCGACTAAGTTTTGATGTGTAAATAGTGGGTCTCAATAATTGTGCACATTGAATTTAGTTTGTGTGTTGGCTTAATTATTTGTTTTATTGCCTATGGAATTGATAATGACTTTTGCCGACCAAGTTTTGTTTGTGCATGAATAGAGAAATACTTATGAACTCAGTGCTTCGTGCAAGTGCGTTGCTTTAATTTTTTTAAATTATAGTTTGAAAGTTTTATTTGTGGGTCCAATATGGGATATTAATAATGCTTTTGGGGTGCCTATCTATTAAGTTAACTATTTGCTTGTTTTGTTATTTGACAGACTCCTATGCTAAACTACTCTGTGGTACGTTAAACTATTTATATTGAGTTTGGGGTATGTGAAAAAGGCATTGGAAGTGCAAACTGTGAATCTTTCAACGTCTTTTATCTTGGTACACTGTGTTGAATTACGTTCAATGTTTTCTATTATTATTTACACTCTGTATTATAGCTGACAACCTAATTTACTTTCATTGTTAAATATTTATTCATCACAGCCATAAAATTTATATATACTGAATTTACTGCTAAACCATAATATCAAAGAAAGTATAAAATATATATATAATATCAACTTCCATTTGGTCCCATTAAAAATGGAATAAATATCTGCAAAAAATACATGTTTACAAAGACCAGAGCTTATATATAATAACTACTGTATTAAGGTACTAAAAAATGTATGTAAAATATCCATAGATTTTAATCACTACTATAATAATGACTACATATAGAAATGAGAGCGAAGAATATAATTGAAATAAGTAAGCTACATTTTGAATATTTCGGTCTTCGCCTGATTTAAAATCTGTTATAGCTATAAAAGCTTGTTTTAACATGCTAAAACAATACAATTGAGTTTATCTAAGAACTTATAGTTTTGATTTTTATAGTTATGCACCTGACAATTTAGACCCTAAAGCCATGAAATCGATGGAGTAAGTATATAATATACACATGCTGATTATTGTATAAAACATTACTGTTGCATCAAGCAAGAATATTCTCTATTATATAAACTGAATAATCTCTAAAATCCAACAAAATAAAACACTTTCACTAGCTTGTTTAATAATGAATCTATCGCTCGATGATGGAATAGGTAGAATAAAAAATTGATGCGTCTCTTCGAGCCAAGTTGTTTATTTTAAATGCCAGACGTTTCGGGATATTTATATCCCCTCTTCAGTGGCTATATAACGTTTAAAATTACAAGGTTTATTACAAAAATAATATTAAATAAAGTAAAATTGAAAATTGTACAATTAGAAATAATTACCTAATTAGCAAAACAACATCCGTGTTTTTACATTATTAGGAAACGGACCAAAAAGGTTAATCGCATATGGCGCTATAAATATAAATTTAAATTTAAATCCAAAGTTTGCAAAAGAACTATTACAAAAATTTTTTAAAAAATAACTTACGGCCTAGACTCGAGAATTTTATTTAACAGAACGGATTCCCCGGTGCCAAGGTGGTAATGCGGCACCGGTCGAGGCGAGACGTCAACTAATGTCTCTACAAAAATCGGCCAATATATATTCCGCAATACATACATTAGATGTACTAATACTTAGAAATATTATTATAATGCAAACCGCATCAACGACGGATACCTCGAGCTTCATACATATACCAAGAACGAATACCACATTGGAGGTGGCACGTTAATACTCAAGTAGCAGGACGGGGGGCCCGCGCCGCAACGTAAGAAGCGCTCCTGCCATGACTATATGACTATATAGTATACAGTATGGACGGAGCGTTGCTACGGCAACCCGGTCTCCCCGACCTCCCACTGGGCTGTTCCGCTCCGGCTCGCCAGTCAATCACTATTGAGCATGTGTTGGCTGAGTTGAAGAGAGCGCGAAGCGGTATGCCACCTCTCACTGCGTGCTATGCTCCTGATACAGTCTGCTCGCCACCGAGTCTCCGCAGTCGCATTATTTACAATTAAAATTTATTCGGACTATTTTTTAGGTTTGATATAACATTTTTATAACTCGCTTTGAGGCGGCACGTATCCTCAGCCCTATTAAGTGTGCCATCAAAAAACTGAATGTGTAGCATTTCTGAGAACCGTCTGCGGAACATAGACGGTTCTCTATCTATTATTTTAATATTGTTAAAATCGAAATTGTGTCCAGTTTCCAATGCATGTACTGCGAGAGGGGAGTTGAGATCCCTTTTCTCTATATATCTTTTATGTTCGTATTGCCTAGTTTTTAACGGTCGATACGTTTCTCCGATATACGTAGATTCGCAATCGGAGCAATCGATTTTATATACGACATTTCTCGTGTCTCCCACAGCAGTAGGATCTTTACCAAGTTTTATAAATTTATTGAACTTATCAGTAACACTATTAATCAGACTCATGTCATTTCGTTTTAAAACTGATTTTAATTTTTCGTTAAACCCTTCATAGTAAGGGAACACCGCATATCCTCTTCTAGAGTTAGAGTTATTGTTTTGTGAGTGTAAATTACTTTCAATTACCCCTTCTGAAGAGGCCCTTGAAAGGCTCAGGTTGCGAGCAATCCGTTTTTTACTAAATTTCTCTATAAAATCTGGAGGATAGTCATTCGCTATGAGAATTTTTTTCGCCTTTTCGATGTTTTCACAGTGAAACCGCGGATCGGACAACAATATCGCCCTATCAAATAAATTGTACATTATTGCTATCTTCTGGTTTTTTGGGTGGTGAGAGAAATAATTTATGTATCTTGATGACGCTGTATTTTTTTGAAACCAATTCGTAAAAATATTGCCATTTGGATCATGAATAATAGAAATGTCGAGAAAATTTATACTATTATTTACTTCAATTTCGTGAGTAAATTGAAGGGAGTTATTATAGCTATTAAATATAGATAACACAAGTTCAATCTTATCTCTATCCAAAACCAAAAGACAGTCATCCACGTATCTGTAAAAAAGGCGAACGCTAGATTTTGCAATACCCAGACAATGATCCTCGAGATCCTCCAGAACCATATTCGCAAAAACAGGGCTCGAACAGAATCCCATCGGAGCGCCTGAGACTTGTTTATAAAATTTGCCATCAAAAACAAGATACGTACAGTCGAGAAGAATTTTTATACCATCCATAAATTCGCTCTTCGACATACAATTCATACACGAGAGCCATTTCCATCTCTTTTCAATCGACAATATAATCGCATCTTTTGGCAAACTCGAAAACAACGAAACAACGTCGAAGGACACAAAACATTGCTGATCAGAAATATTTATATTAGTGAGGTTACTTTTTAGTTGTGTACTATTTTTTATATGAGAAGCTGGTAAAGGAAAATGTTTCGTTAATAAGACGGATATGCATTTATCAAAAAAATAAGTAGGGCTATTAATTGCTGAAACTATAATTCTTACAGGATTGTTAGGTTTATGAATTTTTATTAGGCCATAAGCTTTCGGCAGCGATGTGTGCTCGATGCCCTTGGAAGAAAGACCTCTAAAAGCCTCGTCGCACTCTAGAACGCCCCGTGTACTCCAAAGGTCAATGAGTTTTTTTATCCGCTTTTTTATCCCTGCAGCAGGGTTAACTTTAACCAGTCTATAAAATCTCTCGTCGCTGAGGGCCTCATTAACCTTAGAGATATACACGTTTCGATCCACCACTACCGTAGCATTGCCCTTGTCTGCTCTAGTGAAAAATAGATCGGGATTGTTTTTTAAAAACTGTTTTGTAAGTCTAATATTGTATGACATAATACGTTCATGATAAGGCACATGCGTCTTATTTTTAATTTGAGAATTTAATATGGAAATGACTCCATCTCGCAGTCCTCCGTCTATGTTTCGATTGAACGCATATACATTCTCCAGGCTTTTTAAAATCTCAATAGCTTGCTTGAATTGAAAATCTGTATTAAAATTGAATTTATCTCCCATGGACATCACCTTCTTTACAAAATCCGGAAGCTGCGAATCAGTAAGATTCACAAGCCATTTTTTCTCTTAATTGTACAATCTCCGCATGGTTAAAATTATAGTCAAAACTGCCAATATTTTCCTTACGAGGATTCAACTTATTGCCATGCGGACGGACCGGGAGGTCATATTCATGAGAGCGTGTATACAAACTAGACAGGTCGGATATTTTTTTCTTGTATTTGTAATTTAATTTATTTTTATAAGTTATTAAGGAAATTTCAGAAAACTCTAAAACCAACTCAGAAAAATGCTCGGAAGTCAAACTCTTAATGTTACTAATAGTGTGCAATCTTGTTTTGTTTAAAAAAGTTTTATGTGTGTTACAGTCTATTATTTCTAGTTTTAAAAGCTTCTTATGTAAATTATTTATACAATTCTGAAATTTTCTAGTTGCAAATTTACTGTAAAAATATCTGCGCACGCCCATCCTGGAGATATGTTTCGGTACAAAGTCTTTGCTACGACACTCTAATAAGAACTTTAGTTGGCACGCGCATTTTTGAGCCTCGCGTTGTACCTTTATGAATTTACTAACTAGATGTTTCACCGTGGTGGAATAATTGTACGAAATAAATTTAAAAAATTCTCTAATGTTTTTGAAATCCGTTATACTAATACTTCTACTATTATTATTGTTGTTGTTGCTGAGAAAGACACGACTGTCGATTTCAAAACTTAGCTGCTGTTCTGTGTCCCCCTCGGTCGTTGACTTCTCCTCGTGTCTGTTGTTCTTCTCGGTCAGTGCTCCCGATGGTGTAGGCAGTAGCGGCGAGAACGATGTATTGCTCGCCGGAGCACAAGTAGGACCCGTATGTCTTAACCTTGTCGCTGATCTTGATGATACTTTAGGCATGATTCGTGACGCAATGCCCAAATTTGTTTAATAATGAATCTATCGCTCGATGATGGAATAGGTAGAATAAAAAATTGATGCGTCTCTTCGAGCCAAGTTGTTTATTTTAAATGCCAGACGTTTCGGGATATTTATATCCCCTCTTCAGTGGCTATATAACGTTTAAAATTACAAGGTTTATTACAAAAATAATATTAAATAAAGTAAAATTGAAAATTGTACAATTAGAAATAATTACCTAATTAGCAAAACAACATCCGTGTTTTTACATTATTAGGAAACGGACCAAAAAGGTTAATCGCATATGGCGCTATAAATATAAATTTAAATTTAAATCCAAAGTTTGCAAAAGAACTATTACAAAAATTTTTTAAAAAATAACTTACGGCCTAGACTCGAGAATTTTATTTAACAGAACGGATTCCCCGATGCCAAGGTGGTAATGCGGCACCGGTCGAGGCGAGACGTCAACTAATGTCTCTACAAAAATCGGCCAATATATATTCCGCAATACATACATTAGATGTACTAATACTTAGAAATATTATTATAATGCAAACCGCATCAACGACGGATACCTCGAGCTTCATACATATACCAAGAACGAATACCACATTGGAGGTGGCACGTTAATACTCAAGTAGCAGGACGGGGGGCCCGCGCCGCAACGTAAGAAGCGCTCCTGCCATGACTATATGACTATATAGTATACAGTATGGACGGAGCGTTGCTACGGCAACCCGGTCTCCCCGACCTCCCACTGGGCTGTTCCGCTCCGGCTCGCCAGTCAATCACTATTGAGCATGTGTTGGCTGAGTTGAAGAGAGCGCGAAGCGGTATGCCACCTCTCACTGCGTGCTATGCTCCTGATACAGTCTGCTCGCCACCGAGTCTCCGCAGTCGCATTATTTACAATTAAAATTTATTCGGACTATTTTTTAGGTTTGATATAACATTTTTATAACTCGCTTTGAGGCGGCACGTATCCTCAGCCCTATTAAGTGTGCCATCAAAAAACTGAATGTGTAGCATTTCTGAGAACCGTCTGCGGAACATAGACGGTTCTCTATCTATTATTTTAATATTGTTAAAATCGAAATTGTGTCCAGTTTCCAATGCATGTACTGCGAGAGGGGAGTTGAGATCCCTTTTCTCTATATATCTTTTATGTTCGTATTGCCTAGTTTTTAACGGTCGATACGTTTCTCCGATATACGTAGATTCGCAATCGGAGCAATCGATTTTATATACGACATTTCTCGTGTCTCCCACAGCAGTAGGATCTTTACCAAGTTTTATAAATTTATTGAACTTATCAGTAACACTATTAATCAGACTCATGTCATTTCGTTTTAAAACTGATTTTAATTTTTCGTTAAACCCTTCATAGTAAGGGAACACCGCATATCCTCTTCTAGAGTTAGAGTTATTGTTTTGTGAGTGTAAATTACTTTCAATTACCCCTTCTGAAGAGGCCCTTGAAAGGCTCAGGTTGCGAGCAATCCGTTTTTTACTAAATTTCTCTATAAAATCTGGAGGATAGTCATTCGCTATGAGAATTTTTTTCGCCTTTTCGATGTTTTCACAGTGAAACCGCGGATCGGACAACAATATCGCCCTATCAAATAAATTGTACATTATTGCTATCTTCTGGTTTTTTGGGTGGTGAGAGAAATAATTTATGTATCTTGATGACGCTGTATTTTTTTGAAACCAATTCGTAAAAATATTGCCACTTGGATCATGAATAATAGAAATGTCGAGAAAATTTATACTATTATTTACTTCAATTTCGTGAGTAAATTGAAGGGAGTTATTATAGCTATTAAATATAGATAACACAAGTTCAATCTTATCTCTATCCAAAACCAAAAGACAGTCATCCACGTATCTGTAAAAAAGGCGAACGCTAGATTTTGCAATACCCAGACAATGATCCTCGAGATCCTCCAGAACCATATTCGCAAAAACAGGGCTCGAACAGAATCCCATCGGAGCGCCTGAGACTTGCTTATAAAATTTGCCATTAAAAAATTTTTGTAATAGTTCTTTTGCAAACTTTGGATTTAAATTTAAATTTATATTTATAGCGCCATATGCGATTAACCTTTTTGGTCCGTTTCCTAATAATGTAAAAACACGGATGTTGTTTTGCTAATTAGGTAATTATTTCTAATTGTACAATTTTCAATTTTACTTTATTTAATATTATTTTTGTAATAAACCTTGTAATTTTAAACGTTATATAGCCACTGAAGAGGGGATATAAATATCCCGAAACGTCTGGCATTTAAAATAAACAACTTGGCTCGAAGAGACGCATCAATTTTTTATTCTAACTTTCACTAGCTATTCATAAGAATCCCTTTCGACGAACAGCCTGAGAGTTTACCTCCCAGGAGACGATAGGAAAAGTTATGAACTATTCATATACACTTAAACAACTTAGAAACTTTCATGCATGAGCGATGCATATTCTTGACACTTCACTAGCTTCTCACAATAGAAAATAATTTTTTCCTTATATAAACTGAATATTCTCTGAACTAAGAAAATAAAACACTTTTACTATCTATTCATAAGAATTCTTTTCGACGTACAGCCTCAGAGTCTATCTCCCAGGAGACTATAGGAAAAGTTAAGATAAGCACTTCCACAATTGTAGAAACTTTCTTGCGTGGAAGATTGAATATAATCGTAACACTCAACCAACTTGTCACATCACAAGAAAATTATATAAACAGGAAATTCTGTATAAATTTTCTTTGATTCTTGGACGATGAAAATACAACACTTTCACTAGCTTCTCATCAGGATCCCTTTCGACGAATAGCCTGAGAGTCTACCTCCCAGGAAATGATAGGAAAAGTTATGAATTATTCATATATACTTAAACAACTTAGAAACTTTCATTCATGAGCGATGCATATTCTTGACACTTCACTAGCTTCGAATATAATCCTAACACTTAACCAACTTGTCACATCACAAGAAAATTATATAAACTGGAAATTCTGTATAAATTTTCTTTGATTCTTGGATAATGAAAATACAACACTTTCACTAGCTTCTCATCAGGATCCCTTTCGACGAATAGCCTGAGAGTCTACCTCCCAGGAGACAATAGAAAAAATTACACATCCACTTCAAGAATGTAGAAACTTGCTTGAAAGGTGAACCCAGGAGACGATAGAAAAAGTTACATATTCACTTCAACAACGTAAACTTTCTTGAAAGATGAATTCTTAACACTTTACTAGCTGCCACATCACAGAATAGTTATTTCTTTATATAATCTAATAGTAAAAAAACCTGAAAAATAAAAGGATATATTTTAACAAAGAATCAGTTCATGAATCTTTCATGTATTGTATATAATTTTAGACATTTACTTTTTAGCACTTTTTTCAACTTCACATAATAATTGTTTGGATAATACTTTTCATAAGTTTATTCTCGTTTAAAATAACACAATCACTTTCTGCATACATATTTTTTCAACTAAATGTCCGTCTAAGTATATTGATAGCTGGGCTTCAGACCACGAGTCTCACAATTTTCCTTATTTTTTCAACTAAATGTCCGTCTAAGTATTAAGATAGCTGGGCTTCAAACCACGAGTCTCACATTTTTCCTTATTATTTCAACTGAATGTCCGTCTAAGTATTAAGATAGCTGGGCTTCAAACCACGAGTCTGACATTTTTCCTTATTTTCACAAAGTTTACAGGTATTATTATTATAATATACAGATTAAACGGCATAACCTGTTCAAATAATTTAATACACAAATTATCACCAATACAACACTAAAAATCATTTAGTAATGGATTACATTCGAAACAATCCTCACACATAGCTTTAATTTAGAATTTATATCACTAATCACTATGCTGAGTTACGCTGTAATCTATTAAACTTGAACTATCTTTCAATTTAATCTTGTGAACATATCAACATTTTGAATATAAAAAGACACTATCACTATTCTTCGTAAGTAGCAAAAAAAGATTATGCTATTTATGAATGAAAGTTTAACAGTTTACCTTGGCAGCTGTATTTGGTTTATCAAAAGTTTCAATATTATAATTTTAATTTTAGACATTTACTTTTTAGCACTTTTTTCAACTTCACATAATAATTGTTTGGATAATACTTTTCATAATTTTATTCTCGTTTAAAATAACACAATCACTTTCTGTATACAACTTATAATAAGTTCACTTTTTAACACTTTTTTATGGTACATTCCATCCGATCTGGATAGAGAAAAAGTCTATAATTCACAGCAAGAGGTGGATAGTCCTCCATAAGGAGACGATCCTCCATAAAAAACAATCCTTCACACTAGTAGATGAATTACTTATTATCAAAATAAAAATCTTCCGCTTGCACCAGATATTCTGCTAACTTAATAAATATTCTTACTTCACAGCATAATAAATACTGCAAATCATAAATATTTATAATTCAAACTTTTTCCAATGGCAATATAACCTCCCAAAAGTATCTGAAAAGGAAAAAAGAACATTTAAACAAAGTATCAGTTCACTTATATTTCTCACTGTTTTTAAATGACACTGTTTTAAAATATTAAACTTATGATATATTTCGCACTATCATAATATTTTATAATAATATGTTAAATTATTAATTAAAATATTTACGTTGATTATTATAAACATAAACAATGTTTCACCATGAAATATCGTCTGCATCTGCTCAGCATGTACAAGTAGATCTATATTGATGCATGATGTGCTATATTATTACGGAAATACGTAGGGCTGACGTAACCGGAAGAATTGTTCAGTTTTCATTCTTCTCTCTTGATGAGAATCGAGGGGCTCGAACTTTCACTTTACAATATCTGTTGATAGAAGCATTTTCAGAAAATGTGACCCTGATGTGATTTTGTTAGTTTCGTCTCAAGCTTTCGTTTGAGTATTTCTATGTGACAAATAATACTGTCAAAGTGAAGAAAACCGTAAGTCGAGTTTCCAACAATGCCTATGAGATGTATATAGGGTCTGGCTAGCGCCCGACGGCGGCGTACGTACTCACGTACCTTATACTTGCCATCGTGGCGCTACTGCGCCCCTTGATAGAATACAGCATTTATAATTTCGACTACATAAGAGTTGTCGAAGTTTGAAAATTAAAGTTGAATTTTAGAGTAAGCTCTAAGAATTTTTATTTTGTCTGTATGAATGTTAATAAAAGTTTGGTTTTGTCTGCATAAGTGTTATTAAGAGTTTTTTTTTACATTAAGGTTATCAAGAGTTGTAAGATTAATCTTTAATTTTTACATGAAGAAACGACCTTATACTTGCCAGCCTTTTACCTTGAAAAGGTTTGTTTGGGGGGGGGGAGAGATTTCACTACTTTTAAAAGGTATATAATATGTAAATTACAAAGAATAGTTAACATCAACTAAATAAGTAATAAGTTTAAAATATTAATGTACATTTGCTCATGGATTATTGTATTAATAATAATAATTATTTTTTAGACATTATCTGTAGAGTAAATAGTTTTTTTAGATCATTATTATTTACTAAGAGATCTATCTTTTCCACACCACCCTCGAGGTAAATAGAATAGCGCGTTTTTTTCCTTTATTGACACTAAATTTTATGTTAACTTCCATAATGATTTGTTTGGCAAATATACATCAAAGAAATCTGTACGTCTAAAATTATTGCTAATTACTTAACTGATAACTGCTTTCTTGAAAGCATTTGTACGTTACGTATACTATTGTCATGCAGACCATGAGTGATATAACCTTTTAATATTTATACAAGTTTATATCGTATCCTTCACAATTGTTCAATCTATATTATGGAATAATGAAAATAATATTTAGAATAAAAAGAAGTATATGTAAGTTAATTTCCAATATCCCTATGATTCTTTATGATAGATGTATTATCATTTTTAATGCAACCCACCTAATTCGGTAAACGTTTAGAAAACTGTAATCGAATTCAAACTTTATGAAAACCTGTAAAAAATAGTGTCAGTAAAGTTGTGGTATCCCCTGTATGACTTTCACATAAATACTTACACGGTTGACATCATAAATTTAGTGTCAATATTGAATAGTGTCATTTAGCAAACAAGTTATAGTTTATTAAATATATTCTAAATTGAGTTCTATTGAGTTCTATTGAGTTCTATTCTAAATTGAATTGAGTCATTTAGCAAACAAGTTATAGTTTATTAAATATATTCTAAATTTATAGCTTTTAAGGTAAGATGTATTTAAAGCAATCAGCTACTAACGTAGTGTTTATTTATGAACTGCAATATATACACTAGAGTGACCTAACCAGGCATGGCCAAAAAATTCCATTCCGTTATGATCTGTTGAATGTATATAGATAATATAAATTGTCAAGCCAGTCACTTAGAGGGATAATCTAAGAATTTTCCAGTTGATACGGCTCAGCAGTTTTGAATTATTGAATTTTGAAATTTCTAATCTCTGATTATCTCAATACTGCTAAACCATACCATCTTCAAAATTCTTATACTATCCCTCTAAGTAGTGGGCTTGAAAACTTGTATGATCTTTTTACCTTTTAGGAAAAGAGACGCTCAACCCACATTCTGGAAACTGCCTGAACTCTGGGCATTCTGAAAATTAAAAATAACTATTTTTGAATTGAGCAAATCAATCAGAGGGATAGCATATGAAATTTAAAGTTAATCGTCTAGACCAATTTTTAGCTCTTCGATTTTGAATGCCTTATATGATGATTATTTTGAAATTGGTCTATATGGTAAACTTCAAATTTCTCATGATATCCCTCTGATTGGTATGTTTAACGAAAACTTAGTTATTTTTAATTTTCAGAGTGACCAAAATGCTTCTGAGTGATTCTACGTATAAACCTTTTAAGCCTTAAAAACAAGTGTTCAGCTTGATCGATCATCAATATCGAAGACACAAACATTTGAAAAGATAGCTTAACTCATTATAAAAGAACCTGTGAAAGTTCCAGAATGTCACAGGTCTTGGTTTCTCTGTGAGAAATAAATATAACAGCTCATTTATTAAAAAGCACAAGTTTATTAAAAATGACTTGTTAAAAAAATGTAGGTAAAACAGTGAAATATTAGCGTAATCCAGAGAAATTTTGTTGCACGACATTATAAAAATACTATAGAATATCCCTATACATTCAGTTTTAACATTTATAATAATTAAAATAAACTAATCAAGATTTTATACTTTGAAAAGCGCACCCGGGTGCCATATACTTCATATGTAATAGTTTCAAGGTTATTTGACTTATATAAAAGTCAATAAACCATTAATTATAATCAATACATCCATGCTCATTAATCATTTTTATTTAGTTTCATTTAAAAATAAATTTTAAAAAATATTTTTGAAGACAGAGCAAATTAAGCTCTAGCAGAAGGAACTATCTTTCCATCTCTCTCTAATAAATGCATAAATGTACCAAAATTAGACTTTGGAACAATTTAAAAAATTTTTAGGAAATATTGACGGTAATTTAAAAACAAAATAAAACACTTTCTGTAGCTATTCATAAGAATCCCTTTCGACGAACAGCCTGAGAGTCTACCTCCCAGGAGACGATAGGAAAAGTTATAAACTATTCATATACACTTAAACAACTTAGAAACTTTCATGCATGAGCGATGCATATTCTTGACACTTCACTAGCTTCTCACAATAGAAAATAATTTTTTCCTTATATAAACTGAATATTCTCTGAACCAAGAAAATAAAACACTTTTACTATCTATTCATAAGAATTCTTTTTGACGTACAGCCTCAGAGTCTATCTCCCAGGAGACGATAGGAAAAGTTAACATAAGCACTTCCACAATTGTAGAAACTTTCTTGCGTGGAAGATTGAATATAATCGTAACACTCAACCAACTTGTCACATCACAAGAAAATTATATAAACAGGAAATTCTGTATAAATTTTCTTTGATTCTTGAACCATAAAAATACAACACTTTCACTAGCTTCTCATCAGGATCCCTTTCGACGAATAGCCTGAGAGTCTACCTCCCAGGAGACGATAGGAAAAGTTATGAATTATTCATATACACTTAAACAACTTAGAAACTTTCATGCATGAGCGATGCATATTCTTGACACTTCACTAGCTTCTCACAATACAAGACAATTTTTTCCTTATACTGAATATTCTCTATGTTAAAACTTTCTTCGATTCTTGAACCAAGAAAATAAAACACACTAGCTATTTGTAAGGATCCCTTTCGATGTATAGCCTGAGAGTCTATCTCCCAGGAGACGATAGGAAAATTTAATAATTGTTCATAAGCACTTCCACAATTGTAGAAACTTTCTTGCGTGGAAGATTGAATATAATCCTAACACTTAACCAACTTGTCACATCACAAGAAAATTATATAAACTGGAAATTCTGTATAAATTTTCTTTGATTCTTGGATGATGGAAATACAACACTTTCACTAGCTTCTCATCAGGATCCCTTTCGACGAATAGCCTGAGAGTCTACCTCCCAGGAGACGATGGAAAAAATTACACATCCACTTCAAGAATGTAGAAACTTGCTTGAAAGGTGAACCCAGGAGACGATAGAAAAAGTTACATATTCACTTCAACAACGTAAACTTTCTTGAAAGATGAATCATTAAATACTTTACACTTCACTAGCTTGTCACATCACAAGAAAATGCATCCTGATAGTTGTATGCCTTTCAATCCAATAAAACCTGAAAAATAAAAGAGAACATTTTAACAAAGAATCAGTTCACAAAATCTTTCATTATATTATGTAAGATTTATAAAAAAAGTAAAACTAAATACTTATCTAATTCTAGCCTATTAGTCATGTCTTAATTAATATCCGTATTGTTTTCAAAATAATAAATCACTTCACTAGTTATTTATTGTAACATCATAAAACATATCAAGTATATATATTCTTTAACACTACATGAGTATTGTTTAAAAATAAAATCTTAAATTATTAAAATGTAAATACACTTAGTGTCTGCTTGTCTGCACACATAAACTGTATATGCAATACTACGTGTATAAGTATAATATATATACATGATGATCTATATATATTACGGAAGTACGTAGCTCTGACGTAACCGGAATTACATTAATTGTTCAGTTTTCTCTCGCGAAAAGAAATGAGGGGTCCGAACTTTCACTTCACAATAACTTTTGATACAGGCAATTTCACAGTATATGATCCTGATGTGATTTTGTTAGTTTTTTCGCAAGCTTTCATTTAAGTGCTCATGTGTGAGAAACAAAGCTGTCGATGTCAAGAAAACTGAACGACAAGTTTCCAACAGGGCCAATTCAACGTATATAGTGTCTGGCTAGCACCCGACGGCGGCGTACGTACTGACGTACCTTATACTTGCCATCGAGGCGCTACCGCGCCTCTTGATAACAAAAAAGTTAATTAAGAAAAACTGGAAAAAAATCCATTTTGGTAACTGATTTTGCAATAATAACAATGTTCCCGATCGAGTCCGAAGTCGAGACTTTAGGGCTATTATCAGTAAGTCGCTAAGAACATATTTCAGCAATAAAATAAACTCTTGCACGAATTTTCTGATAAGATGCTTTTGAAGTCCCTGACTCCCGGACTACATGGATTTTTATATTGTCTGTACTAAAAGTAATTTTTAACAGCTTATCCGATGAATAAAATCTTTTTTATGCAAAAACTGTGGCGAAATGAATAATTGAAAAAAGTTGATATGTTTAACAATTTATCGATGAAGAAAGTTAATTTTTCTTCACCAAAATTCAATTCTGAACAACTTTTATCTCTACCTTTTTTTGCATAAAGTGCGTTAAAAAAATTTATTTGCGAAACACTAAAAAAAATACTTTTTTGAAGTTTATTTTGCAATAATAACAATGTTGCCGATTAGGTCCGAAATCGAGAATTTAGGATTACTTTCAGTAGGTTACTACTGACTTATTTTGACAATAAATGTAAAGGTAGAAGAAAGTGTGCGACAAAATGCCAGGACTCCCACACTATAGAGGTTCTGACATTTCATTTGATGAGTTCTTAGCAGCATGTGAATTACTTTTGGAGAACATATTTTTTCAATTTAACAATAAATTGTCCAAGCAACTATTTTGGTACTCCAATGTCTCTCCGATCTCGGGATTATTTCCAGACCTAGTCATGGATGATCTTGACACGGATTGCACATCAAAACTGTCATTCAAACCCATATTTTTTACCGTTATGTGGATGATGTTATTACATGCCTTCTATGAATAAAGATTAATGAAACACTCAATATATTTAATTCGTACTATAGCCGATCGAAATTTACACATGAAATTGAAAAAAATTACTCGATATGTTTTTTAGACGTTCTGTTAGTAAAGAATACAGGAAAAATAATGACTGCTTGGTACACAAAACCCAACCCACCTTCTCTGGTAGATTTTAAAATTATTATTCACAACATCCTCAATCTCAAAAGATCTCTCTCTCTCTCTCTCTCCCGCTCACGCTCTCTCTCTCTCTCTCTCTCTCTCTCTCTCTCTCTCTCTCTCTCTTTCTCCCGCTCACGCTCTCTCTTTCTCTCTCTCTCACCCATACGCTCCATCATACAATCGTTCCCTGTCTCTCTCGCTCTCACGCACTGAAGGCTCTCTCTCTCTCTCTCGCGGCTCGCCTCTCCAGTCCCCTCTCTCGCTCGCCTATACTCTTTCTCGCTCCCTCTTCCACACATATCCCATGCATGTGACCGCGTGCGCGCGCTACTACTTCTCTTCCTGTCGCCAGCGCCAACAGGCCGCACAGGTGTGACTTGATACGTCACGTCCTGCGCTCCGCACGCGGTCGGTCAGAGGCACCTCCTGCGAGCGCCACGGAGCGCTGACTCTGCTCTAGGAGCTGTCAACTCACCGAGAGTGAATCAGATGGTGTGCAACAATATTCACGACGCAGCAATAATTATTGCTACGTCGCACGTATACATGCACTGATTATACCGTTTGTAAAACAAAACGGATTATGTTCTTGACTTATACGTTGGCTAGAGAACGACTAGTTTGACGTTACTCGTGATCAGACCGCTCGAAATTTCGCGAGACTCTTCGTTGGATATAAAAGCGCCGGCTGCGCCTATTGTTTCCTTATTAACGAAACAGTAGCCGAGGACGCCGGAACAATAGCAGTGACCATCTCCTCGCTTCCGGCTTCTCCATCCTCTGCCTGAGATTGATTGGGGAAGAGAACATTCGAGTCTACTCCTTGTTGTACGCCTCGATATGTAAGAAATAAAATTTTTAATATTTGTCACTTATTACAACGTGTTGTACACATTTATTAATTCTCACAAATAATTATTGAAACAGTAGTCGAGGAAGCCGGAACAATAATAGTCCGTCTCCTTGCTTCTCGCTTCTCCTTCCCCCGCCTGAGATTGGCCGGGGAAGAAACATGTTCGATCTATAGGCTGTTGTGCTCCTCTATATTTTCCTGAAGAGGGTAACAGTGTTCACCGAAACGTTGAAACAAAAGGAAAAATGGTATAAATCAATTTTTACCTTTTTCCCAACACTTGCCTCGGAGAGATCGATAGACTCTTTTATAAAATATTAAAAAACACCGAAGGATAAAGTCTTTGAATATTGTGTTATACACATATTCACACATACTTCTCACAAATAAATTGACAGTTTTTTGAAGAGGGTGAATATGTTCACCGAAACTTTCAAGATAGGGAAAAAAAGGAAAAAAAAGGAAAAAAATAATTTTTCCTACACACTTTGAAGAGATCGATAGACTCCTCCAACAATATTAAATTAAAGCTCTTTTCTTCTACTATTCTGCCAATAAGTCCAAATTAAAATTTTTTACTTTAGTGAGCTATGTATATGCTTCTCAAGTAACCATTTTTAGAAAAGCATATATATGACACACTATATGTTACCCAAAAATTTAGAATACTTAACAAAAAAGTGAAAGAAACGAGCTTTAATTTAAGGTATTAAACTTGGAAAACTATTCGCTAACTATGATGTTTTAAGAGAGTACCTCCGTTTTCGGATCTACAATTAGGAATTGCATGAAACTTTAAACAGTTGTTGATAATTATGTTCAAAAGTTGTGGTATAAATTTTAAGAACGTTCAGAACTCCAAACTGGAAATATTAATTATTGAAGTTAACATGTACTCTTATGGGGAAATGCACTTTTTGCTACATAAAAAAAAATTCACAATTACGAAAATTATGAAAAAAATCTGAACGAAGAAGAAAAAAATCTTCGATCGACAGCCGTTCGAAAAATTATCATTCAGAACCTGTGAGGAAAGTTATAGAATAATTTATGTCAAATATTTTCGGTCAACGAAAGCAAAGCGGAGATGTGGCAACGTAGCATATTTTCCATGTGCTTTACTCTGTAGTGCGCGTGCTCGAATTTTCAAACAACCCATTCGCTCGTTTATTAAAGATTGAATGAGGTCTGAGGTATTTATTTAACAAACAAAATATTGATAAATAAATAGGTTTTTATTGAATCCTTGAAATAAACTTATATTTCTCACAATAACAATGACTAGATCGTGTACAATACGAATTCTTACATAAATAAATTGACAAGAACAATACTAAAAATTAATAAATAAACAATATCGTACCAATTTCGTTATAACTGAATAAATTAAAACTAATCAACTTATCATAAGTAATCAATTGATAACTAATCAAAATAACAGTTTAATTATTGTTTGCATCATTCTACTTGTTATTTGCGTCGAGAAAATCGCTTAATTTGCGGATTATTTTCTTATTTTTGGTAACAGCTTTTGATAAAAGCTCGCACAACCCATCGAATTCATTGTCACGATAAGCTACTTCAATCATTGCACCAGTAACATTAGCATTTATAATTTTTTTCGTCATACACATGGACAAGCAAGTTTCTAACTTTTCAAGAGTTGGCAATTCACGTGACATTTTTGCTTTAACGACAGCTGCATTATCTTTCTTCTGTTGTTTTTCTTTGAGAAAGGTCCAAGTAATGGTTGAATGTTGTAATGTTTTGTCACTTATTTGAAAATGTGATAAAATATCTTTTAACATTCCAACATCAGCTGCAGCGTTATGCGCATTTTGGCAGTTTATTTTGCAAGTGATTGCTAAGTTTTCCAACTTATTTGCACCTTTACCTATCTCTTTATTGCACTTGGCAATGATAGGTAACGTATCACAAAATCCTTCGACTGAAGATTGAAAGCGATCCATCATTAACGCGTTGTTTATAGCTAAGATCAATCGTGGATAGTCGAACTTGCAATTATACGCTGCCAAAATGCATCTTGTTTGCAAACGATATAAAAATTCATAAAAACCAATTATGGCTTCAGTGACTGTAACTGTCTTAACAACTTGGCCGTGTAGCTCTAAGCGACCGTTCATAACTTGTAATCCATGGATACCGCTAGCTTCTTTTTCTAAAGGTTGTGTTGGCTGGATATAAACTGAAAATTCATTATCATCACATTTAGCGGCAATCTGCAAAATATCTGCACTCTTTTTGAAGCCATTGGTTTCCGGCAGGGTTGCAAAGAATCGATTCAATATGGAATTTAATTCGATGAAATTCACAATTCATTTTTGAATTGTTTGTCGTATAATTCGCAATTCAAATTGAATCGTGAATTGTTTGTCGTACAATTCACGATTCATTTTTGAATTGTGAATTGTTTGTCGTATAATTCACAATTCATTTTTGAATTGTGAATTGTTTGTCGTATAATTCACGATTCAAATTGAATAGTGAATTAATGTATTTAGATGAGTGTGTATACACTATCTAGTATGATTGTATCCCTTGGTAGTTTGTTATAATTCTTTTGTTGTTATTATCGATCTCTCCGAGGCAATGGTTTAGAAAGGGTTTAAAAAATTAAAAATCCTTTCTTTTAAGAAAGTTTCTTAAAAGAAAGGATTTTTCTTTTAAGAAAGAAAGGAAAAGAAACCCTTTCTAAACCGTTGCCTCGGAGAGATCGATAATAACAACAAAAGAATTATGAATAGTGAATTGTTTGTCATATAGATCACGATTCATTTTTGAATCGTGAATTGTTTGTCCTATAATTCACAATTCAAAAATGAATCGTGAATTGTTTGTCCTATAATTCAAATTTTTGCAACCCTGGTTTCCAGATCAAAAAGCACTATTCTTGATTTAAAATCATGAGGAAAGCTGGCTATGGGAACGTATACATCTAGATTGCTAAGCAGCTGGCAGTCCGTCTCGTACGCAGTTCCTTCGCACAGTTCAGTCTTTTTTTTCAGCTCTTGTTTTCGTTTTTTCAAAAATAAGCGTCTTTTTTTAAACACAGGAGTTTGAGAATTAGCGTATCTTTTCTTACTAATAAAATTGCATCTATTCCCAAATCTATCGGTATTTTTGCCAGGAGAACAATTCAGTCTACTATTCAATTCACACACATACGTTTCACCTTTATTCTTCTGCAGTACTGCACACGCGACTCTCGTTTCAGCGGAAAGAGACGTACCGTACATTCTGGATTTCGGAGCCTTACTCACAATCGTCGCATTCATACTTTCATTAGGATTACTTGAAGCGCCCGCAGAATACTGACCAGATTTATTTGCTAAATTATTAAAAAGTTCGGTAAGCGAATCAAACAATGAAGAGTCGCTGAAGTCGTCGCCTATAAATTTGTGCCTGTAAGATTCGGGATCTTTGTCATATTGACACGACTCATCACAACTTGCATGTAAATTAAAGCAATGGGAAGGTATATTCTTAATGGCATCAGCCATACTTTCTGAGTCACCTATATTTTGAGAAATGGAGTAATTAAAGCACTTTTGAAGGTATTTAATACTCTCTGACGTAAATTCTTTGTGCTTTTTTTGCAATTTATACAATGCACTGACTAGCCCCTTGCTAGTATGATTTTTATCTGATTGTTTGATTATCTCGTAATCGACTGAATTTCGAATGGCAGCAATAGCGCTGCTATCATTGTCGGTAATAATAACGCCTATCTCTACATTACATTCAGATAAAATACTTGCTTGACTGCAGCATAAGGCTCCATAGCTTTAGCTGTACCGGTAAAATTGCATCTGCAATCATGGCTGTCTTTACTTTGGTTTATATCACATTTGCGACACTTTCTATTCAGTGTCATATGGGAAAGAATTTTTTTTGAAAAAGGTCCCATGAGCGTTGCTGTCCCCGACAAACTATCGTACGATCTGCCTGAGCCTTTAGTGAACCAACCCATATCAAATGATCCACAGATGCGAACTTTTTGAGATTGATTAATTGTATAAGTGGGTAAAGAGACAGGAAAATCAGGCAAAATAAATGAAGAGTCTAAATCAGAAGGCCTGAAAAGCAATTAAACATTAATGTTCATTTTCATTTTTCGTAATTTTATTAAAAATATTGCATACAAAACATTACAAAAGTGGAGAATTGACATCTACTTCAACAACAATAACAAGTATACAGTATAACAATGTACTATTTTTCATATTTACAATTCATTACTAAATTAGAGAAATAACAACAACAAAATTATTGGAAACTGATTAAATCGATTGATTGGCGGTGGATCATTTATAATACAAAAAGTGGATCATTTATAATACAAAAAAATCAAAGTATTCTCACCACAAATATATAAAATATTAAAAAATATATAAAATACACGCATGATTGCCTTGAAAAATATATAACAATACACAAAAAAATAAAAAATGAAAAAAATATCTAAAATAAATTCCTGATTGCGTTGAAAAATATATTATAACATATAAAAAAGATACTTTGATTCGTACAACTTGAATTGTTTTGAAGTAGATCATTTCAATAATCTCAATTTTCAATTTCTATCATCGGAACCTGCAGCATAGTTTTTACTGCGTCAATGTTGTCAATTGTTAAATTTCGTTCGGACATAACGGCATTCAAGCAACTTTTACGAGCCATTTCCTTTGTAACTGCTCCAATTTCTACTTCATGTCTCTTGTAAGTATTCCAATTACATGGTGGAATATTCAATCCTGCCAAAAATTTGTTGACGTGTGTGTGGCCCATACCGACGTGCAACGAACCTATGATAATAAATGTATTTTTGTTTTAGTAAATTCATCGTGCAAATACTATTCATATTGAATTTTATTCACGTGGAAATCACTACACTAACCTACTACAGCTTTTGTGTTGATATCTTAATGCATATGCATATTCTTCGCTCCAACTTCATGCTTCTTATCAGTGTTTACAGCAGATATTGTCTGACACGATCGGCAATTCACGTATAGTATTAAAGCCAAGCCCATAGTCTTTTCTTCGACGCAGTCAGTTATTGATAAAATAGAATCGCATTTATTGCAAGTTAGCTGTTTTCGCAACGTGTCTAGATGAACGATTCTTCGGCCTTCTATTTGAAAATTTGTTGTTGATGCTGTACTTGTCTTGAGGTTAGGTTCCTTGTCTTAGTGTAAATTTTTTCCACATGCCACCTGCTTACATCGTTTATTGTATATACTTTCAGTGACCCTCTTTCCTTTCCAGAACCACTTCTGCTTTTTTTCACTCATTGTTCAAATTTTCAACAACAAAAGCAAATCATTGATATAATCGCGTTTCCGAACGTAAATGGGACGCTTCGAATGTAAATATGAGAAGCACGACCGTGCGACGTTGCCAAGCGTAAGAGTCTTAATACGTGAGTCAAGCACAAGTCGACGCCATCTCTCTATTGACTAGTTACGTCGGTAGGGTACTCCCTTAACCCATTAACGTCCAAAATGTCTAAATTTCTTGCACGTTTTCAGAGTGATTATTTTCTATGTAATTGGCGTTGAAAAAATTCTTGAACCACATATTCTGATGTAAAATTTCATGCTCTTTTAGAATCCGTTTCCAGAATCATGATAAAACTCACAGGAAAAGAGATATGCTCGATTGAAACATAAAAAACACCTAAATTTTCGATAAAAAAAAATTTTCAGGATTTTTTTTCGAAGTGTTACGGTGAAGATATCACCTTGGGACCGTGATCAAAGGTGATCATGGGAGTTGAAGTTTAAGAGGGAATTTTTTTGTTGACCTTGAACCATCGCTTCTTTACAAAATGGCGGAAAAAACGAATTTTTTTTTTCAATCTTCATCAATTTTTTTCTCAAAATCTATGGTCTTTAGAAAAAAATTCATAAAAACAAAAATGCCTTAGAATCGCTCGAGGAACATTCTCAAATTTTTTCAGAATTTTTTGAGACATTTTTGAAAATCCCATTTCCCAAGTTTCCCGGAAAATCAAAAATTGTATCAAAAAATTCTGAAAAAATTTGAGAATGTTCCTCGAGTGATTCTGAGACATTTTTGTTTATATCAATTTTTCTCTAAAGTCCATAGATTTCGAGAAAAAAATTGATAAAGTTGAAAAAATAAAAATTCGTTTCGGCCGATGTTTTGAAAACCTATTGGTAAAAAAACGTTCTGTCTACGAAAACTCGGAAAAAATTTTACAAGAAATTTGCAAGAAATTTAGACATTTTGGACGTTAATGGGTTAAATAAAATCAGAAAAGTGATTGTTTTAACGCGTTTTTTCATGCAAGTTCTCAACAAAATGCATAGACTTTTTCAACGATTAATCAAATACAAGCTCTTTTCGTCTAGTTTCATATAAATTTGCCAGAGTTCAAATTTTGCTGTGCGATAATCTATGTATATGCTTCTCAAGTCGTTTTTTACTGATTGTAAGAAGCATATATATAGGATCAAAATTGTGAAGAATTTCAAGAAACGGAAAAATCTATGCACTTTGTCGAGAACATACATAAAAAAACGCGTTAAAATAATCGTTTTTCTTTTTTTATTTAAAACTTCATGGTAAGCGATTCAACCAATAGTTTTGCAAGTTTAGTACCTTAAATTAAAGCTCTTTTCTTCCACTTTTATTCTAGTTGATTGTTTTTGTGATTTTCTTAAATGATGAGCTATATATATGCTTCTCAAGTTGATCATTTTTTAATAATTTTGAGAAGCATATATATAGCGTATCGCATGAAAAACTTCAACTTCCGATCAACTAGAAAAAAAGTAGAAGATAAGGGCTTTAATTTGAGCTACTAAATTTGAAAATTGGTCAGTTAAATCGGTAGGTACGAGGGTTTGAAAAAAAGCAAATTTCGCTTTTTTCATGAAATCACTCGATTTTGGCAAATAGAGAGATTTTGCACTGTTTTCAAATGCTTGACACTTTTAATCCAGTCGTTTTTAATGTTTAAGGGGTTATGCCTGAGTTAAAATGATGAATATGTCGAATTTTTTTATTCACTTTTTTCATAGCTAATAGTCCGTAGAATATGGTGGTGAAAGTAGTTTTTCATAAAAAAATTTTCCTACTAAAGTACATCCTGCAGCGCAGTAGAAAGTGCCTTTGGGATCTCGCTCTCATTAGGTCTCGTTGCAGCGTGATCCATGTCTTAATGTGTTGTCGTGCGTTAGCTCCGTATATTCTCTCAATATCGTTAAAGGAAACATTGATTAAAACCGGTGAAGATCCACGGTCCATGTTAAATGTATTTAGATAAGTTTGTATACACTATCTAGTACGATTTTATCTCTCGGTAGTTGGTTTAATGATATTCTTTGTCGACTTTATCGATCTCTCCGAGGCAGCGGTTCAGAAAGGGTTTAAGAAATCAAAATCCCTTTCTTTTGAAAACACGACGTTTCGGCGATCATTGACGCCCTCATCAGGAAACTGTCAAAAATGTATTATATAAACAATAAAGATACAAACTTAAAAAGTCTTAATCGTTTGACATAATCCTCTCTCGATAAGGTAAATGTGCCTTATTTATAATCTGAGAATTTAATATTGATAGAACTCCGTCTCGCTATCTTCCGTTAAGGGGAATCCGTTAAGTTATGACAGTGTTAAAATTTTGAAAATACCCATTTTTTTTATTCACTTTTTTCATAGTTAATAGTCTTTAGAATATGGTCCTGAAAGCCGTTTTTGACTAAAAAAATTTTCCTCGAAGATATCAACAAAAAACTAACAAATCTGTTTCAAGTAAATTTTTGAAAAATCGTGATTTTTAAATATTTTAATTAGGCCAAACTTGTGGAAAGGATTGTTCTAACCCACTTTTTACAGAGTAATTTCATGAGAAATCTTACTGAAAATATGACTTAAAAACCGTTTTACAAACCGTTTTTCTCTCAAGAGTTATTAATTTATTTCCATAAAATAAATAAAATCTGTAAAATTAATTTTTCTATATGTGATTTTATGTTACTAAACTCAATGTGTTAAAGTAAAGGCATTCAACAAATTTGAATTTGCCACTCGAATAGGTTGTGCCCCACAGCGTCTGCTCGAGAATGAAGATTTCTGTTTGATCGGTATAGTAGAATTTTCTGTAAAGCAGCACAAAGCAGCCAAACAGCTGTTTTTCATCCAAGACACTAGATCAGTGCAGTTAGTCTGCTAGCTGCTGTAGCAATGCTTATAACCTTAGTGGTGTTGCAAAAGTGCAAGAGCTTCTGCAGAGTAGAAAAATTATTCAGATAAGTATTGGAAACTAATTAGTAATAACAGTGTTCATAATGAGCTTTTTCTTTGTTGGTTAATTTTTTGCTGTTAGGTATACGGGTACAAGCCAGCAAAATGGGAGCTTATATTGACTGCCTGAAGTATTGTTTTGCATACTTTTTAAGAACTAGAAGTGTATTTAATAATGGTAAGTATTGTATGTAACTGTAATTCATAAACATAACTTGATTATGAATAGCTAACGATAATTTTTATTTTATTTTCAGCTTCTAAATGCTATTATCACATAGCATGACAAGCGCGTACCATCAAATATACTTTATTGTATGTATATTTGAGTACCAAAAGCAAATCAAGGTATGCCGGATAGTTTCTGTAAGTATAGCTGAGTTCATTTGAATGATTTACATTATAAACTTTAAATGCCTTTTACTCAAATTTAGTTTTTTCATGCTTTTTGTGTACTTGCCGCAGCTTTCTGAAGGAACCGTACTATCAATCATGATGAACCAAAGTGGGAAACTTTCTTTATAAGTATGGTCACAAACTGAGTGGAGCAGAATTGGCAAAGGTAAGTTCAAAGTGAATGTTACGTATGTTTACATATGTAACATTCACTATAATTACTAATATTGGCAATATATGTTGAATTAATTATATTAATTTTGTGTTTTTCAGGTATCTGTTCCACTTAGTCTGAGACCAGACTCATAATGAAGATTTGGCACTTTGATTCAACAGGATTGATGGTACGGTTCCATCAGAAACAAGCGGCAAGTAAATAAAAGTGATGAAAATCATGATTTTTGTAAGCAAATACCTTTAATTGTTTTTAAATGTTACACTCACTTTATGCATATTATTTATGCATAAAAGTGATGTATAATACTTGTATTTGAAAGCAAAAATATAGTTTTTAGAGCACCTATATATCTATTAATTTTTTACAACACTAACAATTTTTCTTTTTTTTCAGGTTTTAACACTGTCATAACCCCTTAAGGCCTTGATCGAACATATAAATATTTTCAAGACTTTTCAGTACTTCTATAGTTTGCTTAAATTCGAAGTCAACACAAAAATTAAATTTTTCTCCCATAAACATGACATTGGAAACGAATACCGGAAGAGAAACATCAGAGAGATTAACAAGCCATTTTTTCTTTAATTCTTCTATTTCACTAGAACAAGTTTTAAATTCTGTGTAACTATTGTTATTAGGTTTCTTACTACTACCTTTTATATTATTGCGTGAACGTACAAGAACCGTATTGTCATGTCTATGTTCAAGAGGAGCTGCAGACAAACTTGAAATTTTTGTCTTATATACGTCGGTTAAATAAGTGTTGAGACTTTCCTGAGAATACAAAAAAAATTCTAACATTTTCTTCGAAAACGAATTTTAAAAACCACAGGTGTGTATTTAAATCTATAATTTCTAATTTTAATGTTTTTTACGTAAATTGTTAATGCAATCATTATATTTTTTATTTGCAAAGCTATTATGCGAATACCCACGTACGTGCAAATTGGCAATATGGTTCGGAACCAAATGGTTAGTGCGACATTCTAATAAAAATTTCAATTGACACGTATTTTTCCTCGTGTTGCGCTGTACTCTAAGCAACCTCGCAAATAGGTTTTTAATCTCTACTCCGTAATAGTCTAAGATAAGCCGAAAAACATCATCGCCTCTGAAAGAAGCAGGAAAATCAACGTCGTAAATAAATTATTAGTAAATAAGATCGACGATAAATTTAATAAACTTATAAGGCTAGGGAATGACCCTACTGCTGTTGGCGATGCTAGAAATGTTGTACATAAAATTGATTGGGCCGATTGCGAATCGACGTACATAGGAGAAACGTATCGTCCTTTGAAAAACAGAGAATCTGAACATAAGCCCTATATAGAAAAATCACCGATTGCGGTCCATGCGATCGAGACGGGACACTCTTTCAGATTTGATGATATTAAAATTATTGATAAAGAACCGTCCACCTTCCGTAGACGATTCTCCGAGATGCTACATATTCAATACTTCGATGTCACGCTTAATAGGGCGGAGGACACGTGCCACCTCAAGACGAGCTATAAGAATGTTATTTCAAATTTAAAGTCGAGTCTTTGTAGTTAAAATTGCGTGTTTATAATATTTTCAATTGTTTTTTGAACGAACAAAGAGACTGCGGTGAGCGTGCGGTATGCGGACTGTAACATACAAGAGGAGGTGGCACACCGCTTCACGCTCTCTTCCATAACCAACATGGTTACTATAGTGATTGGCTCGCGAGGCGGAGCGGCACATACTAGTGGGAGGACTGGGAATCCGAGTTGCTAGAGAACGCTCCGGCTATATGAACTTGCTGCGAGGGCTCCCGGCTTTGCTGCTGGGTGAGAGATTGATGCCACTTCCTCGAATTATAGCTTGCCGTATACATTCGATCTGTTCGTTGATGCGTCGGCCGCATTACAAGAATAATTTTGTTTGTATGTAAAAATAGTTTGCGTAAATTTATGAGTGATTTTCTCGCTATAAAGATCAGCGTGCTTATGAGATTAGTGTTAGTCGATCGTTGATTTTTGCCGGTGTCGCATCACCATCTGGCGGCACCGGTACCGTTTAAGTCGGGTCGGTCATTGTCAAAAAGTAAGGCTACGTCTTTTTACTAATTGTTTAAAAATTTTTTAATTCATTGTTATCAGTTCTTATTTAGTTTCATTTGATTTTAGCTAGTTCTTTTCCGGCAGTACATTAGTTCGCGACATGGCAATGTATTGTTGATAAGTTATTATTAAGGTAAAATTTGTTTTGTTTAATTTTAATTGCGTCAAAATGTCATTAACCCAGAACAAACCGCTAAGTAACCAATTTTCGTAAAATCGCAATTTTTTTCCTTGGTTTGGTTTTCTTAAACAACATAGATCTACAATCTCATAAAGTAAAAGAAATTTAAATTAGGAAACAGTAAAAGATTTTAATAGTTTCAAAATTGTCACCGAATATGTTGACCGCACAGCGACGATAAAGCAGATTAAGTTCTGTATTATCAATAAAATAATTCCCAAAGAAACAGCTGTTTGCATTTTGATCCACTCTTCAAGTCACTACGTGGTAATCTATTTATCTACTACTTCTTATAACCTGGTACTACTGTACACTAGTGAGGATAGAAAGTTTAAAAACTTTTACAAGAAGAATTCAGATAAGTACTGAGACTAGTAATTAGTAGTAGCATTTATAAAGATTTAGTTCCTTGTGTTTCTTTTTAATTCACAGGTAAATGGGTTGATTAGACTTTCATATTAACTTTGAAGAGTGTCATTTAGCATGTTTTCAAGGACCTTCACAGTGTATACTAATGGTAAATAGCAAAAATAATTATAAGCATTATAATTATTTTTTATAATTTTTAATTTTTTATAATTTTTTATAATAAGTATTACAATATAATATTTTGATAATGAATTGGTATTGACGTCTTTGGTTTTATTGTCGGTATTGAGTACTATTATGGATTAATATCGTGCACCCAGGTCACTAAATATATTTTAGCGTACCTATATTTAAGTATAAAAATAGAATTAAAATGTGCTAGATAGTACCCATAAATATAACTGAGTTTATTTCTATGATTTACATGCGTATGCTTTAATTGCATTTTACTCTGGATTTGTATTTTTATGATTCAGAGTCTGGACATGGCAAAAGATTTTTTTTTAGTATTTATCAATAATTTTTTTTAGCCTATTAACTGATAATAATTTTTTTCAGATTTAACTCAGGTATAACCCCTTAATACCTTAAATTAAAGCTCTTTTCTTCTACTTTTTTGTTAAGTAGTCCAAATTTTTATATAATGTATACTGTGCTATCTATATGCTTTCAAAAAATGATCTACTTGAGAAGCATAGATATTACTTACTATATTAAAAAAATTTAATTTGGACTTACTGGCAAAAAAGAAGAAGAAAAGAATTTAAGCTATTAACCGTTAAAAACGAATGCCTGAATCAAAAGTTAACAGGACTTAAGGAAAAAGCGAAAAATTAGCTATTTTCCTAAGCGCCGGAAACAGAGTTCGTTGTCTTCAAACTTGCGTATCTTTTGATCAGTGCATGGTCTTTTTATGTATTTTATGTCTGTGTATATGAAAAAAGGTCATTTTTTTCGGTTGTTCGCCTGCAGATCTTTGTTGGCATAGAGTTTTGACCAGGTACATACCAGTTTATTGTTTGAAATGAGCTAATGAAAAAGATGTGTGCCCTTAAAAACTAGAAAGTTCAACTTTTGGACGGAGTTCTGTGCCACTTTTCGATGGATTTCCATATATATATATATTGTAACGCGCTTTCTGGTGTTGGGGAATTCGCGTTACTTTCGGCCTCGTCCTCGCGGAATCTGCCGTGGATTCCCGGTAGGCGCCAGACGCAGCCCGCGTGCGTCAGAGTCTCGCGACTCTTTTGTGCAAGACTCGTGGAGGACGAGGCGGAGGATATATTTTTCTGCTCGATTGTTTTCCGGCTAGCTCGGCCCCGGATCACCGGTAGGAGAGAGGGCGGTTCGGTTATTATATCGCAAATGAAAAGTCACCTATCCACAATTAACACTGATTTATTAACCTATTTGACACACTTAATCGCGATCACACTTCAACGCTTAGTAAGGCAGCCGATTGCTCGAGTCCACACTTGATTCTCGCATGTCGAAGTGGCAAATTTCGACGCAGGTAAATAGCAGAGAAGAGCGATGACCCTCCCGTAAGCTTAAATGAGCAGGATTTCTTATCTATATCTTTCTTCATTTCTGCGCATTACTTTTAGTACCTCTGCGTCAACTTTCGTTAGCTATAATCTTTGTGCAGAAGGGACGAGCACGTCATTCTCTCTCTTCCTCTCTCTCTCTCTCTCTCTCTCTCTCTCTCGCTCTCTCTTTCTCTCTCCTCTCTCTCGCTCTCTCTTTCTCTCTCTCTTTCTCTCTTTCTCTCTCTCTCTCGTTCTGCGTTAGATTTGTCTTTGGCTGTAATCTATAAATAACGAAGGTCGAAGGTAAGTACTGCGCCTCTCATTTTCGGCGCAGGTAATTTGTAGAACTCTCATTTTGCTTGCAACAGTGAAGCAGTGCACTTCGTATATACAACGTGTTGTTTGACTTCCGCAGTTGCATCAAGTTTACATTAGTATCGTAAAATGTGTTCACTGAAGTCTTCTCTATTTTTTCATCGCGGTTGATTTTTGAAGAATCAACATGCCAGCTTCACGAGCTGCCACAGAAATCGCTATTGTAGGACATACACAAGAAGACCTCCGAGGGTCCATACTACCGTCTAATCGTGAAGTCCTGCAGATCTATTACCATCAATTAAGAAATGGGAAACAACCTCATCGAAGATCTGCAAACGTAACGATAAGAAAAGTTACTATTTTTTGGGAGCATGCGAGGATTCTCATTCATCAAGAATGTGACTCCATTCCAGAAGTTGGAAAAAATTCATCGAAAACACCAACTGGTAATTAAACATTTGAAGAGCAAGAGTGTAGCGTAGTGCATCAAACAAAGTAATTTCGCCTGCAAATTAAATGAATTGTTTGATATTTCAAACGGCGCCAAAGTTAAGCAAATGCAGAACAAAGACGCTTGTGATTTTTTGATGACTCAACAGCAGGATAGAAGCGGAAATCTTAAAACCATCATCGATACTGCTGATTTCCGAGAAGTCACCGACATCGATAAACCTCAGGGAGATAAATACTCAATAAATTTACTAATATTTTATGGATTCTACGAGTATCATTTGCGCCTAAAACTGAATCGTTCAAATCGGCGCTGCATTTTGAAATACGAATTTAATTTGTCAGATGATTCAAAACCGGAAAAGGACCGCAAATTAGTCAATATTGATGCTCTTTCGTTTTTTAATTTATGGTACATTGACTAAAAAATAAGTTTGGTGGAAACGGCATCCATCTACCTCCTTTAGATTTTTTTTTTGTAAATCGGAAAAAAACCATGAATTCCATGATTTTTCTGTTTTCTCGACGATGATCGCGCGTATATATACGAAAATATTCATACTTTTGACTCTTTTTACAGCGAAAGTATACACCATTTGGCTTGTTAACAACGCATGAACGGCATGCAGTGAAAAATCGTATTCTTCGTACATTTGCAGAGTGTATAACACCTTTAAAAAGACACATTCTTCAATTGTAAAATACTCTGTCTCTTTCTGCAGCATGGGCTTTTAAACTTGAATTGTTAATACAGCCAAGTGGTGTATACTTTCGCTGTAAAAAGTATGAATATTTTCGTAGATATACGTGCGATCGCCGCATGCTGGTCAAACATTGTAGATCAAGCGAAACGCCGTATTTTCGTACATTAGCAGAGTGCATAACACCGTTAAAAAGACACATTGTTCAATTGTAAAATACTCTGTCTCTTTCTGGGCCTTTAAACTTGAATTGTTAATACAGCCAAGTGGTGTATACTTTCGCTGTAAAAAGAGTCAAAAGTATGAATATTTTCGTAGATATTCGTGCGATCGCCGCATGCCGGTCAAACATTGTAGATCAAGCGAAACATCGTATTTTTCGTACATTAGCAGAGTGCATAACACCGTTAAAAAGACACATTGTTTAATTATAAAATACTCTGTCTATTCCTGCAGCATCACCCTTTAAACTCGAATTGTTAATAGTATAAAATGTTGTATAGTTTCACGCTAGAGAGAGACAAAATTACACAACTAAATATTCTATATTATACTTTATCATCGAACATTCAAAGCCAATTATTGATATTGCAAAATACTATATGATTTAACAATAAAACTAGCAAAAATTCTAAGCATTTTCGGATATGCACGCGCGATCGACGTGTATACAGGAAAATATTCATACTTTTGTCTCTTTTTAGCGCGAAACTATACAACATTTTATAGTATTAACAATTCAAGTTTAAAGGGCGATGCTGCAGAAACAGACAGAGTATTTTCCAATTAACCAATGTGTCTTGTTAACGGTGCCATGCACTCTGCAAATGTACGAAAAATACGACGTTTCGCTTGATGTACAATGTTTGAGCGGCATGCGGCGATCGCGCGTATATATACGAAAATATTCATACTTTTGACTCTTTTTGCAGCGAAAGTATATACCATTTGGATGTCTCGCTTGTTAACAACGTACGAACGGCATGAGGCGAAAAATCGTATTCTTCGTACATTTGCAGAGTGTATAACACGTTTAAAAAGATACATTGTTTAATTGTAAAATACTCTGTCTCTTTCTGCAGCATGGGCCTTTAAACTCGAATTGTTAATACAGCCAAATGGTGTATACTTTTGCTGCAAAAAGAGTCAAAAGTATGAATATTTTCGTATATGTACGCGCGATCGCCGCATGCCGCTCGTGCGTTGTAGATTAAGCGAAAAAACGTATTTTTGGTACATTTCTAGGGTGTATAATGCCGTTAAAACGGCACATTGTTTAATTATAAAATACTTCTTTCTACAGCATCAGACATTAAACGCAAATAGTTCGGTAAATTAATTTTGAAGTGAATTTTTTCTTTTTTTCCAGGAGTAATGGTTCGAAAAGCTGAGCAGTCTGAGGGAGACGATGAAGAGTTTTCGATTCTTGACCGAACGAGGGAGCCAAAAAAAAGAAAAATTATTACGGGCGATATTACTCTTGCGCTAGATCGCGCAAGGGTAAGCATTAGGGATGCTTCCCGTATTTACGCAGCGATGGCTCACAACTTGAGCATCGATTTCGATGAATTGATCTCGAGTCCAGAATCGATACGCCAAGCTCGATTGCGCCATCGAAAAAGCTTCTCGAAGGACACAAAAGAGAATTTTGTTGATGGACATGCCCAACGCCTTTTTGTCCATTGGGACGGCAAGCAGTTCCAGGACCCTGACAACAAATGTGGAAAAGTCGAGAGGCTTCCAGTTTTCGTCACCGGCAAAGAAACTAAGCAAATGATTGGCGCTCCCAAAATATCCAGAGGAATGGGAAACGAGCAAGCAAAAGCTGTTGTGAAGCTTCTGCAAGATTGGGAAATTTCGCACGAAATTTGCGGCCTAGTCTTCGATACGACGGCATCTAATACTGGTACCACATGCGGAGCTTGCGTCTTAATTGAAGAACAATTAGGACGCAAGCTTTTGCAGTGCGCTCGTACACATCACATCTATGAGCTCATAGTGAAATCAGCTTTAGAGCAATCTTTAAACTGCACATCTGCTGGTCCAGATGTACAGATTTTTAAGAGATTTCAGGGTGAGGGGCACCGTATTGATAAGCAAAACTTCGTGTCGGGAATCTAAGATGTTGAAGTTTTTCAATACGTGAAAAACGATGCGCAAAACATTCTGTCTAGAGTTACAGCTGTTTCAAAGTTAATTTTTCACATAATATAATAAAACTTTCATTTTGTCAGAGTTCATTTGCTAGGGCTGACTATAAGGAGTTTTTCGAACTCATAGTCCTGTTTTTAGGAGGGGAATTGGAAGGGGGATTGAAATTTAGAGCCCTCATCCCCATTCCCCATGCTCGCTGGATGTCGATGGCGATATATTCGCTTAAGATATTATTTAGAGAACAGTTTGTATTAACTTCAAATGAGTTGGTCGGTTTCCGGAATATGTGCCTTTTCATTAAATTAGTGTATCAAAAGGCCTGGTTTCAAACCAATATTCCAGAAATCGCCCCAAGGATAGATTTGCAATTTTTAAAAGATTTAGTTAAGTTTAGCAGCATCAGCAAGAAAATTTCTGATGCTGGTGTCAAGAAATTCAGAAAGCACTTGTGGTATTTAGGAGAAGAGCTAATCGCATTAGAACTTTTCGATGATAAAGTATCTCGAGAGTGTAAAATTTTAATTTGTAATGCCATTAACTTGGGTCTCTTAAATGACGGCAAGTTTGCTCAAAAAGTAGACTTCAAACTATTGGAAAAATATACGTTTGAAGACTCTACTTTAGATAAATTTACGGTGGTCAAACCATGAATTTTTTCAATAAATTGAAGTTATGCATAAGCTTTCTGAATTTTGACCCTGAACACTGGGAAACTAGAGATGATTTTAGAGAGGCAAAAAAGTTGTGCATGCTTTGGAAGTGGTCAACGACCATGCAGAAAGAGGTGTACAACTTGCCTCTCAATATAATTGTTTTCTGAGTAAAAAAGAGAGTGCCAAACAAAATATAATGCAAATAGTAGAAACGCATAGAGATCTATTTAAAAATTGCAGCCGAGACACTTTAAAAAAAACTGCAGGAGATTATATATTTAAAAATAAAGCTATCAATTAGATTAAGTTAAGCATTGTAAAATAGTCACTTTCATATTTTGAATTTTATAATTATATATTTGTTATCATTAAACATATTCGTCAAACAAACAAATTGTTTTTTAACAAATAACTTGTTTATAATAAATTACAATATTTATTGTGTGACGTTGTGTTTTTTCCGTCCCTGGGGAGGCGTAGCACGACGTAATGACACCTATGCAGGTTTATCGCGAGCTCGTATTTTAATATTTGTTGGACGCCCGAACTCGCGATCTTTAACACTTATCACTTATCTGCCGGCTTGAGAATTCTTTATACTCGGGGTCACGGAGGGGAGAGGTGCAGGGAGAGAAGTACATAAAAATAAATACACGCGACTTGTAAAATAAAACTCTTCGTAATTTATTTTAAAATTAGGTAATGTCTTACTCGCGGACGCGTTTACGTCCTCGGGCGAGCTTTCCGTCACTACGCGGCTGGCTCTAAGGTTAGAACTCGCGGCTTAAACTCTCCTACCTGTCTCTACCTCGGGTTCTCCACGTCCTCGCGTTCTGGTGACGTCTCGTTCCCTGTGGAAGCGCACGCGAAAGAACACTACTAAACGCTCAGGTAATTCACACGGAGGGAAATGGTCGCTCTGGTCGTCGCCTTCGAAAAATACTCGTTGCTCGCTCGTGGTGTCTCGTTCCTCGTGGTACTCGATACTCTCTGGATACTCATTCCATACTGACTCTCTCGCGCGTTCGGCAACTACGCCGGTTCGCGGCGTCTATCGCTCTCTCACTCGCACTCACGCATTTCCGCTAGATCGCTCTCTCGCGCCTATCACATATTTCCACGCTTTCGCACCATATATGCCACTCGCACTCTCGCGCCCTCTTTTACGACACTTATAAATGCGCGCGACTTTTGAAACACGCTTACACGCATGACTGGCTCTATTGATTACATTTACACATTTTTGCACGGTTACATACTCCGGCACGCTTACATTTTATTTCCCGCTCGCACGCGCGCTGTGGATTGAGCCGTAGCCCTCCACCTTTTCCCAATATCATACGGCGCATACGCGTTGCCTCCACTCTCTCTCTAGTCTGTCTCTAACGCATTCATTCTCTCGCTATTCCATCCTTCTCGCACTCATGCTTCAGTCAATTGCTCGCCAACATGGCGGCTGCCGCTCGCGTGCGTACGCCTCGTGGCTCGCATGCCTCGTATCTCTTGTCTCTCTCGCTCTCGTTGCTCCAGCGCTGCGCCGTCCGTCCCTCTCTCTTTCTCTCGCCTTGGCTGCCGCGCGCTGCTACGCGCTGTATTTCCCCCACTTCCTCGCTCTCGCCTCGTGCTGCTGCTGCTCGGCGGCAGGCTGCTCTCGTGGCTTTAACAGCTGACTGCTCTGAAAGCACCACCGAGTATAAGAGTATGTTATCTTACTGGGTGGTGTCCAGGCGAGCAGCCCTCGACGGGATCCCCGTCACCATTGTTATAAATAAAACATAAAATGTCAGGATGTCATGAAATATCACGATTATTATTCTCTAAACATAAAAAAATTTTTGTACAAATAATTTGTTTATAATAAATTATAATAATAAATATTATAATTGTATTATAAAATGCCACGATTTCATGAAAAATCACGATATTGAAAACTGCATTTTACGAGAAATATAGGAAGTGATATAGCTGAGAAGACCAACACGCGTAGCACCAGATGTGTCCTCCGACGGAGGGAGCGAGGGTGTTAATGTATCATAGCAGCTTATTCCTAAAAAAAATTTGACGTTTCACCTACTTTTTAAAACGAAAGCCAAAACTTTCATTTGATTTTTAACCCTGTTATTAAAATAATTTTGGTCAAATTCTTTTTGGATCATTTCGACATGAATTTAAGAATGCTGTGTCAAAATTTGAAAGACATCGAAGCAGTTTTAGTTGAAATACGCACCTGTCAACTTCTTTAATAATAAACTTTTTTCCATCAAACTTCTTCGAGCCTATTGCTATGTACCCGGTGACAAGCCCGAGAAAAAAAATATCAGAAAAGCACCGTAATTTCATTGTTATAAACATTAATTTGTTCGTCTATGTTATATTCAAAATACCTTATTCCCTCCTATTAAAAAGTCCTATTTAAAATACCTAAATCGTTTGGGAGGTATTAAATATTATTCGATTTGAAAAATTGAAAATCCGTTGTACTCGTACTGAGCCTCTCCAATGCGTAGTCTGATCTTAGACGTAATTTTCAAGATTGGTGGCAAAACTGGACAGCCTAATACACACACACACACACACACACGGAAAACTAGGTTACAGGTGTATATGAGCGTGCGTGCGTGCGTGCGTGTGTGTGTGCGCGCGCGCGTGTGTGTGTGTGTGTGTGTGACCTAGTTTTCCAGGATTGGGATGGGTTACATTCTAAGATTCGTCCCAAAAACAGGTGTTACATCAATCTATCTATATCTTCCTAAATAATATAGTTGTTTTGAGCGAAGGAGGAATTTACACCTCGCAGCGTCCCCCACACCCTCCGCCACAAGCCCTCCTCAAAGTAACCAAAAATTGTTATAAATTTAGTTATTTTTACGGATCCCTCCCCCCCACTCCCTCCATAACCTTACTCGCCTCCACATAAACCCCCCCTCTCTACCCTCCTCACAATCCCCTTACATCCCCCACACGTATTCTTTTATCATATAATTCATGTATTGTTCTTCTGTTTTTAAATAATCATCAATTTCTCTATTTAATTCTTGTAAATTCCACAAATGATTACACAAAAGTGTGCTGGTTAAAACAGCTCACCTTCATTCCCGAGTGCAATATAAAATTTTTTAACACACCTACTACAGTTGCTTCTAATGCTCGATGTTGGTAGAATGAATAATTGAAAATCTAATCATCTCTTCGCGCCAATAATTTTCTATCTTTGCGTTTCGAGCACAGTAAAGTTCCTCTTCGGGGATGTACAATATTAAAAGGAAGAATATATACAAATGGAATTACATTAACTTATAAACAAAACATAATTTAAAATTACCAATAAATAATTAATATAAATCATGCTTTTTTGACGCAGCATAATGACGAGAACCACTCCTGAACCTAAGGCTAAAATTACAAAAATAACTAAATAAATAAATTAAATAACACTAAATTATCTTATGATTCAGACCTGACAATGACTCGAAACTCAAAAATACAAATTGTTTACAAATAACCCCGGTGTCGCCAACTGATGATGCGACACCGGAGATTGCAGATTACAGACCGTAATCAGATTAGCCTTATAGCTAGCCGCCTCTTCTCGCAAAATTAAGAGAAGGAGAATACACACACATACGCATATTTTGAAATAGTTTTAAACTCCCAAGCGCTACCGCGCATCAAGAGAGCATATTGGCAAGAGAGGGGGCAAGTGCCATTCATCGAGTGAGCGAGAGAATCCGCGCCGCCAAGTCGACGTCACGATCATAGCTGTATTAAATACAATACCAGCATGCTTAGGCGTCGTCATAGCAACGCTAACTCCTCCTCTCCCTCAATGGGATGTTCCGCATCGAACTGCCAGCTAATAATATCGACAAGTGTTAGCTACATCTAAGAAGCATCGATGCGGCCTGCCACCTATCCCGCCGGTCTGCATGTATAATACTCAACGGCAAACAGACAAACATTGAGGTATCATTATAATTAAATTAGTTTCTCTTTTTTTTTTATGTCGGACTAGCTTTAATATTATTAACAATACTTTTATAATTCACCTTCAGATAGCACGTGTCTTTGGCACGGTCTAACGTGTTGTCAAAAAACTAAATATGAAGCATTCCAGAAAATCTTCTTCTGAAATAGATGCTTCTCTATCGATAATCTATATGTTTTTAAAGTCAAACACATGCCCGGTATCCATGGTATGTACCCCGAAGTGGCATCTCGTTTTTCTATGTACCTCCTATGCTCAGACTCTCTCAGTTTGAGAGGTCTCTAGGTCTCACCAATATAAGTGGAGTCACAATCGCCACGATTAATTTTGTAAACCACATTCCTGCTATCTCCTATCGCAGTGGGATCTTTCCCAAGTTTGATGTACTTCTTAAATGTGTCAGGAATGTCATTTACGAAAGAAAATTCATGCTTCTTTAATACAGATTTAAGCTTATCATTAAACGTATGATAGTAGGGGAAAACTGCTACCCTGTCAAGGGATGATGAGAAAAGAAATTAATATATCTTGCGGAAATAGTATATTTTTAAAACCGGTTTGTGATGAGATTACTATTAATATCTTAAGAAATTCGAATATTCAAAAAACTAATACTATTATCCAATTCTTCTTCGACTGTAAACTGTAAATTATCATTATTATTGTTAAAAACTGAAAGTACAAAATGTAATTGTTCTCTCCGTCTACAATCAAGACATAATCGTCAACGTACCGATAATATAAACAAAGTTAAATTCAAATCTATCTAACTCCAATTATATAACTCCAACGTTAACAGCTGTTGCCTGGATGTTGACACATATTCAACCACCTCATGGAAGAATAACTTGTCCAGGTAAAAAGCCTCCTCCTGGAACCTATCATTTGCCCAACGGCTCGCTCCGCGCAGAGCGCGCAACGTCTGTCACGGGGTGAACTGTAACATAAAAGCAAAAAAAACCATTAAATCTTTATAAAAATTTTAATAATATATAAGCAGACTTACGCTTATTCGCTGCCATGTACGATGCCCCGGTCGGGGCTCAGGCGGCTCCGGCTCCCCCGCACGCCGGGCTCTTTTACAAGCCCTTGTGTGCTGCCACAACTCAAACTGTAACAAAACAAATAAAACATGAAAATATAATATTAAATAAAAAAATATAATAAATAAAAACACTTACACACACAGCTGCTGTCCTCATAGATCGCATGTCGAAAGAAAAATGAATTAAACGGACAGACAATACGCGTGCTACTGAAGCTGTTGCGCTTTTTTCTGCGCGCCGAAAGTCGCGAACACCGTAATCAAGACGCGTTGCACGTGGGTGATGCTGTGCTTGCACTTTTGCTACGACCGCTAATGAAGAGCGTAACATTTCACTACATATGTAGAGCCATGTTATAAGGCTTTTGTCGCTGATTGAATAAAAAATGAATATAGCAGCGTAAACGTTTATGTCGTTTAAGATTGAATGCAGGCCACTTTCTGTCAGTATTCCTTTTCTGTCTTTCTTTGCGAGCTGTAGTATATTCGTTAAACAAAAAAATGTTTCGTGCAACGGCCGCTCATTTAATTAAAATATTACGCTTAATTTTACACATAGCGTATACACGCAACCCCTATATGCGTAGTGCGTGCGTGGCGTTAAATAATCAATCGCTCGAAAAATTATCGGTCGAAGATTTAATACATAAACTTCGATTTTTTTACGTCAGTGTGACATCGTCACACTGACGTAAAAAAACGTAATTCAGTGTGACGATGTCACACTGAATTACATGTTCGATGCCGGTGCTTTCCGCAACAGGGATGTACTCTCTTTAGTGGTAAATGTGATGAGAGAGCGCAACATCCAATCACAACCATTGGCTAGACGTATCATAGATCAGCATCGTAAGTATTTTTTATTATTGGTTTACTAACCTATATATAAATTATTAAATTTTTGGGAGCCAATAAAGTGAATGAAATAAACGGATTTCCTCATATACAGATGAGCCAAAAAAGTGAATGAAATAAATGAATTTCCTCATATACTGTATATGACGAAATCTATTTATTTCATCCACTTTTTTGGCTCATCTGTATATGAGGAAATCCATTTATTTCGTTCATTTTTTTGGCTCATGTATATGACGATGTCCATTGATTTCGTTCATTTTTTTGGCTCGTGTATATGACGAGGTCCATTGATTTCGTTCACTTTTTGGCCCATGTATATGACGTACTCTATTGATTTCGTTAACTTTTTTGGCTCACATAATTTTATTTAAAAATGGTTTTTGAAAAATTTATTTTGAAAATTTTTTTTAAAAATTTTTTTTGAAAAATTTTTTTTTGACAAATTTTTTTTTGACAAATTTTTTTTGAAAAATTTTTTTTGAAAAATTACACCGACTCAATATCAACTAAAACTACACCGACTCAATATGAAAAATTATGCTCAAACAATTCTTTTTTCTCCATCTTTTAGTTATTAATGAAATGCTAGATGATGAAGAAGGAGACATATTTATCAAACTTTGCAAATACCAAGAAGATATTGAACCTCAACCATCAACATCATCGGAGCATGTGGCTATAACCAACAATAACGGCAGCAATAGTAGTAGCAGTAGTAGCACCAGTAGTAGCAGCAGCAGTAGTAGCAGCAGCAGTAGCTGCGATGCCTGCAGTGACAGTACCTGCAGTGACAGTAGCAGTAGTAAAGCAGCCACTCCTTCAGGGTTTGAGTCGTTTACAGAAGAAGAAGAAGAGGAAGAAGAAGAAGAAGAAGACGAAGACGAAGAAGATGATGAAGCAGTGACAAATGGTAAATACATATTAATTTTTATTTAGTATTTTTACATCTTAAAGGTGTATAAATATTACAGATATAACTTTGCAGAATGGTGAAGGGCCACAACCGCAATTTATTATCCAAGGAGAATCTTATCGACATTATCGACCCTTTGGCTATAGAGGCCGTGAAATTAGAGGAGTAATAGCCGCACCACCTCCAGACGTTGATGTTTATTATTGGTTAGAAGGATGTATTCGTGATCTATATCGACAACTGTGTGATCAAAGTGACCCTACTGACTGTGTTGGCGCGACCATTAATTCCACAAGATTTAATCACGGTCCTCTATGGCTTTCCTTTCGGCTAGCTCAAGATTTCAACTCAGATGATCTTTGGCAATTATTGTATAATGCAGTACAAAGCATGAACGACTTTGACATAAAAGATGATTTATCTATAAATTGTTCAATTGTAAAAAATGTATCAGGAACCGGACGTGTAAAATTAACTGAGGAAACTGTAAACAAAAACTCAATAGCCCAAATCCGAAACGATGATAATTTGTGTTTACCACGTAGTTTGGCTGTAGCTTACGCTTATGCTCTAAGAGGACAAATACGTACGGGACAGTTACATAATCGTTATGTATCCATTCGACGAACAAATGCAAGAGCTCAAAAAAATGCAGCTGAACAATTAAGAGCTTTAGCAGATATTCAAATACCTCCGGAAGGTTGTGGCCTTGAAGAAATTCATCGATTTCAAATATTTTTTGCCGAAAAAGGTGCTGCTATTGTTGTATACTTTTTTAGAACTTTTGGACGTGGAAGTCCACCCTGTTACGATGGTACAAGATTTGTTTTAGAAATCCATGGTAGAATTGATTACACTCTAAACATTATGTATTATGAAGATTCACATCACTATCAGCCGATTTTAAATTTAATATGTGCAACAGGAAGCCGTGGTTATTGTATACCTTGTAACATGAGTTACATTCGTATGGAAGACCATAGATGCTCAAATAAGTGCTATAAATGTATGAGAGTACCAATGTGTGCAATATCTGAAAACTTAACACAATGTGACCATTGTCTTAGAACATTTTTTGGGGACGAATGCTATAACAACCATTTATTAATAGGTTCATTTAATCGAACCTCTAGTACATGCGAAAAAATCAAATTTTGTCAATATTGTTATAAAACGGTACGCATAGAAAATCGCATCGAAAAAAGACACATATGTGGTGAATCTTTTTGTAAAACGTGTAAAAAACGTTTACCTATTAATCATTTATGCCACGTGCTATATCTATTCTACGATTTTGAAACACAGCAAGCATCAGCAATTCCGGGAGATGCAGAAAAGAAACTTCATGTACCAAATTTATGTGTTGTACAACAAGTGTGTACCCGTTGTATAGAAAATGACGATATTTCAACTGCATGTCTATTCTGTGGTGTGCGTGAACATATTTTTACAGAAAATCCTGTAAAAAAATTTGTTGGATTTTGTATTGCAACCAAGAAACCAGTTTGTAAAAGTTATATGTATAGCCCATAATTATCAAGGTTTTGATGCACAATTTATATTTAAATATCTTGTAAATATAATAATATAAGCTACAATGCTGGTTTACGCTCCGTTGCCAAACTGTGTTTAAATTCATTATGGGGTAAATTTGGACAGCGTGAGAATATGGTGAAGACAGAAGTAGTAAAAACACCTGAAAGATTGATAGAATTATTAACAAATGCAGAAATAACTGTTAATGGTATTTTACCTGTTAATGACGACACTCTTTACGTCAATTGGTTTTACACAGTAGAAACTCTCACGACGGGATCACCAACAACGAATGTTGTGGTAGCAGCTTTTACTACAGCACAGGCACGGCTTAAACTTTTTAAATATTTACATCTATTAGGACCTCGTGCACTTTATTATGATACAGATTCAGTTTTCTACATCACCAGAAATGATCAAGATTACGATTTACCGATAGGTACAGGATTGGGTGATCTCACCGATGAATTAGCTGATAAAGGTATAGGTAGTTTCATATCTACATTTATATCAGGAGGTCCTAAATTTTATGCGTACAAATGTCAAAAACCAGATGGTTCTACAGATTTCGTATGCAAAATTAAGGGTATACGTTTAAATTTTGCTAATAGCCAAGAAATAAATTTTGATTCGATTCGACAATTGATCATTTCACAACAGAGTTAAATTGTGTAATCAAATACTGCTATTCGTCAAACTGCATTCCATGATGTCATTACTCAGCAGGAGTCGAAAACGTGTAAACCAGTATATAGTAAACGACGATTCATCGGATTGGACAAGAGTTACCCGTACGGGTACATAATTCCACTTAATGACGAATAAAAAAATATCAACAAACAGAGATTCATTGGATTGGCCAACCAGTAGCAGCACTCCCCACCTCTATATAAAGCAGTACAATGATGAGTAAAGAAAACAACAGTAGTTCGTTTGATTGGCCAAGAGTTAACCCCTACGTTTATATTAAACCGTCCAATGATGAATCAAGAAAAGTATCAGCAATGTTCTTATTCGTAGCGAGTTTAGGCCTTCCATTAGCAATCTTTTTAACAACCTCAGCACTAATAAATCATGAAGATGATAATGGTAGGGGATCTGTATATAAGTAGGAGCACATATTCAAGCAATACCATCTTGTTCCAAATACCGTCTTGTAAAGACTTGTAGAGCTGTAGCAGACACCGCAAATTTTCTTAAACAAAAGTATCTATATCTCTTATTAATTTATTATTATCACAGTAATGTATAAATTATTAATTTAGCAAAATATATCTTTATAGATGGATCTAAAAACTCTTAACAGGATTGCTAGTGGAACCTTCCTTCCATCAAAGAAAGTAACCGAGCTTGTCGTTGACCATCGATACATGATAACAAAGTTAAACAACGTCACCACACACTATGGCGAGAAAATCACAGACGATTTAGACGCTGAATTCCAAATATTCCTTCCTTCACGAGTATCTACTGCATTGGTGAACAATAGCGAATTTCTTCAAAGTTTGCGCGAAGAAACTAACAAAATGAAATTATTTTTATTGTATAAAGGTAATGGTGTGATAGAATTCTCTGGAGTATAATAAACTGTGCATTCTATAGTAAAATGTAGAAATGAAATAAAATAAAATGTTGAAATGAAATAAAATAAAGCTATAAGTAAAGATTAAAAAATATATTTCTGTGTTGATATTTATTAAATATTCGTTATGATTATCGTAATACCCGCTGCTACTGTTTACAATAAATTTGATGATTTGCACATTCTTGTTATATGATCTAACAATCGTGAATTCTCAACCTTGATATCCACACTACATAGGAGATAATCCCATGGTGGAACATCAACGTTGGGGTGGACGCTGCCGATTTATTTGTAAGAAACCTTGTGGTAACGTGCCGATTGTTGTTAATGAATGTTTGACGCCCATGGACCGTGGACGAGACGTTTGTGGACCGTTAAAATTTCCCAATCAAACAAATGAAAACAAACACGTAGTGACAAATGAAAAAGAAAAAACCAGCGGTGATGAACATCTTTGTAAAATATGCTATCATGAAAAACTCGAAATGGTATTTTTGCCATGTGGGCATATTCTTACTTGTATGAAATTTGGACCAAGAATGAAAAAATGCTGTGTTTGCCGTCAGAAGATCACTACAATTATACGTGTTTTCTTTTCTTAACTTAGTAATGTTGGATCAGTCTTACGTCATCACTACTCTGAACGAGTAGTCTATTTAGGAGAAAACTTCCCCCTCCATTCTTATTCTGATAATGCTACAAAAAGACTTGTATTCACTGTAATCGGCGAAGAGTTCGTTAGTATTTGCAATGTCTATGCACTGGAAACACCCGTTCACTTCGATTTTGTGTGGTCCAACAGGTTGCAGTAAAACAGAATTTGTAAAAAAATTCATAAAATACATTGATCAGCTGTGTGACACATAAATCAAACGTATTATTGTTTACTACGCAGAGTGGCAATCGAGTTACAAGACTTTTAAAGGTAGAAGTATTGAATTTCGTGAAGGGTTACCACAAAGTTCAGATTACGCTAGCGATCCAAGGCCTAAACTAATAATAATTGATGATTTAATGCGTGAAACATCGTCTGGAGGAGCAATTATTGACATTTTCTCAAAAGGTTCTCACCATCACTCGCTTTCGTTATTCTACATCAGCCAGAATATATTTCATCAAGGTAAAGGCCAACGTGATATATCGTTGAACGCCCAGTATATAGTAATTTTTAGAAATTTACGCGATAGATCGCAAATTTTACATCTTTCACGACAAATATATCCAGATAATCCAAAGTTTTTACAAGAGGCTTATTGGGATGCAACTTCAAAAGCTTACGGTTATCTCTTACTGGATTTGAAACAAGATATAGTCCAAAATTGTCGATTTCGAAGTTGTATTTTTCCAAGTGACGAACACCAGTACGTATATGTACCTAAAAAAAAGAGTAAGAGCGATCAATCTTCCAACCTAACACCGGTTGTTTCTCTCTAATGGCTCCTCATAACCACTCACCGTTTCGGCGGAAAGAAGCTGTGATTCTTGAGGCTATCTATCATCTTAATACTAATCAAAGGAATGCTCTTATACAAAGATTAGATAATAAAATAGTTAGACGTATCTGTGAGTGTGCATTAAATGTACTTATTGGAAACATACCTCTTCGAAAGAAGCATAAAACGAATCTGCGTAAACACGTAAATACTCTTCGATGATTAGCAGAATCTTCTGTGAGTTTATCGAAGAAGAAGAAAATTATTGTACAACGTGGTGGGTTTTTACCTGCATTACTTGCGCCTATTATTGGAACAGTTTTGTCGGCCCTCATCAGCAGATAAAATGGAACATGCTCGAAAAATGGTTCTATTACCACAAGAATCTTTGGATCGTCTCCAATGTACACTAACGGCTTGCGAACGACAACCAGAACAACAGTTAAATCAGATGTTAAAATCTGTACAAACACCGGGGTCCGTGAGTAGCAGGTTGGATGCAGAAATGAATGAAATATTAAATTCACCATTATATAAAAATGAGAGAGAAAAATGGTCATTGTATCGTGAAGTCCTGCAGCGTTATTTACATTTCAAAAATAATGACAATATAGATGTATGTGTTGATAAAATTAAAAAAGACAGCAGAGATGATAAAACGAAGAAAGATGAGGAAATACATAGGGACGATGCTATTATTGAAACTGTACCAGTACGCTACAGAAATAATGCAGCTAAACTCTTAAAACGGTTACATGTTAGTGATAATATAAAGTGGGATCACAATGGTGGTATTACCATACATGGAAAGCGTGTTAGTAATGGTAATATTATTGACTTGATAAATTACGCTATGAGAGAAAGAAAATCTGCTGTACCACCACCAGGGCATTTGCAATTTCCCAAAGTGCTTCACGATTTGTGTGTTCCAAGAGAATACCTTAGAAATAGGCGTATATTGAAAAACATGACCCAAACGTAGGTGATAAAATAGATGGCGCTGGTATCTTTCCAACACAACAAAATGATGAATCGGACAGCAGCAGCGGTAGTACATCAATAGCCAGCCAAGAGGATAATGAGAATCAAGATTTTGCTACACCACCAGTGGGTGTCAGTGTACGAAAAAAAATTTTTACTACTCCCAAAAGAAAACCAGTCATAGGAACACAAAAATGGAAGACGCTAACCGCTTCGACCAAAACAAAGAAGAAGAAGAACTAGTTATTTATAGCGAAAAAAAAGAAGATCAGAATAGTGCTTTAGATGAATTAATTAATTTACTTCCTTTTGAAATGCATGTACCTGGTTACAAATTTTGCGGACCTGGTACGAAATTGGCTGAGCGTATTGAACGAGGTGATGTTGGTATAAACCCTTTAGATGAGACTTGTCGTCAGCACGATTTGACTTATGCAGACAAAAAAGGAGATCGCTGTCAAGCTGACAGAATTTTAGCCGAATACGCATTTTCCCGTATGTTAGCGGGTGAAACACCACCGGATGAGAGAACTTTGGCATTGATGACAGCTTGTTGTATGGTGAGCAAAACAACGTTTGAAAAGTTTTTTTCCCGTATCAAGAACGCCTTGAGGAAGAAGAAGAAGAAACAGAAGAATACAGCAAAAAATATTAAAAAATCTAAGAAATAAACCTGTTAACAAGCTTGTGAATTAAAAGAATAAAAATTGTGTATTATGGATAATTCACTTGTAAATCTTTACTACAACCCTTATCTCCTTTCCGCATACGGCGGTATTAGCAAGCTTTCGAATGCCGCTAGAAAAACACATAAGCGTAAGAAAGTAGTTGAATGGCTTGAAAGCCAAGACCCTTACAATCTACATAATCCCGTTAAACATCGATTTCGTAGGCGTAATTATAATGTACGCAATATTGATGATTTATTTACTTACAATGATGGTTTTTCTTATGCTTTGGTCGTTATCGATGTGTTAAGTAAATACGCTTGGACTGAACCTCTTAAAGATAAAACTTCAAAAAGCGTTGCCAATGGTTTTCAGAATATTTTATCAAAGAGTAATAAACGTCAACCAGTGTATCTACAAACTGATAAAGGTAAAGAATTTGTTGGTTGTGCGATGCAAGAGCTTTTAAAACAGCATGAAATACTTTATAGAGTAGCGCGTAGTCCCGACACTAAAGCAGCTATCGCAGAAAGATTCATAAGAACTATAAAAGAAAGAATATGGAGATACTTTACACACGAAAACACCCGTCGCTACATTGATATTTTACCAAACATATTGGAATCATATAATAATACGAAGGATTCTGCGATAAAAATGACTCCTGCATCTGTGACACTATTTAATGCTGGTCAAGCTCGTGAAAATTTACAAAAACGATATGCCAATCAAGTCGTCAAACCCTTTAAATACAGAGTAGGAGATTTGGTACGAGTCAGTCGTGCACAAAACGTTTTTTCGAAAGGTTATGAAAGCGGCTGGACATTAGAGATATTCAAGATGGTACGAGTTTCGGATACACGTCAACCACCTGTGTATTTCTTGCAAGATTTATCCGGGGAAGATATTGATGGTTTTTTCTACGCTGAAGAATTAAGCAGGGTTCGAAAAGACTTAAAAACTGCAGTTTTTGAAGTTAACGAGATTTTAAAAACTAGAGGAAAAGGTCGTAACAAAGAATATTATGTCTCGTGGAAAGGCTATCCAGAGAAATTTAACTCTTGGGTGAAGACAGTTGACATTGACAAGATATAAAAAACAATGAAGGATCAATTCTACATTATTCTCCCTAGTAATAGTAGTATGACTTATTTTTCTCAAAATACTTCTACGCATTTTATTACACAATTACCTCAGCAATTTCAGCTTCAAGGCCAATGGGTTGTTGCCCTTACAGAGGCTCAAATTCCGCTGAGTTTCAACATGTGTCATCCGATACTAAACAAGGATTTGTTTTGGTTAAAAATAAACGAAATAAGCAGTTGGAAGAAATTTATGATATAATTGTTCAAAATGATGAAATTATAACGGGCAAATTAAACACATATGCGTGTACAATCCGTCCTGGAATTTATAAAAATTTAGATATTTTATTGAACGAATTAAATAATTTAATGTGTGTAACAGGACATTTTGAATTTAAAGTTGAAAATGGTGAATACGTGACAATCAAAAGAATATGCAGTGAAAGTACCTGTTCCGAATTTCAACATGAGTTATGCTTATCCAATAAATTGCAAAAAATTTTAGGATTTGAAACATTGAATCTTATATTCGATAAAAATACTACGATTGAATCTAAAGACCAGCTCACCTCTCAAATGGTCTACCATCTATGCTAATGATTTATACAGATATTTGTGAACCTTACGTCTTAGGGGATATTCAATCTCGAATGTTAAGAGCTGTGTCATTAAGTACAAATAATTATGTATATGGTTTTACAATAATCAAAACATTCTCCCCTCCAATGTACCATTCGTTGCTATTCAACTCATTTCAGACTATTGAAATTGATATAAGAGATCAGTATGGCCAGTAGAGAGTAGGACCGTATAGCGAGACAGACCGGTGGGTGGTGGTCACGTGGTGTTCCCCCAGACGGCTTCCCCCCACCAGTGGCGCTCGCTATACTAGGAGCCGTGACGTCACGCGCCACGTGACCAAGGCCTCGCTATACGGTCCCGGAAGAGAGAGAGAGAGGGAGAGAGAGAGAGAGAGAGAGAGAGAGAGAGAGAGAGACGCTGTGGCTGCGGATAGCGAGAGGGGATGGTGATGGGGGAGGGAGTACACCACGTGACCTCTCGCCATACGGCCCGGAAGAGAGAGAGCCACTGTGGCTACGGATAGCGAGAGTGGGGGAGGGAGTGCACCACGTGACCTCGCTATACGGTCCTCGAGAGGGTGAGCCGCGGACAGCGAGGGGGTGGCGACGGGGGAGGGAGCGCACCACGTGATCGCGACCTCTCGCCGTACGGTCCCGGCAAGAGAGAGAGAGAGAGAGAGAGAGAGAGAGAGAGAGAGCCACCCACTCGCTATCCGTAGCCTGTGACGTCACTCGCCATCCAGCGCGCTGAAGCGTTATAGCGAGTGTATACGTGTATAGACTTGCGCGCTCGCTATAACACTGCAGAGGGCGGTGGGAGCAAGATGGTGGGTGACGTCAGAGACTGCGGATAGCGAGAGGGACACGTAACTACTGGAACAAATACAAAGATATTTTTAGAACATTTTAAAAACTTTTATTTATTACATATATTTTTCAATCCGAGAGGTCGGTATCGGATACACCATTTATAGAATGCAAATGTCGCGTTAATTTGATAATCATTCTCCAAATTTCACGATCCCATGCGCTTTCGTATATAAAACCAGGAGTGCCAAGCTCGCCAGTCTCTTGTACTTCTTCGATGAGAAAGTACAGCCTGTAATTCTGAAAAAATACAGATAATTTATTATTTTATATTTATTAACATTAATAATAATATTCATAATAATATTCATAATAAAAATTTTACCCATTTATCGGCTGCATGTGCCTTCAATATTTCGAAGGCTTTACCGATGATTAATATCTGTTGCTCTTCCCGTAATAAAGGAATTAAGCGTTCTAATTTCGATACTGCTTTCTGAAACAATAAATATTACATGTTTTATTATTATTATTATTATTATTATTATTTTTAGGGGAAAATGTAAGTATAAAATAAAACCTAACTTACCAATTTTCCGATCCGCCCTGCAGAGATGTCTGTTAGTAAATTTCTGTAATAGATTGCTAAAGGGTCTATGCAACCTATCGTGTTCATCTGAAAATATATTACATGAATATTAATTTATTTTTATTTAGTAATAAATTTAAAAATACTTGGTTAAAAAATTACCTTTGTGAGGGTCCTAAGCTATCTCTCAGCGTTGTGTGCTCTCAAGTGTTTTTCCGAAGACTGTGCATGGCTCCCGAAAAATGAGCGACTGAAAAACCGTTGACCTCCCGGTAAAGACTGTCACAGGAAGTGGGTTGTTAATCAAGGCTGAAATAATAATAAAAACTTAGTAACCGACAAATTGATTATTTATTAGTTTAAAAACAGGGTCTACCTTTTTCCAAAAATAAATAAGAGATTTCCTCTGTAAATTGCTGGAAAAATAGAAAATGTTTATTTAAGAAATCGTACGTTTAGAGAAATAAAAATATTTATGAGTTGTGTACCTTTTTAAGAAAACATCCGGTTCAACTGAAAAATAAAGAGCATGCTAGGACAGGGTATCGCTAGGCTAGACATTTGACGTAATAAAGAAATGTTTATTTTTAAAAACAATAATTTCTATTTTTGACATTTTTATGTACTATATACACATATACAAATACTTAAAATTAACTACTACTTCTAAAGCCGATGGGGAGCGAAGTACCATCCTCAAAATAACGGCGCTTGGTTAAAACTACTCTACAAGTTTTTTGCTCGCTCTTAGTAACTACATCAAAAGTCGTTGTCCGACGAATACTTTGGAAGTTTAAGCGAATGTCTGTGATTTCTTTGTGAATCAAACTTTTAATACTATTAAAATTAATTTTTTGCTCATTTGCAAAATTGAGTCTAATGCCTTTAACTTTTACACATTCAAAAGTATTTTCGGACAACGACTTTCCGCGATAGCCGTAAAATTTTGGACCACCCGACAAAAAGTGCGTAATGTGTGCACCCGCACCGTGCAATGTTAACTCGTCGGTCATCTGGCCCAAAAAATTACCTAATTCCGGCTCATATTCGTCAGCGATATCGTTGCTGACGAAAATTACAGAGTCGGTATCGCAATACAATAAACGCTTGTCTAGCCGCTCCATATAGTTATACAACACCAAGCGCGCTTGAGCAGTCGTGTAAGCAGCTATAACAACATTAGTATGGTTCGAACCTTCAATAAAATCCTCTTTCTTAATCCAATTGACGCACAATACGTTTTGGGTAATAAGTAAGAGGCCTTTTATCTCTTTGTCCTCTGCTGTAATAATGTCGAGTAACTGATTACGCGTGATGACATATTCTGTCATAGGCAGATTGTCACGCTGACCAAATTTGCCCCAAAATGAATTGAGGCATAATTTGGCGACTGCTCGCAGCAGCGGGTTGCTCTCGATTTTATCGTAATCGAGAGAAACACCTTCCTTGTTGAAGTATTCAGCTATATATTCGCGCTTTTTTTGCTCATCAGAGCACTCGGCAGGCCAACCCGACGCTTGCTGTTTTAGAGCTAAAAAGGAATTAATATAATCCCCAAACAGCCCTTTATCGGTGGAACTCATTTGTGCGATTTGGTATTGCCAAATCACATAAATTTTTATAAGGCGATAGCCTTTTTCGAGTGCTTTGATGAGCTCGTCGGATACCCAAGTACCCGAGAGCGCGCGCATCTCGACATTTTCGTGTGTGCAAGTGTCTAAATTTCCCTCTTCGCAGCATGATCTGCATAGAGGGAAAATTAACTTACCGTTGATTTTAATAGGCAAAACGGGTAGATATAAATCTCGAGGTGGTAAAATTTTACATTTTACCAGCCCGTTCACCCTATCAAAATGTTCATAACTTGTGCCGGTTATTTCCAGACACTCATCACCCACAAAAATATCAGGATGTCCCAATGGGAACTTTCCTGTCTTACAAATATACGGATATAATGAACATATATCTGTATATTTGATTTTTTGAAAGTCGCTTACCTCAAAGGACGTGACGAAATTTTCGGTACGCCCTCCGAAAAAAGCGTCACGCGGTTCGAGCTTCTCGCCGCTCAGTCGTGGGTGTCCGCGCAAAAAAGCGGAAATTTGAGGCTGCGATTTTTTCAATTTAGAAAAATCGCATTCCCAAATTTTAATTAACTTATAACCTAACGCTCTTATCTTATTATTTTTTTCCATTGTTTGATTATAACAATCTCGCATCGGTCGGTCGAATGATACGAGATTGTCATAATCTTCCGCGAAACACTTGGGGCACCCGTGAGTGTAACACCCTTGAAATTCAAAGACGATTCCGTTGAATTTCGATGTTCCGGGCACCCCAGCATCCATATGCAAAAACCCATCGACCTTAATCCCCCCAGGAAGCACATACTCGCGAGAACGGGCGGCATGGACAATTTTACGCCCGTGTACGTGCTCCTGCCACAACAACCATTGCAGGGCTATTCGCGACTGTTTGTCGGCTAGTCGATAGCCCTTGGCGGGAATTAGGCCGATGGTTTGCTCTCGTAAAAATCTACTTCTAAATATTTTCGAGCAGGCTGATGCAATGGTCGACGCTTGCGTAAAAGGGCATATTCCGCCTTTAGTTAAAAAGATTTCGCGGAATCTCGTACATGCACGGCGCAGTATTTCAACATCCATTTTGCAGTATTTCACGATTTCTGCGTTGAAATTGAATACTGTGCCGCTCGCGACCTGTTGGTTGTACCATTTGAAAAAAACATCGCGTTCGGCCGTTGACATAGTGTCTGCACCGTAATAATGCGGAGCAGGCAATGCACCTTCATACGTCGCATTTTCAAGCGTATTGAAAAAATAAGGAAAGTAACCTTTTGTACTTTCCTCGGAAAATCCAAACGCTTTCGGCAACGCAGCAAGTTTCATATTAAAATAATTTAAACTATCGATGAATTTTGTATTGTGAATGTTCATAACTATGATGTTACGACCATTCAGAATAACTTTTGGTTCCGTGTTTAAATTATTCAATATAACTTGTTTCAATATGAAATGTGCATCAAATGCTCGCGCATTATGAGCGATGCAGACAGTTTTTTTAAACGCAGTGTTTCCATGTACGCTTAAATTTAAAAAATTATTTACGGGGTCGTCGTGAAAAACGAATTCGCGAACCCCGCAATAACTACAATGCGTGCCGTTCAGGTTTTCGATATTTATGCAAACATCGCAAACCTGATGGGCTACACATAGCGTTACTACGTGCTTGTAGCACGAATCGTCAGCTTCGTATTGCTCATCCTGTCGTGTCTCGAAATCGTAAAAAATAAATCTCGTTTCAGGATGATCTTTTACGATTTCCCTTCTCAAATCAGCATTAGTTTTCATCAGTTTTATGTAGCATGCTTCATTGTAGGCGTGCGATCGTTCACAACGCTTACAATAAAACATGCCGCATTTATGCTTCTCGGTGTCACGCTTTGTGTTTAATTGTTTATCACAATTTACACAACAACGTACCACGGAGCACACGCTACTGTTTTTGATGTAGCTACCGATTTTCATGTGATTATTGTAACAGGTTTGACTTGCAAACTGTCTATTACAAACGTCACAGTGAACTATGCTTGTTTGATCGCACGGCGGCTGGGCAAAACAAGAACTGCACGAGTGCTCGCACTTGTGTAAATCTTTCGCATTGAAAGCTTTATTGCAGGGTTCGCAAAAATTTCGCGACCCCGAGGCGGCCATTACCGATTTTACGAATGCAAAATGTCCCGGTGATCCTTCGAAAAATAATAAATTAATAACGCGTACGTTGCGCTCGTCGCGCAACGCTTCACTTTCGCGACCGTCGAAAATTAAATCAGCCTGCTCATTCGCAAAATTGGCGCTTCTTCTAATTACAAGCGCAATTTTTTCACTTATAAAATAATTTTGAAATGCGATAATATGTTCCAACGTACACCCCTCTGGAGGGATGTCGTTTAGACATATTTTCGCATTTCTTAAAAGGTCTAACGCATAAAACCTTTGCGCTCCCCATCGACTGTCGCACGCACGCTTCCAATTTTTTACAAAATTTTTGTTTGACGGATCTGTTTGTAAGAGCAGATACGCCGAACCGACTGCTAACGCGCGTGGTAAACATAAATTGTCGTCGTTGTCAATCGTAACAATCGACCGCTTTTTTTTAGCATCTAAATAGGATAGTGGGCGACGGGTATTTTTCCCACCTACGATACCCCTGACTATATTTAAATCTAAAATTAAATTATTGTTAATGTCTAAATCCGCGTAGCTCTGACCGATTTCGAAAAGTACTATTAAAATATCTTCCGGATCGAAATTTCGTATCAAGCGAGGGCGTAACCAACCGGGCCCCCTAACAAAGCAATCGCTCGAAATATAACCGATGATATAGTCGTGAGGACTGTTAGATAAACGAACAATAAAAGTATATAGCTCCTTGACAGCCATCTGGAGCCATTCGTATGGATCGCTGTTATTAGGGGGCTCGGTTAATTTAATAATAAGACGCTCGCTGCGCATTCCGAGCCTCTCGGAATCTGATCGAGGCCGCTACGGACAACAGCTATGTAAAAAAAATCCAAATTTTACTCTACGACTATAATAATAATAAAACTAATAATAATAATAAAACACTATCTAAAAAGTATATAATAAAACTAGGCTTCAGGAGGACCGCGACAGCCATCGTGCACACGTTCGAGGATATCCCGCATTTCCTCGTACGTCATGTCCGAAAAGAACTCGCGAGCGTTCGAGTCCCGATCTAGCCACATGCTGGCTAGCCAACGACGCTCGCGAGCATGTGGTGCATAAAAAAAGCTCTCCGAAAGCACGCGTTCGGGTCTTTCCTCAATGTCGACAATCACTATTTCAAAATTTTATAATTAATTAAAATTATCTAGACGCGAGGCATATTATTATTATTAAAATATTAAAATACTTACATTGATTTCGAAGGTTGTCTACCGGATTGTGCTGGTCGAACACTGCTGGTGCCAGCTCACCATGTTGATTTTCGACGAGTGGATGGTCGACGTCAGGGATGGTCGGTCTGAGGTAAAAGTCGTGCAGGAGGTGTGCGCGTGCTCGATTTTCCGCCTCGGTCAAATTATTCGAGTCGTGCGCAAATAGCTCGTCGCGCATAACTGGTGGATCCCATGGTTCCGGAGCGATGTTAATTCTTAACCATGGGCGTTGAGGTACCGTCGAACGATCCATATTCGCCTCAACATCGTCGTCATCCGATGTATCATCATCATCATCATCATCATCCGCCTCCTCCTCCCGTACTTCGTCACCACTGCCACGGACTTCCGCTAAAACGGCGTCGATTTCTTCAATAGTAATAGTATGGTCCGTCGACGCCCTTTCCTCCTCATCGTCGTCATGATCGTCGTCGCTTGTCCAAAACGGATGAGAGTTTTCGGACGAGGTCGATTAACAGTCGTCGAAAGATAATTGCCGTGGAGACGGCAACACAGCTGGTCGTGTTGAAATCCATCCGCTGGTGATTGGTGAATCACGCCATGCCGAACTCGGAATCAGACTTGGCAGTGAAACCGTTGACGCTGATGACGTAGGTGATGGTGGCGGTCGACATAAACCTGACGGACCGGCCTGATGCTCTGTCGAATTAGAATTCGACGAATCTACACGCGCACTCACTACCTCCTGCACATTCGAGACGTTATTCGGAGCTGTTTCAGCTACTGACACATCATCTTCTTCTTCTACTCGCGCATAAATATCGGCTAAAACAAATAAAAAACACATTATCGCTTTACAAAACTTGCGCGCACTCACTTTTTTCACTTTTTTTACTTTTTTCACTTTTTCACTTACCGATTTGCCGTTCATAAGCATTCACGACGCCCGAGAGGGATTTCTCGATGCGTTGCAGTGCTCTACGTTGCACGTACTCGCCGACAACGAAAATCGCATATCGCGAATTGAAAACACCATCGCGATACAACCGTGCGATTTCACTCACTGTTAAGCGACCGAGTGCGTACCTAAATTGGTATTCCAGTTCCTCCTGGTCACTGTTCACTAGACGATAACGACGTCTATTTAAATCCATTCTTTCGTCGAGCGAAAACCGGTCAGAACATTCCGATTTTAAAAAAATGAGCGTCTCTCGAACACAACGGCGAAGAGCGCTCAATTCGGTTTTATTGATAGCTTGAGCCATTTTTCGGAAAAATAAAAATATTCGTAAAATTCACGAAACGCACCCAACGAAGATTCGAACAAGCGAAAAACTCACGATCGGTTGAAGGTTCGAACGGAGACTGATGAGCTGAGAGGCCTTACTGCGATTTTAAAA